>WBNH01005367.1:484260-525997 GCA_013401255.1 Urocolius indicus
ATCCCTTATTTGACTCATTTAATCAGTAAGGGACAAATTAGTGTTTGAACTGAAGGATCTTGCTCATGTTGCTATCCAAGAAACACGTGGAAACCAAGGGCACCATTCTGGATGGCTTTACCCACACTGCCAGAGACCACACAACAAAGGAGGAAAGCTGCCAAATGCCAATGCTGTCAGGGCCACCTAGAGACTCAGAAGAGGCTCAGGGTAAGTATCATTCGCTACAAAAGATAACTGTTAAGGTCTTGGTTTCTAGGTCTTTCCAGTCACACAGAGAAAAGAAATGTTATATTATGCTGGTCAAAAAGCATTTCTCACTGAATGGACCAGGAAAGTAATTACTGGAGTGGAAAAGCATCACAGGGGGTTCCATCATATTCAGAGATTTGCTTATGGAACTAACATTTTAAATATTTGCCCACAGATTGTTAGAATACCTAGAGTTTATAATACGTATGATAAACATATACATTCTTTTTATTCATTTCTGGTTATGGTCCAGTACATCCTGTGTTTGGCAGAAGCATCAGGCTTTGGGATAGATGTATGAATGACACTATTGTCGATTCCAATAGTCAGCTTAGAAGGGCTGCTTTTAATATCTAAACTAAAGATGGTACAGAACATGTAATTTCAATAGCCTTAAGGCTCTGTCATAGAAAAAAAGAAAAAAAAAAAAAAAAGGCAGGCATTCTAATTGAAGACTACTGCAGCATAATATCGATTGTCAGCTTGAACTTTACATTTGCTGGTTTTTCTCATTTTTATTACAACCTGAACATTAATTAAACATGCTTCTTTTTAAACTGAATTTCGGAATTAAAATTATTTGTTAAAAAAGTTATAAACCACCATTTATTTCCTATTCCTATTTCTCCAGCAACTGTATACCACTGCTGTATTTAGATAGTATTTCAATATACACTTTATTTACTCAACATGGTGCCAGAGCCTTAAAAGAAAAAAAGGAAAAAAAAATTGCATGCATTTGAAAATAAATTGCTAGTTTATAAGCAGTGTCAGGAAACTTCAGGTGATTGTTTAGTATCCCATAACTAAGTTTAAGCTCTCTCAACAGACATAGATATTCCTGGACTACTTTGCTTTACCTCTTGAGGTTTTTTTTTCCCTATAAATGTACAATTGGTTACACAGTAAGGTCCAGTCACGTGAAAACGAGGTGTAGTTTGGGATGGGAATTTGGGGAAAATTTTATGGTGATATTTTCTATTGTAAGACCTGCATCCCAGGTTCATGCATCTTCAGTAAGCGTGTGTTTAACCCTAAGGAAATGCAAACATGTATTTCAATATAATCCTAAATTAGGCAAGGAAAGGTAATTTTTCACCAAGTTGGTTTCCAACCTTAAAGATGGAAGCTATATTACATGCTCATAGAAGAAACTGTGATTCACATGAAAATTAGCAGCTCAGCAAAAACATTTGTTATCATCACTTATGAAACACACATCTAAAAGAAAAAGTAATCCAATCGGTTTGGGATAAATATATTTTAAACATAGACTCGCAGAGGAAGCTCTGTGAACTTTATGGTCTCAACAACAGTTCAAGCAGGATGTTCTTTCACTAGTAACATATTGAACATTTATTTAAAAATTAATGCTATTTAAAAAAAAAAAATGTGCAAAATACAAATGAAAACGAGGTGGTACACCTCAGTAAGGAAAACAGTGAAATGCAGTGCAGACACCCTGCACTACCTCTGGTCCGAAAGCGATGCAGCTGCTTATGAGAGGAGACAATGCTTCTGTTTCCTTAGGAACCAGAGGGGTTCATCCCTCTGGTTCAGTTAGTTAAATTAGTATTTGTGAATGTTTCCTTAACAGGTTTGGGTGGTTTTTTTTTTTGAAGTACTGCAAAAATATAGAAAATAGAAGAGTTCAAGCAGCTAAATCAGTATGACCATACCCAAAGTTTTACCAAAGA
The DNA here is from genome assembly GCA_013401255.1 of Urocolius indicus. NCBI lineage: Eukaryota > Metazoa > Chordata > Aves > Coliiformes > Coliidae > Urocolius > Urocolius indicus. The sequence goes on from WBNH01005367.1 coordinate 486,210, forward strand.
GAAATCTCTCCTTGTGTAAATGTGTTTCGTTGGGTTTTTTTTTTCTTTTATTGTCATGGCCATAACTGCAGAATAACTCTGGACCTTGAGACAGTAAGGAATTGGTCTCTAAATCTTATATTCCAAATTTCTGCAAAATTTTCAGTACCTGATACTGGCTGTTACACTGCCATAATCAAAACCTTTTTGAGAGGCCATTTGAGAATCTTTTGAACAAACACATTCCCATTTATTTCATTCAGATCCACAGAGATCAGATAGAATAATATTTCTTTTTAAAAGAAAAAAAAAATTCTTCTAAATCCTACTCTTTCCATATTTCACTGCTCATCTGAGTTCTACTTTTCATCATCTGTAAGCTCTCAGCCCTAAAGTCATAAGAAGTTTTATTGCTAACTTCAAACAGGAGCTGAATTGGGCCCTAACAATCATATCACCTCATATGTGGTTTATCTAGAGCCTGGGATCTCATCATCTAAAGCAGAACTGGAATTTTGTGGATTAATACTAGCAACTGTTCATAGAGAAGTGTAAATGCTTTCAGCTTTATTATTTCCATACAATCTAGCTGTATTTTTTTTCATTTATACATTTTCTGTTCTAAAGTAAGGATCTCCACATTAGTTCATAAACAGCACTTCCCTATGAGTTCTCAAGCAAAGTCAGAAAGCTCTTACTGAAATTTTTAGCGTAAAATAACTAATTTAAAAGAGCTGGATGGAATCCTGGTTCTGTTGAAACATACAGCAAAATTCTCACAGACCTCAGCAGACTCATAATTTTATCTATAAACCATATTTACTAGGAAAATATTATGATGAGCCATGGACTCACGTGCTTTACAGAAAACATGAAGAATAATCTGATGGAGATCTAAAAAAAAAAAAAAAAAAAAAAAAAAAGTCTTTGGTGGGCTTCAAATACCAGCCAAAGAAAGAGGCAAAACACAATCTCTGACTATTGAGAAAATTTAAGTGGTTTATGTCCCAAAGGATGAGGATAATTTTATGCCTGGCTTATTACATATGAATTACAGAAACAGTCATGTAATGTTTCCATAGTGCATAGAACGGTACTTTTAAATATGCAAAAAGGCACGGCAATGGCATTTCCAGTAAATATTATTTTGTTTACTTTTTCTGACTTTAGGACAGCAAAATTACCATCTCTGGTAGAATTTGGATACCCCTGTATTTTAGATCATTTCTTCTTGTGAGTCATGAGATAAATGGACTTTTTTTGAGACATGTAATGACTGCAGGCAGCAAAGCAAAAAACAAAATACAAACCAAACCAAACTTAAACCCAAAACAAACTGAACAGAACTTAGAGATTTAAGAGAGTTCCTCCTTTAAGAAAGCATCACTGTGCAGGACATCCTACAGGACTACAGGGAAGTTGAAAATCATGGTGGGCATGGCTGGTACCAAACCTGAATTAGACTTGCCTGAAGACGCTCATGCAGACTGACAGCTCTGCTCCCCAGAGGGAAAAGTCCCTTCTAACAGATTTGCTCACGGAGCCCTAAACCTACCAGACTAGTAGTCTTGCTCCTGCGCCTGTACAGCCATGCGTAGGGAAAAAGAGAAAGACTTCACGAGAAGCTACGCATTTCTGGGTGATATCGCCGAGAGAAAAACAAATGTTATTAGCACAGCTTCGGGCTGAATTCTAATGAAGAGCAGAAATCTAGGGCATTGGCGCCCTGTGTTGCTCAGACACCGTCTACCCCGCAGGTTCGCTGGTTACTGCCAGGCTTTTCGGCGCGGTGAGGAGCAGGGTAGGAGGGCAGCGGTTCGCCAGCGCACGGACCGCCGGGCTCGGCTCTGCGGTAGCTGTAGCTCAGGGATCCCTGGCACTAAATCACGGATCTCCGCGCATCTCACAAAACAGGTAACTAAACCCCCCGTCTTTTCGGCAGACAAGAAGATGCGAACTCACGTTGGCATTTCAAAGCCCTTTCTATGGTAAAAAAAAAAAAAAAACAACCAAAACAAAACCAAAAAAAAAAAAAAAAAAAAAGCCCAACAAAGTTTCGCCAGCTCTGGAGCTCAGTCCCGATGGGCGAAACGGAGTGCACTCGCGACCGCTTCACCCAGAGAAGCCACGGGCGGGACACCAGGGACGAGGCCAGGGAAGCCCTTCACGGCCCCGTCGCCTCGCCCGACCCGACAAGGTAAGACGGAGCTGTCGCTGAGCTCAGCCTGTGTGCGCGGAGCTGTTGCCGACAGCCATCGGGGTGAAGAGACAGCCGGCTTGGCTTGGCTCGGCCGGGAGCGGCTCGGCCCGGCTCCCCGCGGGTGCGGAGGCGGCGGCTGGCGACACTGCCCAGGTTTCCTCCCCGGGGGGAAAGGCCGTCGTTTCGGCTTACCCAACGGAGAACAAGTTCCCTGGAAGTGACTCCCGCGTCCCCGGGGAACAGCATTAAAACGGACAGGGCGAGTAAACCGGAGTCTTCCCAAGACGGAAAAGCCGAGCGTCAAGTCGCGCTGCGGGCTCGAGGCCGGCAGTGGCGTGGCCAGTTCACTCCCGTGGGGCTGTACCGGGATGGTGTGCCCGGAGCTGGGAGGGCTCCGGGCAGGACGAGTCCAGCATGGGGCTGGTAAAGGCGTGGATGGGGAGCAGTGGCCGGAGCACGGAGCCGTCGGGCCGGCAAACTGCCCCTGGCTTCGAGTCAGGTGGGAGGGCAGGGCGAGGAGGCGGTGGAGGGGAAGGCGGAGAGGCGGCGAGCGCAGCGGCAGACGCGCAGTTGCGGGACGCGCGATGCGGGAGCGCGCGATGCTGCCCGCGGGTGCGCAGTCCGTGCAGACGCTCCGCGGCCCCTGCCGGCACACACCGAGTTCCCTGGGCGCGATAGCCTCGGCCCCGGCCCCGGGGAGCTACTGGAGGCCCAGGCATAGGCTCCGCGGAGGAGCAGAGGTTTGGAAAGATGGGCCAGGGCAGAGCCGAGGGGTCAGAGGTCTGGTGGAGGACAGCTCGGCGGGACGGGGCGGGACGGGACGGCACCGGACGGGACGGGGCCGGCACCTGAGGATCTGCCCCCGCCCCGCTCCGCGCGGAGGCCGGGATTTTGCCGTGTGTCGGGTGGGCGCCGAATCCAATTTGTCGGGAGTGATGCTGTAGGCGGAGATGAGAGGCAGAGCTAACGGGGCTTTTGCAATCCCTTTGCTTGTCAGGGAAAAGAGATGTAACGGCGCCCTAATCCCCAGCACTGCAGCGGAAATGTCGGTGCCGCCTCACTCCCGCTGACGGGAGGGATGGGTGTCAGTCACTCTGCAAAACCGAGGCGCGCCGGAGTTTTACTAGACGCCGATGAGCGACTCCTGCCTTTACCCCTCCCTGAAGGTAGGATAGATTAAAATTTCGCCTCCCACGGCGACGGGCCGGACCCGTCCTGCGCGTCCCCTCTCACCTGCGCGGCGGCGGCTCCTCAGCGGGGCCCGGCGCGGCGGCGGCGGCGGCTCCTCGGCGGGGCCCGGGGCGCAACGGGGCTCTGCCCGGCAGGTCACTCGGCAGAGCGGGTGGCGTGGGAGCCCGGAGCTGCCCGGGAGTCCATAGAGAGAGAGTCTCGGATCCTGCCTACAAATTGCAGCAGCGCCGAGCTGTCTCCCATTTAAATGTCTGCCAGCTGAGATTTGCTCTCCAAGCCCCTCCAGATCATTGGACAAGCGCCTCCAAAGCCCGTGTTATCCGCCCCCTTTAACACTTCCATAAACTTCCACCAGGGAAAGCTTTCAGTCATCCAGATCAACACTCGACTACTTTCCTCTCTTAATCGGTGCTAAAGGTCACCACCCCAAGGAATTGTTCCTGGAATGCACAGAAAATTCACATTTTCCATCCCCATTAAAGTATGACATTTAAGAAGAGTTAAATCCCCCCGCCTCCGCTGCCCTTCCACGCACGGTGCCCGGGGCTGCGGGCTGGCTGGTGGGTCGCTTCCCTGCCCAAGGGCCGGACGAGCCAGCGGAGCCGCCGCCGGGAGCCCCTTACCCGTCTGCCTTGGCTGGGGGGGAGGGAGGTAGACACCTCTCCGGCTCTCCCTGTTACAGATTGGCATTGCTGAGCATCACCTTCTGCAAATTATCTGGGGGTTGCGCAGCTTTAGCAAAAAACCGCTATGAGTGCCGGGGAAGGGCGTCGTTAAAGCATGCCCCATTCCCCCCCCCCCCCCATCCACAACCTCTTTATCAGTTAGATTGTTTTGGTTTTTTTTTTCTATTGATTTTGGCAGATTTTTTTTTTAACATTTTTTTTTTTGTTATTGTCCGGCAAGGGAGTATTTTTTTTTTTCCCTTCCCGTCGCTGCGTTTCTCGGAGGGCTGCGAGCTCTCCGGGCATCCCGCGAAGGGCAGGGGCAGCGAAGGAGCAACGCGGCTCGCTCGAGCTGGGCAACCGTCGGGGTGGCCGTGGGGGAAACCCTGCGCCAGCACACAGTTCCAAGCCCGCGGGCAGCCGCTCCGGAACCCCTGGGCACGGTGGCCGCAGTGACCGGGACAACCCCTACGGCAGCCACGGCGTCGTTCCGAGTTGGACAAAAACCGACATGGAGCGAGAGCGTCTGCCGGCCGAGCCTTTCGCAGCCGGTCCCGGGGATAAAGCGGCTCAAAGCTTATCCCGAGTTCGCAGCCAGCGTGAGGCCGCCCGCAGTGTCAGCCCACGCCTCTCACGCTGCCACCCGGCCGCCTGCCTCCAGGCGCTCCGGCATCCGCGCGCCCCTCTCGCGGGCTTTTTAGGATGGAGGGCTGCAACGCTACCGAGGGACAGAGTCATTACGAGCAGGAGCAGCCTCTGAAATACGAGTTGACCTTTTGGGCTTGCAGATTAAACCAACACTGTTTGTCAGCAGCCACATCCAGCGATGCGCGGCACGAAGCGGAGCAAAAAGAAACGCCCTGCAGCAGACCAAGGCCCTTCCTACTGACTGTCCAGCATGACCAAACCAGCCCTGCACCTCAGTGGCCCAACTCTGGTAGTCAGCACTCACCTTGGGCCTTGGAGGTGCCCAGATCTCAGCTGCCAATAGGGATTTTTGTTGTCTCTGACTTTACAGATCAGTGGACACAAATTAAAAATAAAGCATCTGCTACATTAGGGATGCCACATCCAGGCAAGATGCCAGGCTTCTGACCATCAGCTTGCTCTTTGCTAAGGCCAAAGCATGGCTCTACTTAGTGCAAGTTACACAGGTGAGTGCTCAGCAAGGTAGTGAATTAGGTCCATTGCTGTATTTCATACACACATTTAGCAATAAGTTGTTAACCAATAATCACTTCAATTACTTTACCAGCAGCACATAGAAATGCCACAGAAGCAGCAGGACAAGCAATCCGCATGCAGTAGTAGGTGGCAGCATGAGAAGGAAAATGTATTGGTGTACAGAGGCCACCAAAATTTGAATACAATGAAGGGGGAAGGATTACTGGCAAAGAATCACAGCAAATGACATCTCGATGGATAGAAGGAGAGGCCTTAAGAAATTTTTAGGATTTTTTGTTATTTTACTCAAAAAAAAATGCTATTAAAATTTATAGATGTTTTTAATTAACTGAGGACCTTTCTTTGTGAATTCAGGAAAAAAAAGACACGATTCCCATGTCTCACTTGGTGCTCTTCTGTTCAGTGTTTGTACTGATGCATAGAGAAGGGACTTTTTTCACTTTTCTGCTCTCTGACTCTCACTGTGATTACCTTCCCTAAAGTTGGGCCTATGGGCCAGGAGCTGCCACTTTCCCAGGGCCTTGGTCCAGTCATTTGATGCTGGAGGACATGTTTTCTGTGACTGCTTTGAGCAGTACTTGATGATGACACTGGTACTGTGTGCACTCACAGGCACTGACACTGCATACACTTCCAGGCATTGCTGCTGTATTTTTCTGGGATGTAGTATACGTGCCACTCTGGCATTGACCTTCCTAGATGATGATTCTTCTGGACATCTGTTGCAGAACAGTCACCGCCATTTACTGTCTCACTGCAGACAATTATGTAGTGAGAGTGGCTGATCCAGAGTAGGTTTCGGTCCAACTTAAAGCAAACTAAGAAACCTTTTAGGAAGCATCTCCAGGTGTGGAAGATGTGTTGCCTTCTCAAAACTTTTCTCTGTTTCTTGTGGATGAATATCCTGCCCCATATTTCCCCATCTGTTTTCTTTCCTTTCACTCAGTTTAATCCAGTGCTTCAAGTAGTCCCTAGCATCTTGGGTCCAGTAAGATCGTTTTTCAGATTTCTCTGATTGTTGCAAAGCAGAATTACTCCTGCAAGAGTTTGCCAGCTTGTTTAGAAAAGCAAACCAGTGGGAACCAACAAGGTAAATTAATTGTACTGCATCTGCTTCCTTGGACTGAATGAAGGCAGAAGTAAAATTAAAAAAAAAAAAAAGGCTTGGAAAAAAGAAGAAACATTTATGTCTAATTTTATTTCTTTGTGGTTAAGGGAGGTGGGGGAAGGATGGCTTTTCACTCATTGTTCTTTTAACATCAGGTATCCAGATAATTTTCATATTGGAAAGTTTGTATTCTTTTTACTGCTGGATTCTTTAACAAAACAGTCTCAGAGTTTAATCCAAAGATTCATCTGTGTGGATCAGATCCCAACCAACAATGAGGTTCTGCTATCTTCTGACTTAAAAAGCCCCCACTGCTTAAAAGAAACTACTGTACTTCCTCACCCCTCATCCACACTTGAAATTCTGTTGATGCTCACCAGTGCTGCAAAACGATGCTGGAAAACTGCTGGGAAAATTTTATATATAGTTCTTTAGTATAAAAGAGGCCTGTAGGAATATGCATATTTTTGTGGCATAGGTTTGAGACTATGAGCTTCAGTGCCACGGGGCAGTGACAGCGTGCTCCATGAACCTGGCTGGATTGAACTACCCGCTCGCTATTGTTTTGTTGGGCTTTTTTGTTGTTGGGGGGTTTTTTGTTTTTTAAATTTCCTCTCCCACTTCTTGCTGGTATTCGCTGTGTGAGTTGTTCTTTGTTTTAGTGGAACAGTAAGAATTGTTTTAAACTTAAAAGAAGTGCTGTACTTAATTCTTGCAGAGAAAAATGTTATTGGGCTGAGCTCCTGTCTGCTACTGCTAACTTTGAGCGCTACTCAATGTATCCTCACTGCCAGGACAGTTGGCGCCTTATTAAAAGCCTTTGCAGAGAAGCCAAAGACTGACAGGGGCCAGATCCTCTTCTTGAGTAAATTGAAATGCTTATAATAACTTCAGGGAGATGTAACTGATTTATGCCAGCTGAGAATCTGGCCCTGATACACCTAGAAATCCAATGTATCTCATTCCTAGACATGTTCTTCCAGGTCAGAGGTAAGGCAAGCTGTCCAGGAGAGACAAGACACATTTTAACTACTTCATTTCGTATTTTGAATTCTTCTGCTAAGGAAAGAACGAAGCTTCATTTACAGGGCTATGAATCTGGCAGCAATTTACAGAGGAAAAACTAAAAGGGTACATAAAACTCAGTCATTGATGACAAAATCTCTAATGTTTTCAGTGCTTTCTGTATGGCAGCAGCTTGAGATGTTTTCTTTCTGATGGTAACATTCAAGAAGTGTAATGCCAAGCCACGCTATTCACATATTTTCAAACAGAAAATACGAGCGTATGCATTAACATACCTACCAGCGTGCCTCAATTTCTTGTTAATACAGAGGTAGTGATGTTTTGCTGTGCTCTTTGCTCTTTAAAATTCCAGTGATGCTTGTGAAAATCTTGTGAAAATAAGAGTGCAGAGTGTTAAGAAGTTGTCTTACCAACACAACCATAACTTTTCTCATTGAGCTTGTGGCAAAGCTGGAATCAAGGTCTGACTTGCACTGCAGTCCACTGCTCACTACTCACTCTCCTGGAGTCATCTGAAGCTGTCTGGCAGAGGCACAGTTGCTATCTGTGCATAGTGGAGATGTCTGGTTTCAAAAATTAATTTTGTGGGATATGCTCTCTGAAATGAGGATATATCTTCACCTTATTGGGGTTGTCAGCCTTCTGGCGTTGTACACAGCTGATCTTTGATGGCCAAGATGAACAGTGTAATTCATAACTTGGAGCATGAGCAAGATTATGCATAGTGTGTGTTGGATGGGCTGCACGTAGAAGTGCTCTGTAGTTGAATTGTTTCCCAGGTGTGGGAGTTTGTTTTCTTCACATGGGGAAACTCCTCATATTTTGTCATAGAAAAGATGTGATGGCCCTGTGGGATTTAGAAATATCCAAAAGTAATGGACAAAAAGCCTTACGATCAACCAACACGGAAAAAAATAATCTCATTTTTTGTTTCAAATCTACGTAGTTAGCTAGTAGTGAATAACATCAGATGAGGGAAGGAGATGTGGGCTCCGATTTCAGGCTACTCTGATAACATATCAGTCCCATGGTTCTTGTTCAGGTACTCAATTGTTTCTTCTATTACAGGTTATTTTATGAAAAAAAATCATTTAAATAGGATAGGTGAACCTTATCTCACCATTGTACTTCGTATCAAGCTGTATAAAGTGATAGCAGAAAAGTCTGAGCTTAGTCTGAATTGAGTTAGGTTTCTTAGAAAAATTGCTAGAAAAATCAGCTTGAGATTGTGAAAAAATTACATGAAACTAGCAAAGATCCATTTAATGAAAAGCTTTAAATCTTTCTTATTTGAATTTTAGAATTAATGTCTGTGTGGCTGATGCTGCACTCCACAGCCCAAGAAGAAATATTTGGATAACATTATGCTTGTTGAAAAAGCAGTGGTTTAGATTTAAGTTGACAGAGCTTCAACATTTTAATGTATAGTTTTCCATCAGCTAAATGAGAGAAAATTATTCAAAGAAAGTGTTTCTTTTTTGTGGTTTTCTTTTAAATGAAATACTTTTAATATTTTTCTTTTCAAAATACTAGTTCATCTAGGAATATACTCCCATTTCATTTGTCACTGTTTGGAAATGGAACATTGGAAATCAAAAGAATGAGTGGTTTCAAGATAAAATACCCAGCGTTTAGCACCTAAATACTTTAAGTGTCTGAGATCTTGCTCTGAAAAGTATGGTGGTCTGATATGTCTGCAGAGCTTTCTTGTTTATCTCTACATGTAGAGTCAGGTTGTGGGCTTGTAATGATCTCTGCACTTAGAGCTGTGGTCACCCACCAGCATTCCACTCCACTGTGTATCATAGACATAGAACAAAAAAAATATGTTTTCTGGCCTCAAAACACCTACATATATAATACAATCCATATGTGCCTATTTTTCAAAAGTGATTTAGAAAAGCTTATTTTATTAGGATGAAGTTTGACTGCTGGACGAATACAAACTTTCATGCCAAAAGAGGAAATATCATTTGTCAATCGAACATTTTTATAACTCTTTTCACAATTTTTTTTTTTTATTCATCTTATATATTTGATGACTATAGAAGTATTTGCCAAGAAAATGAAAGCCATGAAATACCCATGAAAAATTCCTCTGCCCTCATGCATTTGCTTTTCTTTTTCTTCTGTCTCATGGATCTGTAGGAGGTGTTTGCTGACATGCTTTGCTTTTGGGGCAGCTCTGGAGCAGTGTGATACAAGAAGTGACTCAGCTAAGCAAACAGTTTGTGTGAGTATAAGAATCTCTTATAATCTGAAGGTGTAACTGGCTATCATGAAAAGAGGCATCTAAGCAGCTAAGTGTATTACTTGCTAACATATTTAATTCCAAGGACAGGACAGCTATGAAATCAGTTTCTAGGTATACAGCAAATCTAAAAGACTTCCCACATATTAGTGCGTCTCAACATCTTAGACAGGCAACATACACTTCTATGAGATACACTACAGGTATCTCATATGCAGTTCCGGCAAAACATTCCCTTTCACTCCTTTCTTACTGTGATGAAAGGCAATTTGTTGCTGTTTAACTATCTGTAGCTCAGAATGTTACATGGAGGAGAGGTGCTTTCTCTTCCCTGCCCTGTGGGGACTTCTGTGCAACAGCTATAGAGTATATTATGTCAGCATAGCAGAGAGCTGGAAGTAGTCTAGGTTTTTTCCCTTACTCTGCCACTTACTGCCTGTAATAAAAGAAGAAGGAGTAAAAGAGGTAGGATAACTATTTTATTATGTAAGAAGATTTGCAAAACTTTTGGTTTGAATTGGGTTTTTCTTTTATCTTTTCAAAATTAAAATCTCATCTGTTCTTTTTGGTTTTCCTGGCAATATTGGGGTAAAAACAGAACACCAGATAAAAAAGTAGCTTAGCAGAAATGAAAGGGTTGAAGACTTTTTTGGCTGAGGCAAGAAGTTATTTAGACTGCGTAGAACTTCTGCATTTTTTATTTGAAATCTGATGTCACAAAATACGAGAAGGAAAGAGCTCTGTTAAAACAGTTATACTGCTCCAACATTGGTTAGTCCACTTAGAGTGAATGCTAATGCCAATGGGAAGAAACTCCTCTGCCATTTTTATTTAGATGATCTCTGTGTCAAGGAGAGGTGTAAGAGGCACAAGTGCACCCTACTACCATCTTCATCCTTTACCCTGTTTCACTCACAATGATTTTCTCTTGAATCCATTTCTCCACCTATAAAACTACATAGGGAACAGAATTTTCAAAGTAGACAGAAAAGTTTTGGCCTAAATCCTTAAAGCTGATTTGGCACCAAACTTACAATGAAATAAGCAGTTAATAAGAGGAGTTGAGAGTTCAACTTAACCTGGGAAGCTAAGTCATGGGGTTTTAACTTTCACTTATCTTGTGTCTGTGTGCTTGAATGGATCCATTTTGAAATTTCTAAAAGCTTTTATGGGGAAGAAGGCCTTTACACTTCTGTGATTCTCCACAATTAAAAAAAAAAAAAAAAAAAGATATTTCCAGTGAAGCCAAGATTTCACTGTTGTGGACAAAAAAATCTAAAGGCAGGCATTGAAATGTTTAAGTATTTGTAATTATCTAAAAGAATTACTAAAGGCAAGATTCCAATTTTGCAGTCTTTGCTGATCTGAATAACATTTTAACTATATGCATAAATGCAAGCAGATAATTAAGTGCCTTGGTATGAAAGGTGCACACATGTGCGTACCTCAGTTTTTGAGAAACTTAGATTCAGACTTGAATGCTTCAGGAACTTGCCAGATGCTTCACTTTGTTTTCATTGGGGCTATTTGGAGTGCATTAAATGAAGTGAGCACAGCAATCCAAGGGTCTTGAACAGAAGAACCTTTCTAAAAGACCCAACAATAATTTATGTATACATTGTTGCCCCGTTCTAGAAGGTGTTCTAGATATTTTGCATATTAAAATGCTAAACTTCATGAACGTAAGAATCCAAAGTACAATACAATAATAATAAAATACAAAAATACTGTATTTTTTTATCTGTATGGTTACCAAAAATTTACTCTTTCAAAAATTGCCAAAAAAAATCACTTCTGGGAAGCTACACAGGCAAACCTAGGGCCAAATCTCTTGTCTTGATATTTCCAACTGCTCTGTTTTACTTCTTCTGTTTCCTTGTCAAAAGTATCCTGTTTAGCCTGTTTGGCTAAGGGCAGTTGGATATTTATTCATTGATCTTTCCCTTTCTTCCAGTATCTTGAATTCTAATTACTGTATTTCAAGTCCTTTTACTTCATTCTCCTCACATGGCTGCAACAGATATAATTCTTCCCTGTTTTGTGAAATGGTTCAGAGCCATAGAAGAGCTGTTGTCTTACATTTTGGGACTGACCATACTGTCCAGTAATTCTCCAGTAGCCTCTTTCTTTTTGAAGCTTGATTAAATTATTTTATTTATCTGTTTCATAAGTAACGTGCAATTCAAAGTGCTTGGGAAAGTGTAAAATCACTTGATATTAGGAGAGTTTCTGTAAATAGGCTGAGAAGTAATCCTCTAGGTGTTTGTAATTAATCAGGCACCAAACACTTGGAGCTTTTGGATGCACTTTTAAAAAGTCTAAAAATGTAAACAGTTTTCTTTCCCCTGCCCAGGAAGTCTTAATGCACTAAAGACGTAAGCGAAAAAGTTAAATTGCAAGTGACCAAATCAATTACACTTCAGATCAGACTGTGGCAGGGCTTTTTGGTTCGCAACCAGATGGAACTAGACTCCTTGTGAAGGAGGTATTATTATTTCTTGTCAAGGTTTCAAAATGAACATATGAATTCACAGTAAAAACTACATTTTTTTTTTCCTTTTGAAAAGTAGAATAGGACATTAAGAGGGATGAATACTTGGGAGCTGACGTCACCAAGAGCTATCAGACACATTAAAAAAAATCTTTGTAGCTATTTCTTTATTTTTCTGATGTGACCAAAGAGAAAACAGCAATGAAGAAGATATTTTCCTGCATTGTGAGGCAAAGAAAAAATTCTCCTTGTTAGTATAGTGAATTCTTGGATACAGAGTTTATGACTTCTTTGGCCATGTCTTTTCTGTAGGCTGAAGTTTTTATAATGAGACAACTATAGTGGTGCTGAAACATATCAGAGACAAGGTGGTTTTTATCTTGACACAATCAGTTCAGATAAATCCAGATGAGGGCACAGGCTATCTGGAGGCAGAAAAGCACCTCTTTATCCAGTGGAGATGGGACAATTTGTTTAGAAAGCCTCTACACATTAAGGAGGAGGCAATTACTACAAATGTATCCAAATGGAACTTCTTTTTTTCTCATTCAGGGAGGTATTTTTTAAGACCGAGTACTTTCATGTTCTATTATATTAGATCATGTTGTTCGTTCTCTCTGGAGTCCAGATCCCTCTTGCTTTGGATGTACTACCATCAGCCTCTGCAAAAGCTCTGAAAATCTCTTCAGTATTTGGCCTTGCATATTTTTATAAGGGAAATTCCACCAGAAATTACCTTGAAAAGAATTTTTCATGCTTATACGAAGAACTGTGACTTAGCTTCAATGCTGAAAATGCTTATAATAAGACAAGTCTTGCTATAAATGAATGTCCTGTTTGCAATACTGACAGGGTCCCATAAGGTCACTGGAGCCCTTGGTCAACCAACCCAATAGATAACAATGATTGCAAGATCAAATTTGTGACTGGAATTCCAACAGTAAGAAAGTGAGCTGTTAAATATTTTCTTTTCAACAGATCTAAAGTGATCTAAAGATATTTTTGAAGTTATTAGAATAAAGAATGCAGAGTCAAATAAAAAAACTCTTGCTAATTTGTCTTGCTAAATTTCATTCTTCCAACTACATAGGTGGCAGCTAAATATATCTAATTTTCCTGCAAAAATAATACATTAAAATTACTAAAAAAATCCTGGTATTATTTCAGGAATCAGAAAAGAAATTATTATAGTCTACCTGCTCACTGGAGGTTTTTAAACCTGCATCGCTTACACCTCCAGATTTGTAACTTCTTAGCCATAAGGCAGGAGTCTATTTTTATAGCCCCTGCTGAGGCTGTTCACCAATTCAAGAAAGGTCTGAATACAAGTAGGGAAAATAAAGCATCTAGTAGGGAGGACTGGGGAGGGAGTTTGGATTATTTTTGCCATACTCTAAGCCTACTTCTGTATTTTTATCCAGTGTCTGGCTGGCTAGTCAAACACTCCTTGAGGACCAGCTAGAGCTCAGGTGTTACCCTGTCCTTCTTCATGTTCACCCTGCCCTACTAACTACTAGATTAAAAATTTGTGTTCATTCTTGATGCCCTTCTCTGGTGCCATTCGAGCTTTGATTCTTTTGCCATACTTCTTCCAGACACTTTTTTTTTTTTTAACTAAACTGTCTACTTATGCTGTGTTATTCTCTGTGATGCCTGGTGCTGTAGACTTGAGATGAGTCACTACAAAACTGATTCCCTCAGGGAATATAGGAGAGAAATTGCCAAGTTTATGGGTCCAGGTTGAGTTTAGGAATGAGATGGGTGTAGAGCTATGCAGATTTGCCAAGTTTCAAGCAGTCCTAAGCAGGTGCAGTAGAAGTTTTAAGTGCCTAAGTTATTTCACTGGCAAGAAAACATAGTTATGTATAGACTTCAGCTGCCTATGGAATCAGGCAAGAGAGGCAGGCCTTGAACTTTGGTACTTTTATTGCACACAAGTCCAATGCTGGGTGCTTATACCTTTAGTGGAGCTGGACCTCAGACTCTTTAGAAGTGTACACTCATCTGATAATTGGAAATAATTTCTACTTTTGTAAACCTCCAGATTCACATATAACAAATTCACATGTAACAAATAGTTACAGACTGTTTTTATTGAGCACTATTTTAGGGGGAATCTCTGAAGGTCTTATCTTCAAGTTTGTGGATAATTCTTGTTCATTTAAGGGCTCATAGGTTTCTTCTGAGAACATAAAACACAGCAGGAAACTGTCAGTGTGGTTAGAAATTAGAACATAACCTCAACTACTAAAGCAGGGAATAATGTATTTTAAACTGAAAGATGTGTGTATTACTCTGACGCATACTGCTTGCATGCTGGATTACTTGCACTCATCACATCACTTGCATGCTGGATCACTAAGCTTCCAAGACCCCGTAACTTCAGATCCATAACCATCAGAATCATTTTGGTTGGAAAAGACCGTTAAGATCATCCAGTCCAACCCTTCGCCTCAGACTGGCCGTCAGCATCTCATCTGTGCATCTTTTCAATCTCTCCAGGAATGGGGACTCCACCATCTCACTGGGCAGCCTGTGCCAGTGTCTAATAACCTTCTTGGTGAAATGGTTCTTCCTAAAGAAGTTCTTCCTAATATGGGCTCAACCTTATGCCCCAAGCGTCCTCAAGGATGTTGCTCTTCCTCCACCCATGGGGACCTTCCATACCCTCCTGGAGGGGATTTTTGGCTCAGGAGACCACCACAACCTCCCAGGAGCTGTCTGTGCCCATAGAGAGAGGAGCTTCTCCTGGAGCAGCCACTGCTGATGTTGTTGTGGGGCCTCAGAGTCCTCAGCATTGACATTGGGGAGTCAGGAAAGAGTCCTTGATATTGTCCTCAGGGAAGTGGCTAAAAAGCAGGCCCATGAAGGGTCCCTCATCCTTGCTGGGAAAGTCTACAGCAATGCTGATGACACTTTGGTAACAGCAGGAGGAAGCTATAAGGAAATAGGAGTAGGGCAAGCTTTTCTGGTACACAGATACATTACCTGCACATGTACAAACCCTTGTGGCATCTGAGTCATAGGGTTCTTTGGGAATTTAACCAATAGTTAGGGTCTATGCATGAACTGTGATAGCAATGCTCATTTCTTATAACAATGACATTTAAAGAACTTAAGAAAGACTTAGAAAGAACTTACTTAAATCAGCTACAGTTTTTTTTTTTGGTTTTGATAAATGATTTATGCAGCATTAAAAATAGGGTTCTTACTTCAGTTGCAGTAACACAGCTTTAAAGCCCATAAATCTTACAGTCATTGTACTAGTCATTGGAGTCACTTAAAGTTTTGCAATTGACTTAGTCACTGGTTGCAGTATTGTTTAAAAAAAAGGGAAAAAATTGTGATGGTGAATTAGGAGTGCTATGAGGTCTGGATGATCTGACATGTTCGTTCATGAGTCTGTTTTGTCCATTTGGAAATACAAAATATCACAGTGCGGTATTTTCCCATTATTTTCCAATATGGAAAGGTGTTCTATGTTAGAATGAGGAATCAGTACCACATTTCCCCATGGGGCTATCCTTCTTGAATTTCAGCCACTTTTAGAGTGGCTTTTAGACTTTGAGATATTAGAAAGTAGTTAATGCACTAAAGAACTGCTAGGGTTTTTTGCAGTTGTTTGTCAGAATAGAGAATTAATTAAAAAAGGCTAAGTCTAATTTAGCATCAAAGCCATACGCATCTTTTATGATTTAAAAAATATACAAATGCCAGGTCTAAAAAAAACCCTGACCTTTGGTGGCTCCCAAGAAAGTGACACTGTCACGTGTCGGTTAGGTTCTGAACAAACTTCTGGAATAAAAGTAAAATAAAAGCTTAGTGGTCTATCAATGATAGACCAGGACAAAGGATAGGGAACAAGGGACAGTTTGAGGCTAGTAGCAAACAGCACACTGATTTTCTTTGTGTTTTATCCTTTGCTTGAGTTTACAATGAAATTTAGCCATCAGCTCCCACCATTGTTTTTTTGGAGTGCAAAGTAAGATGAAGAAATGTAGAAGACACTCATGCATTGCAACAGGAGCTGGATTCCATGTTTTGGAGACAGGAACATTAGGTAAAAATAAAAATAAGTGACTCAAGTTTCATCTTTAAAGTCTGAAGCCATTCTCAATTGCTACCATCTCTGATCCGTTCACTACCTCTGTCTCACGTACAAAACCAAACAGGATTCGGTTAGTCAAACAGGATTTTTTTGTTTAGCTCTTCTAGTTCCAATTGGTAATGCTGCTGCCGTGACGCTCACGTCATTTAAAGTTTGTTATGTTCCCATGTGTTGAACACATGGCTAGCAGCTCTACCAGCCTCCAAGATGCTTGTAATCACAGCAAAGCAGTTAGCATCATAAATAAAGCAAACATGAACTGATACTACATACTTTCATCTCATGGTGAATTAGGGTGATGAATTGGAGTTCAATGCCATTCTTCACGTAACAGCAAAAGGCTTGAGTGTGGTAGACCTGAATCATCCACATACTTGGAAAACGATCCGTTTGACCCTTTCATTGTCTCATATTTGGAAATCTTGGTTTAGGGTCCAGCCCTGTGCCAGTCAGCCATATTTGCGATTCATGTGACCCTTCATGATTGCAATTCTACTTGTTCTGCAGTTTCATTTAGTTTGCATTAGGCAGGTCATTGTTGGTTGTTAAGCTCTTTAAAGAAGCTATTCATCTTTGCTCTATGGTTGGAAACTGCCTTTGGTTCTAAGCACCACAAACAGGAAGATTTTTTAAGGGACAGTGTAATTCTTTAAAAAGAAGACTTTATTTGAGATAATTACTAAAGATTGTACTTATTTAGGAGTATTGAAGGTAACTGCACGGCTTCAAACAAAACTGAATTTTTAAGTGTATGTGTGTGTATATGTGGCAATGTGTTCTGTTTGTTTGTTGTTGCTGCTGCCTTTTCTTTAAGGCATATCAGATTGCTATCCTATTTGTACCAAGCACTGTGAAAACATAATTCAGTCTGTCAACTCCAGTAGCTTGAAACGTTAGGTTCAGGTATCTCAAAACTGGAGGTAATGTATTCTGATTCCCAGATAGCCTTGACAGCTTCTGACTTGGATGGAGAGGTACCTTAAATCTTACCTATAGTGCATTTAGCTAATAAACCAGTGAACACACTCATCTCCTCTGTGGGTAACGTGAAACTGTACTTTTCTTGTACATTTTTACATTTTTTGTGTAGTCACAGTAGCATCTTTGTATCTGCCTACCTTCCCCTTTTCCTTCTGTAAATCTGTCAGTGACTTTGACTGAAAAGTTATCTTTGAACTCTTTATCTTAATGATTCAGACATTCCAGACTTTCATGTAAAAGACAAGTACTTGCATAAAAATTAATTCACAGGACAAAAGTTAGAGAATTATAAGTGATATAAGAGTTGATTTAGTGAGCTTACCAGCAAAAAAAGCCAGAAGCTTCCAAGTTTATTTGAGTTGGTGGTGTTACAGGCTTTTTCAAATCATGTTGAATATTCAAAAATCCTTTTTTTATAGCATGAAAATTAAAACACAGCTACTGGTTAGAGGCTGCATTTGAGGGCATGGACTCCTTAAATCATCAAAGAAATACTTACCTTCATCCTCAATTTCTGACCTTTGGAAACAAAGGGATTTTAATGTTACTTTGTCCAAGCAAAAACTTAATTGACTTGGTAGTCATCTTTCTGCCCCTGTCTTCCTAGGTTTAATGTATGAAGATGTGCTTTATTGTGTTTTGATAAAATAAGCTTCAGGTCGGTTTTACTTACAGCCTTGTAAAACTCTGACACCAGATTCCCAGAACTACTTCCAAGTTCTTTTGGCTTGCTCACAAGTTGCTGAACAGATTAGCAGCATGGTTTTGCTAGGTGAATGCAAATGTGCCAATAAAAGGCAGCATATCACTATTTCCTCTCCTAAATAATTCACTAAGCATTTTTGTATTACTTTCTTCTGTGGCATGACATGTTTATATTCTTTTTTACTGAGTTTGTTATAAGACTATATTTCCAAAAGGTGTGTATATATATATATATGTGTGTGTGTGTGTGTGTATACTTAAAAGTATGCACCCCCAAGAGTAAGTTTTGTGTCACAAATAATAGTTATCTGCTCAGTTACACAGTGCTTTTTTTTTTTTTTTTTTTAAACTAGGGTCATATTCCTCTACCAGACAAAACCAATCTTCGATGGTAATACACTCTATTTCATATAGCTTTTTTCAAGCACATGATGTCAGATAAGATAGAGGTAATTAATACACTGACAGATTTTAAAGTCATCTAAAAGGCTTTAATTTAATGAAAATTCTTAACAACAGTGGCAATATACATGCTCCTTAATTCACATGCATCACAAATGTAAAAGGGAGATTACACATGTAAGAGCTGAGCAGCTATTTACATTCTTGGTGGACTGAGCTATTAGTGAAGGCGCTAGTTATCTTTGTTCATCGATTACAAAAGACTAGCACTGTGATGATGCTTTATAAAAAACTACATATACATGTTTGGACTGTTGGGGTTAGGTTTTGGTTTTAATTAATATGGGACTACCTATCCTACTACAGAAAGGCAGCTCTTTGATGAAATTGAAATGAGAGTAATTAATCTCATAATCACAGTACAATAGTTACATTAAAATTTCACAATAGTGCTGTTGAGTCTCCTGGTGAAACACTCAAGCTGCCTGATAGACTCAGCAGATGGCTACTCACCGTCACGCAGTTGATTTCTTCCAGCAGACAGTTCCTGTAAGATGCATCATTGTATTGTGCAGCATAAAGGGGATTTTTTTTCCTTGCATTTAAAGACAAAAACACCTCCAAATTGTGTAATTTTTAATTCATGTGCTCTGTGCTGATCATAGACAGAAGGGCAGCTTCACTGGCTGCACCAGATTGAATCAGAGGCAGGCACTGGGGTTCCCTGCTCTGGTTCATTTGCAGTGCTGGATTATCACATCCCCACACAGAGGTTGTAGCGAGCTGAAATGCTTTAAGAAATCAGATGTGGGATTTCCAATACTATTAAGCAAGCAATACTTCTTGGCACCTTCTTTTTTAAGCCACCCATTTACTGGACACACTGCCTTTTACTACGTGCTGGTATATTACATAGTAAGGATTCAAAAAATTAAATAAATTGTCTTTATGGTTGCTTCATTTTTATGATTAAAATGGATTTTGCTGGAGCTAAGAAGGGTGGAATGTAGCTCAGATTACTTTAAAAGTATTGGCAAGACAGTTCAGTACCTGAAAAAAAACACATCAAATTCTCAGGAATGGATATCTAGCCTCTGGCCAACTGTAAGCCTTGTGGCAACAGTGGTGTCTGGCTGTGGGGTTAGGTGGGAAGAATGACCATTTCACATGACTCTAGGCTACTAGACATCAGTGGGTTCTGATTTCAGACTCATGCCATGATATATAGGTTTTTTTTCTGATTTTGGACACAATCTTTGGAACTCTGCAGTTCTCAGTGTCTATGTGAAGACTAAGCAGGAGTGCAGATAAAAAGGGCAGAGTATACAAGTTCTTTCTTGTGAACATCTGGATGGCTCCCATCTTATTCTAGTTACTGGCACTGAAAGGAGCCCTGCGATTCATACAAACTCCTCAATTTTGTGTCATGTGTGAGTATAAACCCTCCCTGCATTACATGCTATTTAGCTTTCTCTTAGAGATTTTTTTTAAGAGGAAATGTGATGAAAGACATGATAGTTCAGCCTAGAAGGTTACAGAGTTTTGCAATCTACCCATAAATGATGTGAGACAACCACACTGTCTGCATACATAATTTATTATGAATTACTACGTGTTGGGATAGAAAAAGCAAACACCATACACAGTCATATTTGTACCATCCTGCTAACTTTAGTCTCATGTAGCTAGGACCTTTAGTTTCTGTTAGTTTCTTACCTGCTTTTTATGATGGACTATCAATATTTTACTGTGTCTTTCTGTAGGATGAGGAATAAAACTACAACTTTTTTTTCCGCTTAGATTAGAAGCTCCAATGCCCTGTGCACATGGCTTAAAAAAATTCTGATGCATTCTGAAAATAACAAAGTTTTAATTAATTTTATATTCTCATCTTTCTGAAAGGGAGAACTCAATTTTCTGGAATATAAAGTTCTTCAGTCTCCTAGGGGCAAAAAGGCAATTTAAAATTGCTGGGGCAACTTCAAGAGCAGTGACAGTTACTAGTGTTATTAGAGTATCATAGTTCTTCAGAGGAGCATCAGCTGTAGTGACCTTAATATCCTGGATTTAGGTTCAGAGGATGTTGACACAGTCTTATTACCACAGACAAACATCTCCATCTTCATTTATAAGATCCCAGGGACACATCATTTAAGAACATTAGAATGCACAACTGTCGCTGTTCTTGAGACAAGAGCAGGGGAGATGAATTTCCACACAACAATACCATTGATAAGGAAGATGTGCTAGTGTTCAGTGAAGCTGTGGACATGGAATGATTAAAACTAATAGAAAAATATTCCGGTGGGTAGAGTCAAAAACCAGTTCTTTAATTTTTGAAGTTGCACAGTACTAACCGAGACAAATGAGCCTCTGAAATATTTTGGAAAATGTCACTTTGCAAACCTTGTAGATTGCTTAAATGTTTATTAAAATGGACCAAAAGCCAAAATTCTCTGGGTAAAATAAATACTTTGTCTTTGCTAAGTAACAATATTTGTGAACAAAACATAAAACTATAATTTTCATGTGTCAAACACAGTAACATTTAAGATTAAATGCTGGAGTCAGACTGAGCATTTTTTTAAATCTTCCTATTTAACAAGCTGCTCATTAAGGTCATTTACCTCACGTTAGCTATTAAAATGACTAACATTTTTAACGTTTGCTCCATGACTAAAATAAAAACAACAGAAATGTCCTTTTACCATAGCTTAACAAAAAGCAGAACCATATTTTTGTTATCTAGGAGAACATACTGTTATAAATACAGCTGTTTTTCATCTACAATTATATAAATAATAAACATGCTGCCATTCACAAGGATTTTAATAGATGATTATATATAAGCAATATTATGATCTAGCAGAGGATGGCATGGGTTTTCATGATTCATTTTTATTGTACTTATTCAGAACCTTTGTCTTCATCTGAAAAATGTGGAACAGACTTCTTTGCTACGACATTATCCAGTCGCTGTCCTTGCAGATATGGGTTCACACTCTGAAAAGGTTTAAAATTATTTATACTTATTAGAAATGAGAAAACATTAAAGGCAACTAGGATTAGTGGATACATTTATGTATTTCTTTTCTGTCAAATATTTGCAAATTGAAGAAAAAGACGAAATTGCTCTCAGGGAGTAAATCTACAAGTCAATCAATGTTTTGTTTTCTAGTATTTTTTGTGTGGAAGAATTTAATCCAATCCACTGAAAAGAACACAAGTGAAAGAGGACTGTAGAGAATACAGGACAGTCTGGATTAAATGCTGTGGTTTTGCTCTGTTCCTCCTTTACTGAGCTCAGCAGAGAAGCAGCAGCAGCAGATCTAACTCCCTCATTCTTAAGGCAAGAATGAATTTGTTAAAGTTCAGGTAAGCTTTAACTCTAATCCCTGTCCTCTAATGAACCTGATGCTGGGAGACAAGTTAGACATCACCATACCATTTTTAACCAGAGTCTCCTTCAGCCCATCTCCACTCCAGGAAACCCCTCCTCGCTTCCTGATGAGATAAAAAACTGCTGGCACAAAAGCTGAGCCAAGCAAGGTTTTGGCATAGGAAACATCTCTCTTAACCACTGCCAGAACAAGGGAACGCTGGAAAGAAGATCCCCAGAGACAGCTTAACTTCACTTTGTGCCATGTAAGCAGCACAACATGAGACTGAAGAAGAACAGATCCTGTCACAAAACTGTTTGGAGATCATAGCAGTGTAGAAAGCCTATGCTTGAATTTTATATATACCCATGGAACAAAATGTATTTACTGTATTTGCAAGTATCAAGCAATTTAGTGGATCTTCAAAATTTAGTTAAATGCTATTTACACCCACTTTCTGGCCTGTTACAGAGTCAGGGTAAACAAAATTCAAGTATATCATTTCTCTTTCAGATATATAGACAAAAAAATCAGTGTGCTGGGGTTTGATGCCAATACAAAATGTTTGCCTAAGGACAAACCTTGGAGGAATGCACATTTTCCAGTATCTCCTGATTCTTGTCGGGCTGGCTGTATCACAAAATTTACTTTTCTTGAGATATTTCTGTGCTTCTTTAACCAAAACATTAATTCAGAACTACACACTCAAACACTCAGTTCCTCTCCTCCCCCCCCAACCCCGCTTTAAAATAGGCTCAAAATATTATTTTCAAATAGCCCAAGTATTTGTCAAGTCTCTGGAAGTTATTTGGAGCTTGTCTATCTGAGTTTAAGTCCTTAGGTTTCTCCAGATTTGTAGACACTATTGTTAATATTTAATCATAGCACATAGTAGCTCTTTTGCTTACTTCTGTTGGTTTTTTTGAGTACTTTGCCTGATGCAAGGAAAAACTTAAAAATTATCAAGAACCAGAAATTAATGTGGAAAATCTCTGAAAAGAAAACTAACGCTAATTTAATGCTTTAAATTGTTACAAATAAGACACATGTAGATGGTTTGTTTGTGTTTGTTTAAAAAAGTTCTGATTCATGTTAATTTAGTGAAATTCAGCTGTTGCATAAACTTCTAAGAATTATTTGAAGATTCTTAGGAAGTTTAATTGGGGATTTCTTGCAACGGTGCTTGCCTGCTATTTTTTGAAATAAAGTAGAAAAGGATGACAATACGTAAAAAAATGAATCTTTCTTAACTGAAAAAAGAAAACACAAAATATAATGTGAATTTTTTTTCTAATTTGACTAAAAGATGTTTCATCCTATACAAAGCAATGTGGTCCTGAGTACCTTTGTACACAGCTCTGAGCCAATGGCACTGTGACTCAGGGATTACAGAAACACATCTGTCTTGTTTGGGATATCATATTCTGGACATTAATGCTCATCCATAGAAAGTACAAAAAAGGGAAGAATTGCTAGTTAAATTAGAGGTCACTGTAGGCCTCCCTGTCTTGCACTGCAAATGCTGAAAAAAAAACCCTGCAGTAGCAAACAGTGAATACATACTTTTGCTATATATACTTATGATGTGTGTGTAAGCTTGCATGTGTGTTTATATACATGCATTAAATATATGAGTGGACACACATGAATATGTAGTTTTATAGACTCTGGTAGTGTCTCTGTTACTGTTACACAATAGCATCATATAGACACAAGAGCTATTATGTACAGAGTTATGTAAGGCTTCCTTTAAGCTAAAATCAAGAGGTTCTGACCCAAAAGACCAATCTGTTGTCAGAAGCTGTCCTCCCTAAACTCTCTCTGTGCAGAAGGGCCTGGAGAAGCAGCAGAGACTGCAGAAGGCAGGAGAATCCAGTGGGCTTTCTGGTTTCTGGAAAATTACACTCTGCTGCTGACAGCTCCAGATTATCCTTCTACTGATAAAGTGAAAATTCTGAATTTTTCATTACAGCATTAGTAATCAATACAGTATTACTGTCAAAACACTAAAATAGTTCAGATTCTAATGAATTTACCATTAAGTGACATGTCCATGCTAAGAAAATAAATCTGCTGCAAAGAAAGAAACTGATGCTGCACCTCCAAAATTCTAGGCCACCCCCAGGCACGTGGGTGTCATGTCTCTCCAGATATTAATTCCCTGGTATCTGATTACATCAGTCAGCATACATCCAGAGAATGTACTTATTTTTTTCCTTTTTTAATGTATATATTGCACTAGCCCTACTTTAACATGCTGTTCTAGCTATTAACAAATATTCTACATAACTATTTCCAGAGTAAATTCTACTTAGAGTCAAAATCAGGTGCCTACCCTTTATCTGCTAATGAATTTGAAAATCAAATATAAGTGGGAGGCAGATTCTAAGCTGAAGATAGACTGCCAACTTATGGTTGAACGGTATTTATTATCACTGATGTGTGAATTTGCAAGAAATCAACTCGTCTTCTCCCTTTCTAACTAAGGCTTTAGACTTGAGGGTTAACTAACTAACTGAATAATAATCTTTGCTTGTGCTTCAGTTATTTTAAATCAAGTTTACTTCATTTACAATTGTAAACTGTGATGTCATATTTTTAAAAGCTACTTTCTGGCAGAGAGCTAGACTTTGTCTTCCAGTAAAAAAAAATATACCAGCAGCAAAGCTAAAGGCTTTGACTCTGCCTGAAAGTGATTTATTTTCTAAAAGAAAGATTGACACTATCAAAAAAAGAGAGTTAATATTGAGGTGGACTGTGCAGGGACTCTCTGTGATATGTGGATAGCTGTCCTTGTTTCAGGAGCAGAAAGATGAGAACCCATTGCCCTTTATCTTTCAAACAAGTGGGACACAGAAATAGTAGGTACATCTATGTAAGTGAATCAGATTACATCAGCTGAAGTTCTACTGTATTTTTCACCTAAAAACATATTCACATGCATGGATAGTGCCAATTTACTGATTTTTTTAGTAGGGAATTTTAAAATTCAATATTAAAGACATTTAAATAATTTTAAACTGTTTTTTGCAAATAGGATTAATTTAAAAGTACAAATAAAGTCTATATATTACTGCTCTGCATTGAACTGTGTCTTCTGGAAGCAACAGACTATTTAAAGAAATCTGTCTTTAATTCTTACTAGTTCTATAGATGATACAAGGGCTATTAAGTATTCTAATAGTTACCCTCTTTCTTCTTTTCGGACCACCATTAATCTTCTCAAAGAGTAAATTCTTGCTCTGGAAGGGGAAAAAATAAAAAACAAAGCGATCAAATTCATTACGCTCTTTTAAAATCTGACTTTTGCTGTTAAATATTAGCAAGTTTAGAGGGGGGTATAGTTTTACAGGAATGATAAACCACAAGTAAATATTTGGATATTCCTGCTAACACTTTTCAGTTCTTCAGGAGCAGTTATAGTCTTCTCAACAATGAAAAAGCCAGTAATTTTCCACTCTGTTGCACTATATTATCATTCTCGTTAAGTACGTGAAGTACAAGCCAGTATAATGAGATGGACTGGGTGTTCACCATTATGTGATGCATGGTATAAATACATCTGTATTTACAAAAAAAAAAAAAAAGCAAGGAAAAAAGAAAATTAAGGAGGGAGGGGTTGTGAGGAAGCAGGAATTCTGTCTCTAGTACATGCTTCTATACATTTGAAGCAAGATCCAATAAAAGGAAAAAAAAAATCCTTTGTTTTACAAAGGATTTCCTAATTTCTTTTAAAAATCACAATCTGCATCATTCCTACTGTTTTGTTGTCTTTGCTTATTCCCTTCCAAATATCAACACTTCCCAGTGCAAAGTTCTGCTGAAAGGAGTTCAGCGCCAACTCTTCCTTTGTTTAAGTAGTGCTCTCAATAAAGTTTCTGAAAACCATTTGGTCTATAACATTTTTAATGGCAAACCTTTTAAAAACTGCCAAAAACATCTTGGCAGAAGAGAAAGTTATGATGATGAGAAAAGAAAAAAACAACACCAAAACCCAACACAAAAAAACCCCTCTGACCATAGTTTACATAAGTGCATCCACATATTGTTGTATTTCATACAAGTAGTGAATTCTAATAAAGTCTGGAATAACACACACATGCTCAACACATTTTGTTTCAATTGTGTATTATGAAGAAAAACAAAACCAAACCCCAACCTGAAAATGGAAGGAGAGAAGGATTACATGTATAAAAGCAGAACACTGTATAAACATGGCCATTAATTCTGCTATAAACAACTGACCTAACATTGATTATATAAATAGAAAGTGTAATTCTAGCACGAGACAAATTCACCAAACACTTCGACCCTTTCTGCAGTCTTGATATGAGAAAAAACAAACATTTTCAAGTGTTACAATGAAACTTGCCAAAATTGTCTGTTTTGTACTGCTCATGTTCATTAAATCCCAAATTCACAAGGCCTATCTCTTGCCCAGCCTCAGTTATTTTGTCTGAGCTGTGCCAAAAGGGAACAGATATGAAGCTGGCCAAGGGAGACATTCTTGGCCAGTCATTTATGCAAACTCACTTTGTGAAAACTTAAATTTAACATTTTAAAGAAACCCACGGACACTTAAATCACTCTCTTTAGGAAACAAAGCACTGCTGAAACCTGTCTTTGTAAAGTATTTGACCTCATACTTTTAACAAGAGGAAAAATAGTGTTTCTGAAAAAAAATAATTTCATGACTACTGAAGCTAACTTTTCACTCAGTAAAATTCGTAAAATTGAACTGCTCCTGCTCTAGACATTTATATTTTGTTTAGTCTATTTGGGAATGTTTTAAGACTATAGCTACTACTTAAGCATTATGTGGAGTGTAAAGCAAATGAGAAGCATGAGCTGAGAATGTGCTTGTACAGTAATAGCGGAAAATATGTTCCACTGCGTAAGGGCCTGAGCTCATCGGCCACCAAAATCTGCTTGTGAAGTGCTCGCCATTCTCATTCCTCCCCTAAGAGCTGTCAGGAGTGAAGGCACAGAGCTAAAGATATACCGCATATGGAGACGTGCTGCACACGAATTGCTACTTTCCCCTCACTCCTGGAGCTTCCTTTGCACCCTTCTGGCTACTCGTCACAATCCCCTGTTGGGTTTAGTTTGGCAGCAGTTAAACTCCCTTGCTTTCCAACCGAACTCAGACAATTCTGGGTGGCTGGGAGTGGCTGGGCTTAACTCCTGAGGGATGTTCAATGAAACAGGTTATCGTGATCAGGTTTCGTATATTCTTGGGAACAGAATTAAGACTCAAAACAGAGTCAAGCGCTGAACTACTTTATCTTATCCACAACAATCCACAATGAAAAGAGAAAGTAAAGAAGGAAAGAAAAGTGTGAGAGAGATAGAGAAAAAAGCACAATAATCACTACTGCGAGTCCCCTTGGAACCCCCGGCAGTCTGTTTGTCTGGGGGCTCTGGTGCTCTATCTGTTGCGGGGTGGGGAAGAGAAAAAAGAGAAGAGAGAGAGTGTGCGCCTCCCCTCATCCCATTCTTATATACACTCCTTTTGCTGGCACATGGCCAGTACTGTGTCTGGAGGGTCCTGGAAAGTTCTAGAGGGTCCAGGAGGGTCTTGAAAAGTCCCTAAAAGTCCATGAGGGTTGCAGCCCCTTAACTCTGGGCCCGGGCAAATGCGCAGAGGCAGTGTATCCTGAGACAGCGGGATGTGCAGTTCAAGGCAACAGTACCTTCAACAGGCAAAATCCTTGGTGGTAGTAGTTAACTGCTGCCAGCAATGTTGAGGCATATTACTAGCACCTTACAGGTACTATAGGTTGGAATTTGCATGGGAAAAACTCTCAGAAGTGAAATGCTTACAACCAAGTAATGCCAGAGAGTTTTACCCTTAGATCTTTCAGAGCTGACTAAAACTTCTTTAAGTCAGTAATAATAAGTAGCC
Source organism: Urocolius indicus (assembly GCA_013401255.1). Taxonomy (NCBI): domain Eukaryota; kingdom Metazoa; phylum Chordata; class Aves; order Coliiformes; family Coliidae; genus Urocolius; species Urocolius indicus. The sequence goes on from WBNH01005367.1 coordinate 513,787, forward strand.
CTGTAATCTGGACTTGCACAATTATTAAGCAACGCTGAAAAGAAAATTTGCATTAACACGGTTGCACCATTTCAGAAGGGCTTTTATTTCCCCCCCCAATCAATTTACCATCTTATCAAGAATATCAAGCATGTCAATTCCTATTACACCAAAGATATTACACTGAATTCAACTGTACTGTCTGAAATGGAAGAGAGGGACCAGACCTACCACAGCATGTCCTATTATCACCACTGCCATCCAGATATTAAATAACATCTGTTAGTAAAGGAAAATGCACTTAATGTTGCTCATTATAACTGAGGCTGGAATAACATAAAAAGTGGATGACTTGTTTCAGGTTTCCATTAAAATTAGGAAGCCAGAGAAGTTAACTTCTTTAACAAGATGTTCAAATTTGTGGAATATTTTTATTCCTGCTTCTCATTTGTATTTCTTCATACTGTCTTGGATCCCTCCACTGTAGCTGATAAGCAAAACTGGTATAACTTCTGACCCTTAGAGAAGTGTTATCCGTTGCTTCAGTTAAAAGAAATGCTGCTGAAAAACATAGTTGCTTCTAATTTTCTATTTGCACTGATACTGGTGTCAGAAAAGACAGCTGAACTTCCATCCTCTTTTTAACCACCACATCTGGTAGTAGCTAACACTTTGGGTTTCAATAAATAACCGCTTACATGTAAGTGGCTTTTAGATCTATACTGTAGATTGTCTCATGTAAACTGTCTGCAGTGTTGCATGTAAACTGCAAGTTCTTCTGGATGCTAACTGCACTTCAGACCATCTAAAGAGTCAAGCTGCAAGATACAGAAAAGGCAGACTCAAATGTCTCCTGCAAGAAAAAGTCTGAACTAAGGGGGAAAAAAAACCAACAAAACCACCCAGAAATTTAGAAACTGTAGCTGCACACCAGGGTAGACACCTCCAAAAGTCTCTCATTTCACTACTCCAATTGTCTCCTCTATGCTGTCCACGTATGAGAAGAAAAAAAGAGTCTTTTGGGATGGGTAGGAGAGTATAAGGTGTGTCTTTAACCCTATAAACAGTCTGTTCTTGAGATGTCTCAAGAGTCAGCATAGTGATACATGAAGAGTTGTCCCAAAGACAGGAAAAATCTTCTTTCTTCTCTCTCTTAACCCAGTATACTATTATCATGATACACATACTTTAATCTTCATATGAATGAGTGGTATTTACACATAATATTTAGCATCTACGTGGAAACATACATTTTTCTGTATGAGACACCTTATAAAATGTGTCTGCTAGTCACACGGCACAGCAGAGGTCCCAAAGCTTTGCAAGCATGAGAGCATCATCTAAACAAATCAACCAACCTGTTTACCCAATAACAAGCAGTTCTTTTTTTGTTCTTTTTTTTTTTTTTTGTGGGTTGTTGGGTGGGTTTTTTTGTAACTCTGGTTTTACTGTGGTTACACTAAAGAATGCATGTTGGCTCCTTCAAAGGACAAGTCAGTGGGAATTGTAACACTGCCTCAGCCACTCTGTGGCAGGAAAAGGCAAGGGAGAAGCTCCCCTAAGAGCTGCAAGCACACACCAGCTCACACAGGTCCAGGAGACACACTGGCCTCAACAGTTTCAGATGATGGTAACAGCTTAGTGCCTCCACAGCATGCAGGAGTACAGGGAAATGCAGTCAGCAAATACAAAGCCATTGCATTCCCTGGGACATTTTGTCCCATAGCAGGAAATGTGCTGCTAGTGGGCAGCAGGGATTTTGGTGGCTGAAGACAGTGGGAGGATGAGGATGGACACAGCTACCTGCTGGGCAGTCTATAGTCAGCTGTGCCAGTAATTTACAATGTAATCCAGATGACTGTAAGTAACCTACAAGATCTGATGTACTTTATCTGTCCTTTATAAAGTCTGAAACAGATAATTTTTAGAGTACTTTTTCAGCTCTTGTTTTTCCAGAGAGAAAAAAATAACAAAACCAGCCATAAAACCAGGTATCGCTGGATTCAACTTTTTAATGTGCAGTAATACTCAGTGAGGAGGCAATTGGGACAGTTCTTCTGGATCCCGGCAGAACATTTGTTCATGCACATTTACCAGCTGTTTCATCTCTAATTAAAAAGATCTGGAGCTGGCTACACTGCAACTAGATGTGATTACTGCTTAGTACCTAACAATCTGTTTTAATCTGTGCATGAGCAGTTTTTTCCCCTGAATTAGTAGTGATGGATGGGGAAATGAAAAAATGCCAGTATTCACTAATGATTACCTACCATTTATTAAGTATATATGCTACTGATGACAATACAGTATATATGCTTGATTTTGAACTATTGCTATAGGCCAAAGATTTACAGAAGTGCTTTTATAGTCTTCAAAATGGTATTATGATAGTAAATTACTTATGAATAATAACAAAACTAACAGCATTATCTGGCATAAATAAGAAAGTTCACCATCTGGTGTTTTTAAAATGAAAACCTTTGATGGTAATTACTTAGAATGCGACAAGAGTTTCCAAAATTTGGGGTTTTGGCATCATTCTTTCTAGAAATTCAGCACTCACGTAAGTAATTAAGACTATAAATCGTGACAGTGGTTTGATTATGAGAGATGAATCATTGTCTCTCAATTACAGCAGAAGAAGAGGATGCCAAACTTGTCTATTTATCGATATATGCTCAGAGAGCACTGGTTTTGGGCAATCTTAAGTGAACTGTTAGAACAATGTAAAATGAGATTTCGTTGTTTGCTCTAGAAGCACAAATTATGATCATTGTTATTGTTTTCCTGGCGCCTGAAGATGGATTTGGGATTGGACATTTAACTGATGTAATCTAAGATTAAGCGTCAGAGCCCTCTTTGGAGCCTCTAGCCTGCAGAAACAGTTTAGTTGGAGTTATTAAAGTCCTTGTATTCTCAAAGCAATATTTTTGCCCCTAATGTAGCTCTCTCTATTTATTATATGCAATGTGTAAAACAAGGTTTTTTGCAAGGTTTCAAGATAAAGTCATGCATAACCTCAATAGCAGAAGAAGCAGCATGAAGTCCTCAAAAATCCATAAGGCAAAGAGAATTCCTTAGAGCAAGTTGTCTGGACCTAGATTTTTCAAGGTGTTTAGGCACTGCCATACTCCATTTATTTATTCATTTATTTAAGTGTCTAAGTAGATGAGCAGTAAATAGTCACTGAACCTGGATAATCTTTCAGATTAGGGCATTATTATGTTTTGAAACCTTGTGCTAAAATCTGCACAAAGTTTGGTTACCTGTTGACTGCAGTTTGAAATGTGATTTGTCGCATTTATCATGCTTTCAGACAGGTAATACAACAAGGATTTATACTTTTAATTTTAATTATATGTTCATTATTGCTGTATTTTCAAGGGGAAAAATCATCTTTTTGAAAAGTTTCCCGTAGGATGATAGTTTTTTCCAGTCATAAGCACATTATTCTCCTTGTGGTGTCATAGTATCTCAGGCAGCAGACAACACTCAGTTTCACATGCAACGAAAGCAAACAAGAAGCATGTACTCACCCACTTGCCTATGTTGGGATAGTCATGCTCTGGATCAAAAAGGTGTTGGTGCAGCTGGTATTCCCTGCTGAACTCTGCCGTGTCTGGAGTGTTTTCTAGACACCCATCATCAACTGCAAAAGTATGTCAGTCAGTCCTGAGTGCTTAGTAGCTTCAAAACACACAATATATACCATGTGAATCATCAAACTTCTTCAATGCAATTATGCAATTTGAAAAACAAACTCAAACATTTAAAGAACTGAATGATTGGAGAATATCAGTATTTTTTTCACTTTGAAAGAAGTTTGTCAGAATATATTTAAATATTTTTTAAAATATAACTTAATGAAACTTCAAAATGAAATTTATTTTTAAAGCTCTCCCTCTTTTTCATTTTTCTTGGTGATTGAGTTTGATTTTATAGAACTATATAGAACTCTAGAACTGCATGTTATTCCAATTCAGAAGCAATCCTTTTTTCATTTTTAAATTCCCACAGAGAGCTGTAGAAATTGTTTAGCCAATTCTTTTGAAGCTCAAGGTAAAAAGATGCTGTGAATAAAGACAATTTCTTTCACTGCGTACTCTTCATGGAACTCCATTTCTGGTTTGCTGCTTTGCCCAAAATAGCTGAAAATCATCTACACATCATAAGATCTAATAAAAATTCGATGTGACAGAAGTTTTACACTGAAGACATTAACATAACTAATCTGTTGGATCCAGAAATCTCCTTTACTCACAATGGATTGTTTTGCAGTCAGTGTCACATCAAGGATAATACTCTTTTAAAAATCAGCTTATGGATTTTTCAGCAAAATAAGTCATCTTCAGATTAAACAAAGATCCAGCATCTTGAGGCCAGAGTAGCTCTTTGGATAGTCTGCTCCTGCAGCTCCCTTTGCTTTGTCCGCATGAGCAGCTTATAATCTAAATTCCTCTCAGAAATGCCCAAGGAGATTTTACCACGCAAGGCATGATGCTGAGCATCCAAGCAGTTACATCTGTCAGAACACAAGCACTCTACAGGACACACCTGTTGACTTTCCTTTCTGTCCTTGTGTGATCATCACCTAAAAAGACCTGCAGATGTATTATCTTTGTCTCTTAGATGTGGGGAACAGTAAAGACTTGACTTAAAAATTAATTGAGTCAATGACCTGAGGAGGCTATTGTAAGTCCAACAGGTCCTGCTTTCTTTTCTCCTTAGAATGGGGAAAGAAAGAAAGAAAGTCATTAATAGGAGATATGGGAAAACTAACCATGCAGCTAAGTAACTCAGACACCACTAAATTTAACTACAAGCACTTCAAAACTATTTCAGTCTTAGCAGGGACAGGGTCATTGCAAGAGAGAAGCAGGCCACAAAAGGAATGTAAGTAGACCTTCTCAGAGTGTCTGAGTCTTTTGGTAGAAATCACAAAGGGCAGCTGGACATATGTGTGCCCTGTGTGACTGCTAATCCAAAAGTCTTCAAGCTCAAGTGCTCCAGGCTTATGTATTCCCACTGTGGAATGCGCACATGTAGACAGTGACTGGAAAAAATTGTTTTCCATTAAGCAAATCCACAGACTTGATTGAGGAAGGTCTCTGGTAATTTGTATGCATAATACAGTCACCACTTGAATTTCCATTTAAGGCTCTGAAAAAAAAATTTACTCTAATCCTGGTAGATACTATCTTCACTCATAGTGTACCTACGTCAGAGCCATTTATCTGAGAAGGCAGTGTTTCCCTAAGAATTCTCCCTGCGTTCACATCTGAGTGTATTAGCTTAGCTGACAACTTCTATTTCACCTAAGAAAGAAAAATTGAAGGGACTGAAGAGTATTTCTCTGGATGTCAGATTTTAAATTTATCGAATCACTATCAGATGCATAATGGGCAAACACAGAAGACAGAAAGTGTATGTGAGAGAATCTAAACACACCATTTGCAACCTCGGACAACAGCTACATTGAATAAAATGGACTTAGAAATTATTTCAGAAGATATCCAGGCATCATCACCAAAGAAGCTGTAATAGGAAACAGTAAAGGAGGACTATTCAGAATTCTGACATATTTTTGAATGAAATATAAAAACACTATTTGCAAAACTTTTAATGACAATTTTTTTAAATCAATTCTAAGATAGATAGAACATTTTTAATAGGAATACAGACAACTGTTTTGCATTATCCAAATAACATAAAAGAAGACTAAACAGAAAAGGCTTTTTTTTGCAAATAAAAAACAAGAGAAAAAATAGAGCACTCATTCACAGTTGCAGCTCCCAAGGCAGCCAATGAGTGTTTTACTACTTTCAGTATTGTCATTCCTTGGCTTAGATAACAGGAATAAGATCAATTGTCTCAGGATACATCTATATTATGCACACATAGCGCTGCTTTAGAGTTCCTCCAGCACTGGCCACCCGCATGGCATGAGATATGCACAGCTGCAAGCCAAGGCGTGTACCAGGTGTCTCAGGTGCAAAGACTACAGCAGAATTACCTGTTTTTCCAATAGGGCAGGGATTTGGAGGGTCAGGATATCCTTGATCTTCATTGAAATCCTTTGGTACATTATCTCCTGTCAGCTCAGCCACAATGTTTGGGATATTGCCATAAGGACCCAAGTGCTGGAGACCTTCATGTGCACCACCTAGCAAAGATGATTTATACACACTGTCTTTTTACAAGTTTAAAAGAGTAAGTGCTTTAGCTGCTTCAAGTAATCTGGACTTTTATATATATATATATAAAAAATTGTTACAAAGACAGATCCAAGTTTAGATTCGAAATGTCTCTTTTAGAAACATAACCCTGTGACCTAAATCAGATAAGTAGTGAAAAATGAAAGTGGGAAACAAAATCAGGTACTTGTTATTTGTCTTAGGATTGTGTTTTTCTTAGCTATGTAAGCTAAGAAAGTACAAGAAACACAAGATAGCAACAGAACTTAATATATTTACTGCACAATCATCTTCAGTCACAGATACTGTCTATTGTAGCAACTAATAATTGAAAAAGATATAGCAAGAAGGTATCATGGCAAGAGAACAAAGTAAACGATACTGATACTATTTGCATAGACTAGGAATATGTTAATAAAGTCATACTAGAGGACCATAGTGGTTTTGGCCTGGGCCAGGTTTTTCAGTAGTAGGGGGGCTAAAGGAGTGGCTTCAGTAATTTTCATAATCCAAAAGTTTGGAATAAAAGTATGAAAGCTGCTCCAAAAGAATCATTCAAGTACTCCTGTCCCAAGTTATAAATAAATACTGGCAACCTAAATCATTATATGGATAGGCATTATAAACTAACATAATCACTTTCAAAAATTGCTAACATAAGGCAGTCTTGACAAATTTTGTATTCATTTCTACATTTAGAAGTGGTAGTTGAGTCAAACTGTCTATATCTTGCAAATAATCAGTTAGGGGCTGGAAAAATACCAGAAGCAAGTTGGTCTATAAGCATATATATTTCAATTTTATTTGCATGACAGATTAAAATCCAATCAACATAGTAATTTTCACCTTCAAGTACAAGTTTCTAATTCTGCAATGCAATGTTAGGAAAGTATTATAGATACACAATAAACATAGAAGTAGCCCTAATTCGAACCCATGTTATATGAGGTTTTCACTTGTAGCTGACCATGAGATCTGGTACTAAAACCAGAATAGTGTTATATACACTATGAACCATATTATAATTTTACAGTCCATAGTCAACACAAAGATGATGCTTGTAAGAGCTGTATTAATTCACAATAATGCTATAGCTATGAGGTTAAAAAATGGATAAAGTACTTTAATATCGTTTAATCTGACATCTAATGCATAGCATAAAATATTTCTTTTGTACTGAGGTTCTTCACATGAAGATTGATTGCATATATGTACTTAAAAGCATCAGATTATGATTCTGCTGTAAACTACAGAACCACATAATCAATACATGTTTGAATGTCCTGTATACAATGTGGTTCACTGTGGAACAATCCATCAGATAGAAGCATATCTACACTTGCATGTGGTGCAGACCTCTTGGCACCAAAGCTCCATCCATAAAGAAAACAGAGGTACTTAGCAGGCTCCAGTGTGCTATATATACATGTAAGTTTAAACTGACTGCCAAGAATTCCCTTGATGGAGAACAAAACAATCTTTTTTATATTAATATAAAGGATTTTTTCCTTTAGATATAAATGTCCAGGATTGTTTAACGATTTTTTTCTTTCTTTCCAAAAAAGCTGAAGACAATAGCACCTGCTCTGGTGCTGTAATTTAGCATGCTTGAGTGATTTAATAGCATTAGCAAAGCTCATTCCTCATAAACTCTGATAAAAAGTGCACTCAGTGAAGTCTGCAATAATAAAAATGAAATGCTATGAATACACCAAACAGCGGTATTACATACTGCAATTCCCAAGCTGCAGTAGTTCTGGTCTTGTGATGTTACTGATTTGAAGAAATATATTAGGATTAAATACATAGCAGCTTGCAAGTCAAAATATTGTGATACACACATATACAATCAGCTACAAAAATAGCATGAGATGAGTTTCTTGAACCTTGAGGCAGAGACTGAAAAAGACAAGACTACTAAGTATTGAGGAATATTTTTTAATTCCCTACTCAAGGGAAGCATGAGAGACCGGACTAGAAAAAATATGGAAGAATAGTACAGAGAACATACTTATACTTGAGAATGGATGGGCTAGATATATCTATGTTTTCCCCATCTCTCCTTACATATTGTATGAACTGACTTTTATGTGGCAAATACTAGGAAAAAAAAAAAACTCTCCAAACTCTCCAAAACAATCAGCTCCCTTTCACATGCAGGATTTCTGTGTAAGCTGTGCAGTTATTTTACATCCTTATAGGATAAACTAGAAGTTTAGGTCCTTTGGACTGAGGTCAGTATTGTCATAAATAAGTTTTGGATTTCATCTGAAATACATGCATATATTCTGGCACTGGTCTTGAATTCTTGCAATGTGGAAAACAAAAATGGAACAATGTCTCTCCCCTTTCCTTTAATACTGGAAAAGTCTTTAATCATCTCGCTAACTGATGGTATAATCTTGCTTGGAATGACTAGACATTTGAAGTGCACACATTTTAATTCTTTCCTTTGTAGGAGCAATACTCTTTCCATGAGTGAGAGGACAAAATTCCGGTCTTAGAGGAAAAAAGAAAAAAAAAAAACACGCAAAAGAAAACACAAAAAGCAACCAGTTTCCTGCCAGTATTAAATATTCTCCTCATCAAATGGATATGCTGTTAGTTCACTGGAGTTCTAGCTGTGCTACCTATCTACTGGTAGTGTAAAGCATGACTGAAACAAACCTGCTCTCAGGAGCAATCCTCCATATCAGATGCAAACAGACATATTCACCAAGAATCCTTTTAAGAAAGTCAGTAAGAAAAGATTTTCCAAAGTGTAAAATGATTGAAGAACATATAAAGACAAATAATGGAACAAATTTGCCTTTCAATCTGATTGGAACAGTTTCCCATTTCACAGCATAGATAGAATTACCCGTTGTCCAAATTCAGAAAAGAAGTAGTTTGGCTAATCTTAACAAGGCAATACAAAAATTATAAATTATCACGTTTTCTCTATTCCACAGGAGCTGCTAAATAAAAGAACAGAGAAGGAGAAAGAGCATAAGAGAATGAAGAATGGAAAAACACAAACCCCCTCAACTTCCTTAACTATTCAAGAGCATGTCTCAGGAAACAGAAGAAAACAGCAGCTATACATTATACACTGCAAGCATCCCAGATTCCATAGTCAGCTTGTCTTCTCCTTAATGGACCAAGTTTCTTAAAGCTGTAAAGATTCATTTCCTTTTTCTCTGCAGAGAGATAAATTCAGTTCAATGTTTTCTAAAGCCTTAAGCATACACATCACACAATTACTGACCTTGCTTTCAGTGAATAATTCCGTTTTATCCTATATTTTAGCTATGAATAGTATAAATATTTAAGAATTATGAAATAGTTAGGACCAAAGTAATACCCATGCCTCTCTTGCAATAAATGTCACAGTAGCTTATATGCCATTATTGTTCATTATTCAAATTGCACACATGATAAAAAAAAAATCCAGTAGCTGACTTGCTGACAGAGCATAAAAGCAATCTCTTATGCCTCCCTTGGTTGAACAGTCTCTAATGGACTGTATTAATTTGCCCTTTAGAGTAAGCAGAAACATTTCTCACTTCACAATGAGGATAAGCTTATTCCTTTTACAAACAGAGTGGAACCTACAGCACACAACACTGGGCCCCTCCACCGCGCTACCCTCCCACTGCTGTGCATCAGCAAAGCCAAGGGAAAGTACATTCAGCAAAAAGCAGAAGCCTATACTTGCTATAACATTCCCTGGCTAGTGATGACATGTGCAGCACATGGTTGTATGAAGCAGAGCAACAAAAGGAAGCCTGTGGCCTACTTTATACCATGAGAGATAGGACGATATTTCAATCCTGCAAATGTAAATATGCCAGTGAATGACTGCAGCACTTTTATTCACTAGCATCAGGTACATGAGATGTCCAGATGCTTATTCAGTGTCAGCACACTCATAGAAAAACTCTTTTCACCTCTGTAACCTGAGGCACAGAGGCACCAAAATTGTCCAGAACAGGATCATTGTTTCTACTGCTTCACTGAACTTCACAAAATTTCCCTGTCCATTTCTCCATTCATCATTATTCAGTTTCATTTTCCATGCAGAAGGCTCAAAGTCCTAGCTGGTTCTTTAGCACAAGTGTTTAAAAGCTTCACATGCCCGTCCAACAGCTGCCACTGAGGTAGACTTTCCAAATCCCTCAAACAGCCACATTGTAAACAATACCAGTGAGGGGCTACAAGGCTCCCAACTCTCTGCTTCAATGAGCTGGTATAATCTCACAACTCAAAAGAAAAAGAAGTCTTCCTATTCAAAGCTTCTGCCAACATGGCCAAGTCCAGATGAGGTTTCTTTTGCACTTGAATAAAAGTATCAATACACAATGAAGATGCAGGACAGCAGTGAGAACCACCCTGCCAGGTAAGACCAGAATCAATGCTGCTCTAACACACGGGATGGTCTCAGGCTGGCTGGCATGATGTACTAAAACTTCCCAAGGGGAGAAAAAAGCTTCTTTCTCCCTCCTGTTCTGGGGTTGAGATCATTCCTCTTCTCATTCATCACTGCAGCAGCTGTGAGGGCACCACTAAAAGCACATGTGATGGGAAAGCACAGATAGAATAGCTCTGGAAACCTCCAGAGTGTGCCAGAGATCTTATCTCCTGCACAGGACACCACAATCAAGAAAAGGAAGAGTCTCTTCTTTGTGTAGACTTCTAAAACATCACTTTATAGAATCAAATAAATTTTAAGCGCTTTTCCCACTACAGGCTGAATTAAAATTCAATTGGGAATAAGGGAAATGCACATGATTTTGAGCACAATTTCATAAAGGTATAAAACCTAAATAAGGTCCCCAAGGATTTATTTTATGCATGTGAAAGACAAGCAGGGGAAGGAATCTTTGAAAACAAGAGTTTGTCATTATGTCTGATCCTCACTGGCAGAATTTTTTATCCTTACAGACCATATTCCATTGCTAGATAAAATTCTACACTTTCATTTTAAGTTTCTATATACCATCTGCCAACACTAAAAAACAGAAGTACTATAAAGCATCAGACAATAGAGAAGTTACGATATTCCCTCTCTTCCTCAGATTTCTCTTACTGTATTATTTCCCTCTAGAAACACGTACAAAATAAATAGTATCCCAGTCTAATTGATTAGTTACTTTTAGGTGCATGAGAATCTACTTAATTCTAAATCCCTACAGACATGGCAGCTTTCTTCTCTGAAAAGTCTAATCTCAAACCGGTTTTGCTTTTAAAGATGACTTTATGAATGGCAGCAGTAGTCTATACCATATAACAGTGGTTACTGGGAGGTTTGAAGAAGTGGAATCACTTCATCTTCTTGGTTCCTTAAAAGAGGAATGTGGCACCTGTACTCCCTCCTGCAGCCATGAGGACTGTTATGTGCACGTTGTTTCAAGAAAAGGTTCAAAGCTTTAAATCTAAATAGATCCTTTAGTCAATCTCATATGCAAACAACGAAAATCTATGGAGAAACAGAGATTAATACACATTTTTCTTGTGTTCCCCACTGACCAACTTTTTGGAGAAGCACACTATTTTGGAGGACTTTCACTGCCTCTCCCCAGACACACCAAGAAGAAAAGCATAGAGTCTGAGCATCTCTGCAGCACAGGGTTGTTTAGGAAGGGCACGTTCACAAACACAGAAGTGGCAGAGCCCACAGTGGTATCACCCACCACCTTCACTGGATCCTGCCCTTGCTCCTCAAGTGGGAGCTGCAAAACCACTGGGGCAACACAAAACTTCTTCCACAGAGCAATACAAACACCAGCTCTGTTTTCCTATTATTCACTGCTGATAATGGCTCAAAAAGTCACATAGAAGCTAGGATTTTATGGGCTAAATTTTTAAACTCTTGTATTTAATAAGGAAGAAATAAAATCATACCACCCCATTATTTTCCTGCCTGTGGCGTTACAAATATAATCATGTACCATTTCTTTATAAAACTGTCCCGTGTCAAGTACAGAGAGAAAGAAAAGCCACTGTAAACCATGGCTGTCAATTGGCAGTATCATTTGGCATTCACAGAATCACAGAAT
>WBNH01005368.1:20804-31129 GCA_013401255.1 Urocolius indicus
CTTAAACCTGTAGCCATAACCATCACCTCCCTCCCCCCCACCCCAAATACAAATCAATATTCTCCTTTTAGGTAGGAAATTTGCTTCCATATGAACTGATCATAACTCCCTACAGAATATGAAGGGGAGATATATATTGTACTATAATAATTTTGTCTGCAAAGTAAATCTAACTATATTGATGTAGGGGTTGAGATACTTTGATTTTCAGTCATCTGCTTCTATCATTAAGCTAATTTGATGTGTACTATTTATGCAACCACTTCAGCTTCTTTATAAACATAATTGATAAGTTAGAATGAAGTAATATCCTTACTGACAGTGTAGTAGAAACATAAGGCCAAGGAGATCTATTTTTTTTTTTTTACTTTTTTGAGGGAAAAAATTGACTTTTAAAGACGTGGACATTTATATCATAGGAATTTGACTAAATTACCATCTTTAAATTTCAAATTGATTAAATCAGGACATATTTTCTGCTGAAAAAGAAAGAAACGAACATGGTATAACTGAAAAAATTATTTTGCTACAGTACTACACCACCTCCAAAAGTGTTACCTCTACAAAAATAGAAAAAAATATCTCATTTCAGTTTATTTAGCCAGTTCATGAAAATTTTTGCCATCTCTTTTATTATAGAATGCAGTGCCTATGAACAACCAGATTAATTCTTTAACTATAAGCATTATTTCTGCTGTTAATCAATGAGTTTCAGTACAATACATATTTTCATAAGCCACCTTTCTCCCTTATACATCTGTCACATTTTAGATGGCTTTGTTTAGCTAACATTTGCTTAAAATATAAGTCTTTGCATTTTTAATTAACTTCCAGTTTCTATCTGCATATACTTTCATAGAAAACCCAAGTTAAACAGTTCCTTTGTACGCTTTTATTAACAGAAAAATATTCCTGAATTAAGAAGAGGAAATAAAGCCATTGGGTTAAAAAAGGCTGCCAACAAAACTACAAGATGTAAACTAATAGTAAAGTAACATATTTAGATGTAAAACAAATAAACAAAAAATGCAGATGAACCCAAAGCCAGATGCAAATCAACAAAGATGAAAAGGAGATTCTTAAAGAAAATTTGGTGAAATGCAGAAATATGTGTGAAGGAAGACTGAGGTGAAAAAAATACCACAACATAGTAAGAGAGAATAACATGAAAACAGATTATCTGGCCTAAAGTTAACAGCAGTTAAAGTTAGCAAAGCTAGAGACTCCATCAATAGAAGAGAAAATACAGCCCTCTGAAAAATTCACAGCAGTAGAAATTCCCACAATCTGCTGATGAAGTGTTTCACATGCAGTTGTTCAAAAAATACACTTTTAGGACAGAAGAGTATCAACAAAGATTTGAGACAAAAAATGGAGAAAGGACAGAGTTTTGAGCTATGCTGCTACTAGCTCACTGCTTCCAGGTTGCTCCTTATCAAAACTCCTTGTATTTAACGCATTGACAGACTAGAGAATTTTTGAGATCCCTTCCAACCCCTATAATTCTGTGATTCTGTGATAAGGTCCTTTCCCAGCTGCTGCAAATGGTGAAGCCATGGGAAAGAAGAGGAGTGGTCCCATGGAGTACCAGGGAGGCAGGAGGTGTGAGGAACCACAGCTGAGCAAAAGCGGGCTCACAGCTGGGCAACACAAGAGCGAAGAGGGCAATGTTTTCCTGCCATTTCATAAGGAAGGCCTGAAAATTGAAACTCTCCAAGCAGTAAGTGGAAACCTGTAGTTTATTAGCTGGCTATTTTCTGTCATACGCAAGTGAATTTCTACATAGATGATGCCAATGTTATTTTCAGGATTTAGTATGCTTTCTAAGGTTTAATGGGTAACTCAGAAGCACAAGCAATCATTATTAAATCAGGTATCTGTATTATCTATAAACAGTGCAATACAGCCAACAATCCTGCAGCATTTCTCTGCTCATTAAAGCTCCACTCACTAACTGTGGAAGATCTATTGATTTCTTTCAGTGCTTAGGTAACTAATAATTACTTGCCTAGTAAGTTTCATGACAAGGGTGATGAAACATTTAGCCTTTTAAGGAGGTGCTGGCTGGTCAACCGAAATTGGAAAGATATCATAAAAAAGTTAATTCCATTTGTTAAAACCTGTGATATATAAATTCAATCAGCTGATTTAAAAAATCAACCCAAAATTGCCATCATGAATATTTTTAAGATCTGATATGATTTTCTTCCTATTCAAAGCAGCTGATTTATGAGAAAAAAGGTGAAACAAGATGGGATGTAATCTGCCTTCATACTGAGCCTAAGAGTACTCTGTGAGGCACTCTTTATATTAACATAATGTTGTTTTTTTTTTCTAAATGTAATGGGTTAGAAGACAGTTATTCTTGGAGTGTTACAGTTTGGTATCAAATTGAAAAGGCTTGAGGGTGGTCTCCCATGCCTTGTTTTACTGGATATTGCCATTAGTGATTTCAGTTGCTGATGAGAGAACACTTAAAAGGCAGATTAGCATGCAATTCAGTAACACAATGCCAAGCTTAAAAAGGCAGACACTTTTCTGTCATAGTTTGCTATGGGGATTATAAGGAAGGAGCTCAGTTAGGGCTACTGAAGTTCACCTGTAGGTATATAGATCATGGAAGGAAAGGATGGCCAATTGGGATGCATGTAAGGCTATTGTGAGAAGATGTAGGGAGGCAACTAGGACAGCTAAAGCCTCATTGGAGTTGTGCCTTGCTTCTTCAAACATATTGCAGATAAAACTAACATTAGAGGCAATGTAGGGCCACAGTTGAATGAGGCAGGTGCCCTGGTGACAGAGGATACAGAGAAGGCAGAGTTACTGAATGCCTTCTTTGTCTCTGTCTATACTGCTGGAGATGGCCCTCAGGAGCCTGATTCCAGAGGAAGTCGGGTTAAAGGAAGAGTTTTGTTTGGTTGATGAGAATTGTGTTAAGGATCAGAGGATCAGTTGAGCCATCCGGATGTGCAATCCATGAGTCCCAATGGGATGCACCCGTGGGTGCTGAGGGAGCTGGCAGAAGTCATTGCTAAACCACTCTCCATCATCGTGGAGAACAGGAGGGGTGCCTGAGGACTGCAGGAAAGCAAATGTCATTCCAGTCTTCAAAAAGGGCAAGAAAGAGGAGCTGGGTAACTACAGAGCAGTCAGCCTCACCTCCATCCCTGGAAAGGTGGTGGAATGACTTATCGTGCATGCTGTCTCTAAGCATTTAAAGGACAAGAGGATCATTAGGAACAGTCAATATGGTTTTACCAAAGGGAAGTCATGTTTGACCAACCTGATAGCCTTTGATGAACATGTAACCAGGTGGATAGATGGTGGTAGTGCAGTGGATATGGTTTATCTTGATTTCAGTAAAGCATTTAACACTGTCTCCCACAGCATCCTGGCAGCAAAACTGAGAAAGTGTGGGCTGGACGATCAGGTAGCGAGGTGGATTGAGAACTGGTTGAAGAGAAGAAGGCAAAAGGTTGTGATCAATGGGACAGGGTCTAGTTGGAGGCCTGTATCTTGCACTGTCAGCAAGTTTGCTGATGACACTAAATTGGGGGGAGTATCAGACACACCTGAAGGCTGTGCTGCCATTCAATGAGACCTGGACAGGCTGGAGGATTGGGCAGAGAGAAATCTAATGAAATTTAACAAGGGCAAGTTTAGAGTCTTACATCTGGGAAAGAAGAACCCATGTACCAATACAGGTTGGGGAATGAACTGTTAGAGAGTAGTGTAGAGGAAAGGGACCTGGGGATCCTGGGTGACAGCAGGATAAGCCTGAGCCAGCACTGTGCCCTTGTGGTCAAGAAGGCCAATGGCATCCTGGAGTGGATTACAAGCAGGGTGGGCAGTAGGTCGAGAGAGGTTCTCCTCCCTCTCTAATCTGCCCTAGTGAGACTACATCTGGAATATTGTGTCTAGTTCTGGGTCACTCAGTTCAAGGACAGAGAGCTGCTGGAGAAAGTTCAGTCCAGGGCCACCAAGATCATGAAGGGAGTAGAGCATCTCCCTTATGATGAAAGAGTGAGGGA
Source organism: Urocolius indicus (assembly GCA_013401255.1). Taxonomy (NCBI): domain Eukaryota; kingdom Metazoa; phylum Chordata; class Aves; order Coliiformes; family Coliidae; genus Urocolius; species Urocolius indicus. The sequence continues at coordinate 24,836 of WBNH01005368.1, forward strand.
GCTGGGACTCTCTAGCTTGAAGGAGACTGAGGGGTGACCTCATTACTGCTTACAAATAGGTAAAGGGTGAGTGTCAGGAGGATGGAGCCAGGCTGTTCTTCATGATGGCCAATGACCGGACAAAGGGCAATGGGTACAAGCTGGAACATAAGTGATTCAAAAGAAATATAAAGAAGAATTTCTTCACTGTGAGGGTGATGGAGCACTGGAACAGGCTGCCCAGATGTGTTGTTGAATCTCCTTCTCTAGAGATATTCAAAATCCACCTCTGTGGTCACTTCCTGTGTGACCTGCTCTAGGTGGTCCTGCTCTGTCAGGGTGGTTAGACTAGGTGATCTTTTGAGGTCTGTTTCAACCCTTGAAATTCTGTGATTCTGTGATTCTGTAGGATGTGCTCCTTTTTGAAGAAAGAAAAGCACTGCAGTCACAAGTGGAGCTGCAGGAAGAGTGTGTTTGGACAATGCTTCCTGAGGCACAAAAGGTACGGTACAGAGAACAGTGACGGCTCTTTAAGTCCTCTGTGTTCATTTCTTCCTGTCTTCTCCACAATCTGCCAAGAAAGACTTAGATTTTATAACAGAATCTGTTTGCTAATTGTAGGTGTTACTGACACTATATAGATAGGCAGGTCAGACAAACTACTCTCTGATTTTGCTTATGAAACCAGGTAATTCTTCAAGATATCTACCCACTTCTTTCTACAGAATTTCCTTTACTCCTGTGAGTCTACCACTTCAGATTCAATTCTTTTGTTTTGCCTTTTGCGCAACACTCACCACAGAAAATGACAAGCAAAATGATATTTAACAATTATTTTGAAATTAAGCTCCTCTGCCTAGGAAGAATTGTGAAGTCAAAAGCATTTACAAGAAATGCAGTGCATTACCTGGCAAATTTCGGGGGAGTAATAATACTCCATAGTCTCTCTAAAATAATTTGTTAATCTTCTTTAGCTATCTTGTTCACTAGACTGTTTATACGGAGTACCCTCTGACTAATGTTTTTATATTGTACTTTCTTCAGTCCTGTCAGAACTGGAGGTTCTGGATTGAAATACCAATCTGTTCTTTGTCAATATTTATACCTGGAGAATTATATATCTACTACATACCTGGAAAAGATATTAAATCTACTCTGAAATATGTTTGCATTGCAATATATAACTCTTTTAGCTGTATCATAAGGTGTAAACCATATTATTCTTTCCTTAACGACACTTGTAACTTCCACACCCATCTGTAAGGTCCATCTCCTCTCCAAATGGTGTCAAGTTATTTATTCTTTAACAGCAGCAGTCCATCACTCCACCTGATGACAAACATATGTGCTCAGACATGAAACAATGTCCAGTTCTCTTTCAAAGGACAGTAATTAGATGTAACTAAGAAAAAAAGCAAATGGAGAGTTAAAGGAGACTGATCTTGTAACATTGGTGATGGATTCTCAGCCTGGAAAGACTGTGCCCATGGAGTCCGCACATGATTTGTTGTTCTAAAAACATACAGAATATTGACTGGAGTCAACGAGAAATGAATCTATGAGTTACTGCCTATGATCATTAAAAGCAAAAAAGGTCTGTGTGACTTATTGAAATACAGAGTCTTTAGGCATTATTCTGTAAACAATTTTTTTCCACTAGGAAATTGACTGTTATTGTGTGTGAAAAGTAATGGCAGTCCATCTTGAACAATGCTAACAGGATTTGACCTCATACAAAGTACTTTAAAGAGAACAGGGAGATGACAAAAGTCAGTGCAGTATGGAACAATCTGCATCGTTTATTTGGTTTGGAAGTCAAGAACTAACAATATTTTAAAGAAAAAAACCCAGTAATTTATTTTCCTTATCCATCCTACTTACTTTTTGTCATAGCTCATTAAAGAAAGTCTGTGTTTATGCTTGATGAGTTAGGTTTGGGATAAGTGGCAGATTGACCTCTGGACCTTAGGCCAACACTTTCTTTTAGTTTTAAATAACTACTTACAGCCAAATTCTGCATAGCTCACACTACCTGCCTTCATTAAGCATCCCCACCAAAATCAGTGAGAAAACTTGACAGAGGAAGAATGACAAAGAATGATAAAAACTGTCCCTTACTAAATAGTATTGATATTCAGGGTCATGGTGCTTTTCTATTTGACGTTTCTCCAGTGAAAGGGACAGAAATGCATGGTTACCCAAAACCATTATTAACCAAAAGCTAAAGGAAAAGTTTTATTGTTAAATGATCTGTTCTTTTGTAAATCCAAAAATAATTACAAACATAATATGCTGTGTGACATGTCAAATACAAGAGTGATCCCCAAGTAGGGAAGCAAGGGGCATGGCAAAACTATACTTAGAAAACCCTCTTTGTTGTAGCTGGGTTAAAAGAAAATTATGAGGACATGAAGACAACTAGCTGTGAATTATTTTTGTACCCAGGTGTCCCTTTCACTGTGGAGAAGAAAGAAGAGGAATCAAAAGGAAAATAGCACTCCAGGCTGTTGATATGCAAATGTTTCTATAGCCAGTCTCCTCTCCCTTAATAAGCTTATATCCTGTCAGATCTCTCCCCTGTAAGCATAAAAGTTCCTCTCGTTTTTCCTAATTCATCTCAGCATCAGAAGTTGAATGACTCTGAGAGTAGTTGTTTTATGTCTCAGAAGATTTTATAAGTATTTATTTTTAAACTTTAGGACTTGTATACAAATCATAATTTTCTTCTTCATCTGATGCTTTATTTACCTTAAGGGTGTGTAGCTTCAAGTGACAAGATAGTACCTCAACTGGAATTGAGGCGTGCATGAAACCTACAGGTCTTGCCGCTCTTGTAACTCCCTCCCATGACGAATGCTTGCAATGACACAGGCATAGGCAAGTCAAAAGGCTGGGAGTGATATAGGAGGTCACAGATTATGGTTGATCACCATATCCTAGGAGCAAAAGCTTTTCCAGGACAATCTCGCTAATTCCAGCAGCTGAAGAAGAAGGTGTCAGAACAGGAGAGGACCCTTCCGAGCTGATAGACACAACAGGTAAGCTGAGAAATTATTTTGTGCTTAGGGAAACACAGAATTTGCTAGATGCTTTTGGCAGCTGCAATATTTTTTGAGAGAAAAAAAAATTGTATCAGGGCGAAACAGATGATATGGTTCTTACTCATATTTTTCTTTACTCTTTTTAGTATTGAGCATTCCATTTTTCTTTAAGCTTCTCCAGGTCCTCAGTTGATTGAGGAATTACTTGAGAATGCAAGTCTTTCCTTTTCCAAATCTACATTTCTGCTCCACATTGAGGTGGGGAGGGCTATTCAAGTATTAAAGCTGATCTGGAGCTTTACTGGATCAACACCATCTCTTAAACCTTAGAAATATATTGTTTAACTTTAAAATAATGAACAGAATGCACTTATATTACAGCTGTGCTCAAGGATACTTCTCACAACTGAAGTCACAGTATAATCTGATGAAGTACAAGTGGCAGATCAAATGTGTTGTTCATTGTTTTCCCCCATACAACTTATGTTTTACTCACAAGAGCTTTTTTTCTTCCTCCCTCTTAATTTCTACTGTGAAGAGCAAGGATGAATCATCACTTATTAGGAACTGGCATGAATAAGATAGGCAGAGCAACATGTATTTTGTTGCTAGAGATGTTTTGGCAATGAATATTGTTTTAAATTCAAAACCAGATGAGGTTGTCACCACTGGATTTCTATGCTTTTCCTCCTGCTTTTACTGTAAAAACTTTATCACTATTGATCTTAGATCTCTTCCAACTTCAAAATTATTCTGGTCTCTAACGCTTGATTATGCACATTGACTTGTAGACTCAGCACAAGCTTATCATGACCAAATTTATTTTGATTCTGTTGTCATTTTCCTATGGTCTGTTATAATTCACAGCTCTTAGATACCAGTATAAAATCAAAGGCTTTCTATAGCCTTAAGACGCAGACAAGATTAAAGCTTTAATATTATATTGATCTTTATTAGTCTGTTGAGAATGCACCTTAAAATATGCCATTTGTAATGGTGGCTATGTGTCCTGATTGCATGTCCCAGCACACATCTATAGAAATAAATTAGTGTTTTCATTTTTATTGGCACAGTACAGTGTGATACAAAGCACAGTATATTTCTGTGATGCTAACCTGATGAAGAATATTGTTAATGATCATCTTGCATTGCAGGTGATTGATATATGAACACCTCTTCAAAAAGTTAACTGGCCATTTTTAATTGGGGAAATGAAAACTTGTGCAAAACTTCTCAAGTGTTGCTGTTACAGTAACACATTTTATTATTTTTTGTGAGAAACCTTGAAAATGCTGAGAAACATGAGGCAAAAGTACTGAAATGGTGGATCACTTTGACTTTGTCTCATAAATGTGCAACTTTGTTTCATGAATATACACTTTTACATTACTGTCTTATGGGGTAAGTTGCTACAACTTGTGCATCTTGCAAAAAATGTTCGCACATTTGTGATTTAATAGCAGAGCACATCCACTAAACCCAACAGATCTTGAAATTATGGGACGTTCGGAATAAATGCCAGACTTGCTTCTCAGAACAACTGACTCTATTCATGGGGAAATATAAAAAATGGTAAGACAGTTTGGTCTTACCACTGCAAAGTGGTCATTGGCCATTTGCAACTACGTGCCAGAGTAGATTGATGCTTATTCTATCCTTGTGAGTAGCTCACACAGACCAAAAAGCCAGAACGTACCTTTTGATCAGAACACATGTCCATGCCAATGTGAGTTACTATAAATATACAAATATGTTTTGACTGTGATTTATTTTCCACCTCTTCTGATCCACATATGAACTGGTTTTCACCTGTATATCATAAAGTGAAAAATTTCTGTATCTTAAATCAGAGATGATTACACAGTGATGATTTAGGAAGCATTTGAAAATTGTGACACACTTTTCAAAGGGTCTTTGCTTTTTCCCCATACTCTCTTCTGCAAGCTTTGCTTTCTGCAATAGCTAGATCTTTATAGCAAACTGCAGATGACAAATCTGAGTGTGAAAAAAACCGTAGTGTTATTCTGACATGACTTCTTGACACACTGCAGATGCTATTTGCATTAAATGTTTCTGATGAGTGCCAAAAGCACTTACTGAAATCAACTGCAAGGCCTCTTAAGCCTCAGCCATACTGTGCCAATGCCACGCATTCTTTTGTCAGGCTGCCTGGGGTCAGGGATTAGTCACAGACTCAGGGCTCTTCTCTGTACCTTGCTGATATTACTTGTGGAAGTCTGTATGAATTGGATTGTCTTCCTGCAGCTGTGTCCAGGGGGAGGTTAGAGAGCTGGCTGACAATAGCATGCACTGGGCTAGGAAGCCAGAGAGCTGGGCTCTGTTCTTGGCTTTGCTACCATGAGTTGTAATGGATTAGCCTTTGCACATTGCCACCTAGCCCCTCTCTTACTACCGCACTGCAGCAGGGCAGAGGGAAAAAATAGGAAGAGAAAGCTGAGGGGTTAAAGGACAAGGAGGTTACTGGCTTGGCCAAACAATTTGACTTGCAGAACGTTAATTTAATCTACTGTGAACTAAAAGTAGAGTAGGGTGGTGAAAAACAAAACAAAAAAACCAAAACCTCCAAAAACCCAACATTTTCTGTCAAGCCCTTTTCCTAGCTCGACTTATCTATCTCTTTTCCCTACCAGTCAGTGCAGGGGGATGGAGAAGGGAGTTGTTGTCAATCTATATAATTTCCTCTCTGATGCTTCTTCATCCTCACACCAAGGGATGCAGTCCTTCATATACACTGCGAGCTCATCTCTGTGGGCTGCAGTGTGGACATCTGCTCTGCCTTGAAGCAACCTTCTCACAGTCTCAGACCTTGATCTTCATGCTGCTGTTTTACACTTCTTTTCTGATGTTTCTGCCTTTTCTTAAATATTACTACTACTAACATCCAGACATGTTGATACAGCCATGTACATATGTTTGCTTTGCTTCATTCTTCCTCACCCACTTATGCTTCCATTCCTTTGTAAAATGTTTAAGAAGCAGCTGACCGAGAACCCAGGATCAGTTTTATTTTATTCTATGAATGTTGTAAATGAAATTGAAAGGTGATATTTAATTTATTTTTTTCTTTATTTTATTGACAGCCACAGGTACCTTCATCTCTCTAAAATGAAAATCTTGTAATTTTAGACAGAAGCTATTGAATATTATAAATTACTCTTTAGTTTGAAATAATTCAGGTCAGATGATTTTAAAAACAGCACTGCATGTGCTGTCCAGCAACAGGTCCAGCAACATGGACATAAGCTGGAACACA
>WBNH01005371.1:0-29989 GCA_013401255.1 Urocolius indicus
ATCAGTCTATTCTCGATGGTTTGCTTTTCCTCAGGGCAGGTAGGCTCTGCACTAGTCCTCACTGCACCTCCACAGGGTACCTCACACACCTGGCAGCTCTGCACAGGCTGCTCCGATGTGCATTCATCCCAAAGGCTGCAGCTCTTCTCTGCCTCTCGTGTGGGTCTGCTCTGTGGTCTGCAGGCTCCAGCACGGCCTGCGCCATGGCCACCTTCTCACACAGTCTCTTGCCCATCCTGGTGCACTCACATGGAGCTGCTGGTGGCTCTCAGTTCTGCCATTGCCCTCCATGGGTTGCAGGGGCACAGCCTGCATTCTTACCACGGGTTGCAGAGGGGTCTCTGGTCTGGTGCTCCTCCTTCCTTCCTCCTTCTCTGACTGCAGGGTCCACGTGGTCACCTCCATCTTGTACCACTCTTACATCTCCTACCAAGCACTTCAAATTCCCATCCCTAAATAGTGATGGCAGAGATGCTGGATTGGCCCTGCCAGGCCGGAGTTGGGTCTGAACCCAAGAGCCAGGGGAAAGTCCAAGAACTCTTTACCAGGTCTTCACTGCAACCCACTCCCCCTGTTACCAAGCAAAAATGGCTCCTCACTAAACCGTGACAGTATATTTTAATGACTCACTACCCTTTGCCAATCTGTATTCCTCATGTGTTCAACAACAAAAAAACCCTCGTTCCCTAACTAAAAACGAGAGCAAGATATCCAGACATACACAGCAAAACTTCACGAGCCAAACCCCAAAATTCACAGGGATGTGGTACTGGCAGGATCTCCAAGTCAATTACACAGTACAGCAAAGCATCACAAGTACGTCACTGGAGCCATCGAATATTCTTGCCCAAGCCCAAATTCTATTGCTTAGTTCTAGATGCAAATCAAAAATAGTGAATGTCTTAAGGATTTTAGGAGGGGCCTTCAGGAAACACTGAAGGGTGAGACAGCAGTCCTTAGCTGAGAACAGACATTGACTTCTCTGCCGTGACTCTAAGGAAGAGAACAGAGAGCATTAACCACATGCCCCATTTTAAGGAAAAACCACACTTTCCTTGCTTTCCTCAGCATACACCTGCTGATACAACTAACAAAAAGGTAACCTGAAAGTAAAAAGAAAAAAAAAAATAAAAGGAGTACTATACGGATGACTCTTTTAGTGATGTGATTTAGGTAGATGTATGAAGAGCTGGAAGCTGGACTCAATGCTTATGGGTGTTATCCAACTTGAGATGAAAATTTGGTATATTCCTCCAAAGAAAATTTTTCCACCTCTAAGCAAAATTCTGAACTAAAACAACGGTAGTATGAACTTATTAACCCAAATAGACTTTAACATTTGTGTAAAAACCTTGTTCTGGTGCGTGAAATTTGGTTTTTTTTTCCCCAGACATTGCTGCTTAAAGCTGCAGAGAATGGCTGCTCTACGTATCTCTTTCAGTGTTATTTGATGCTGCTCTATTTGATACTATTTGCCAAGTTTACCCATAAGAGATCCAAAGTTTCTTTGTGAAACTGTTTACAGCATAAAATTGTTTTCTTAACTACCTGAGATTTTAAAGCTTTTATTCCTAATTTCTTCCTTGACACGTGCTAATTCTACATGAACAGTATTTCCAGTTCAGACTTTTCTCAAGGTCAGAACAAGACAATGGGATGAGAGAATGAGTTAACTAAAATGCATCAGGAATGTGAGGTTTTGTTTTTTTTTCAGAGCTTATCACGCAAGCTTTTCTCATTGTCTCCAAATCAGTTTGATAGTTAAGCATATTCTATGAAACTCACAGGTTTTACATCAGTTTCTTCTAGATTCACATTTATAACTACAAATTTTTACAAAGGCAAGTACACAAACATGCACTAAAATATCCCAAAAGGAGTTCCTTTTCACTGTCCATAATTTTGCTGTTGCTGAGAATTAAATTTCAGATAGTTCATGTCAAACATCAACATGTTTTTTTCATGGGATGGTTCTGATATATTTACTAATCCAAAAAAGTTCTGATAAATTTAAAGCAGTTTTAGAAAAAAATCTGTTTTATATACTTATTTTAAACAAAATAACCTACCAGGTACTTCAAAGCCTGTAGCACATCAACCTAAGTAACCACAGTTCAGAACATTTCCTCTTGAATTTAAAACTTCCCATGCCAGAAGTGCAAGATCTGGAATACTTTACTCTTTGAATATTAGATTATACATGTTATACTGTGCTAAATTATTAAAACTACTAATCCATCCTGTAGCAAAAGCCAAGAAGCAGACAAAATCAGCCTTTTGAATTCTAGTGGTCTGAAGCTCCTCTTCTTTGCTTTTAATTAGCTACAGATATTCCCCATCTCTCCTACGTTTTTCTCATCTGTTACATTCTTAAAATGGCATTTTAGCAACAAATGTTTTAATTTGGGCTCACACAGAGTATGCTAGCCGTAAAGGAGTTTGTGAGACTCAAGATAGTTAAAAATCAGAAATAAAGTTTATCTTAATAGTAGAGAATTAACTTCTATATAAATCTATAGCTCCACACCAGTGTATACACATCTTCAGACCCACACAGTCTTGACTTTCAAGGTTCTACACCCAGTGAAGTTAAGAACAAAGGCTTGTGAATGACTTCTAGTGAATGGTGCACATATTCAAAGACAGATTAAGAACTTCAGAACTTCAATGTTTTTATCTTAATATTTATAACTAGAGCTTTTCTTTTTATACTTAACTCCCTTTCTCCTTACAGACTAGCTGTAGAAATCATCTTAACATAACCAGAAAGTAGCCAGAGTGATAAAAAGTGCTTCTATATTTGTATCTCTTTCAAGTGAAGCTATGTACCAGATATTGCTACAGCCAATGATATTTTACATAATTTTCCATCTATCTGAGTTAACATAAATATTGACACATTGAGGAAAATATAATCCACCAATGTTTCAAAGTCTTTTAAATGGGAATCCTTTCAGCTTCATCCACACCCTACCACACCCACAGGCATACTGACATAAGCACAACTCTGACACAGATTGAAGCATCTGGGGTGAAGAAATACTTGTTTTGCTAGAGTTGCTGTCATTCTAAAAATTGATTACAAGACCATAGCAACTAACTAACCAACTTAATAAAATGAGAAGCAAGATCCTTTGACCAGGAAGCAAACTGCTACCATGCAACTACACTAACCCACCAACCTCTCTCATGTTATTTGCCCTATACACTTCTAATTCTGATTTGAAATTGTACACGGATAACACAAACCAGCTTACATTAGTATAAATGCAGAAGTCTCAAATTTTATTTTATACACAATCCCCCAGAAAACACTGATGACTGTTTGGACAGCTAAAGCCACATTCAACTAAGCAGAACATATTTGTTTGGTCATTTTTATCAAGTATCTTTGACAATGCTCACTTACTTTTAAAATAATAATTTTTCTTTTACACGAGGACAGTGTTTTATTCTGAATATGGAGAGTGCATAAGCAGAAATCTTTATCACTAACTGACAAAAACGCTTGCTTATCTTTTATTAAATACCATTCAGGTAAAATTTCTTCCAATTGACATTGTATACATCAGTCCTTACCTGCAAAAAAAACTAACCCACTTCTAATTTTCATTTGTGTCTTACAAAGTCTTAATTCTTTATCAAAATACCAGAGATTAACAGCTGCTGAACATTGGCCTTATATTTCAGTTGACTTTCTATTACATTTTCATGCTGTTAACAGAAAAGTAATTCTCTGCCGCTGAAGAATTCCACTTGCAGAGCTTATGCTGATGGGAAAGATGTTAAGAGTTTGAAATAGCAAAAACAGTTGGTGGGTCATGTAACAATTTTGCTGGCATGCAATCTGTAAACCACGCACATATTTGATGTTGAAGCACTGCACTATTTCACATCTTCTCAATGAGAACTGCAAGGCTGACCATTACCAGGATTTCAATATTATTGCATAATTGCATTGCGTATTACAGTCTTTTTACAATGCATTCCATCTGTTTCACATAGCTGTATAGTTACACTGCAGCAGAATGAAATGTATCATTGCACATTGTCACATAAAATCCTCCACTCATTGTGAAGCAGAGATTTTATAGACAGTGCCAGCTGCAATCTGTAGGAAGCAATGCGAATGTTTCCATGAATTCAGTTAAAGATCATATGCTCAGGGTGTGGCCGTGGGAAAGGCTAGTGTAGTTACACACAGTCCCTAAAGTCCAATTAGCGTTCCTTTAATTACAAACAGACTTTTCCATATCCTTTTGCAGTATTCCACCCTAACTTACCTGAATACAAACCAAAACAACTCTGAACATTAAAAAATTTGCATGAATGGGAGACAAAAATCACTGCCTTGATAAACTCCAGTCTCATTGGGCAAGGTACCTCATGAAAATGAAATATTACGTACTAAATGTAATAAAACATTACAAGCATGACAGCTACAGCAGAAGGATGAGAATCAAGCATAGCTATTCTGGTTATAAATTACATATCAATGTTACATGACATTTACACATTTAAACACATTATCTCCCCTTCAAATGTAAAAATAGTAATAATATAAAGGCATGTAAACATGTAATGGAAAATATCAGTTAAATCTTGTCAAAATTGCAAGCAACTGAACATTTCCACTGCAAGTATGGAAAATATTAAGTGGCTTTAATACAAGTGTCCATATTTTCTCTACACTCACATCTTGCTTTTTTTTTTCCTTCCACGATAATAAAACAAACCAACCCAAAGAATTCTCATACTGATTTCACACTCCACTGTGGTGGAAACTAAATGCAATAAATTTGATAGGAAGCTTTGCTAAGGATAACATCTACCAAAATTAAGTTAAAACATATTCAACTGAGTTTGTAATTCTACAGAACAGTTCCTGGCATTGGTCTGCCAGTGTCTCAGTTACAACTACAGTACTCATATTCACTAGTTTTGCTAACTGAATTTAATAGTAAAGCTTGGACATTGCACTTTATTACGTACCTCAGACTGAGGTACCAAAAGTCACTATGAAAAATAACCTTTGCATGCGTTTTTTTATTCTTTTCTGTACGTTTTAACTTAAGACACCTTAAAAGGCTCATCCATTCCTTGCATGTGCATTTAGTTCAGAATCTGGACTGGTATTCCTCAACTGTTACAAAAGCTGTATTTGTGTATTCCATTCCACAGAGCACACAAAACTTCAAATTCATCTTGCTACTTTGTTCACAGCTGCTTGTTTGGCAAAGAATTGGTTGGGGGGGTGGGAGGGAGGAGAGGAGAAACAATTTTCCAAGTGATGTGGAAAAACAGTACAACAACTTTCATCATCAATGGCCTTGACAATGCTGGAGCCAACGGAAACAACATCACCCAGCTGATTCCATGCAAGGGAACTGTTCAGAAATAAACAAAAAATCTCCTGCTTGTATTTCTATAAAGGTAGCTTATGTCAAGCTTTCTTTGGTGAAATCCGGATTTCTCATGTATATATCCTGCTGTTGATAGAGCAGGATATTTGCTGAAACACAGCAGGTAACATATGTGATATTCCAAATTAATCAGTAGATAGGATGGAGAGAGAACTCTGTTCTCTTCTGAAGCTACAAGAACAGCTATCTTTTTCTCTTCTTTTTTTTTTTTTCCCTCCAAACTATGTAGTGCTTTGATGAGATACATAACTGGCTCAAAAGCAGACATAAAATTTCTTTACTAATTCTTAATTGGATGCAAGCCCTGCTGGCAAATAAATTCCATAAGAGGTATGTGTCTTACTGATACTGTAATTAACTTTATAGAAACAAAAATGCTTGCCTATTGCTACAGGTTTACATCACACAAAGAACAGGTGACATTTCATGAGCTAACTTCTCATTACCCTAACATCTCCAAGTTTTGCATAAAAAAAAATTGCAGGAATAACACCTGGTTGATTTCCTCCCCACCCAGTAAATTATTTCCCTTTCTCAGGAAAGTATTAAAAAAACCCTACTGCACTATTGAATTTTATAACTGCTCAATGATAACATACAAAAGATCACAAAAAAAAATCTTTATCCTTCACTTTGTTTTGCAACATCCCAAATTTACTAGCTATGCAATGTTGACCTGTTGTTGCACATCATTCTGAAACTACTGGCATTTTAGTGACGTCATTAATTGTTCTGGATATCATACAAACATTTTATAGACTAGGAAGCAAAGTACTTCTTGCTTTGCCTAATTCAGTAAGATGTTGAGGCATCAATAAGGATCATTTGTGATGACCAGATCAAGTAAATTCATTCCCGTGTTGTTGCTATCAGATAACTTTTAACTTTGAGGTCACTATCGATCCTCAGGCTATCTCACTTCATACAGCTATGGAGAAGAAAAATGAACTTTTGATGAATATTTTTAAGGAACAGGGAACTTTAAATCTGAACTGGCTATCACCCAGAGATCTGAACTCTGAACCTTACTTGGCTGGTCATCTTTCAGGGTCAGACATTAGAAGGAGGATGACCCTAAAACATCTGTTGAAAATCAGACTACTAAACTGATGGGAAACTCAGACTAATCCAAATGTGGAAGCCAAATCAGCTACTGAAACTATAGAGTGCTACCAACTGTAGAATGATTACACTATGGAAAAAAAAAAAAAAAAAGGGTTCCGTTCTAAAGAAAAAAAACACCTTCAATGCAGTCTTTCCTTTAAGGCCCCAGAAAAACACCACGAAAGAACATGAAGGGAAGATGAGATTAAGGTAATTAAAAATACTGATCCTGAATCAAAGATTTGAAACTCAGTTGTTATCTTCAGTAAGACATACCTATTGCAAGAGGTATTTTTAGAAGCTTAATGCCTGACAGGTAGTCCTGACAATCCGAATATCTTTCAAGTGCTAATACAGACTAAATTTTCGTTCCATTTAGGAGAATACCAATGAGAAGTGTAGTGTTAAAAACAGTGTACTCTGATTTATGCTTTTTGAGAGGCCTGCAAAAAAATGCAGATAAATTTTGCAGATAACTTTTGAAGGATGTAAGGAATAAATGCCCTGATGTGTCTGAGGGAAAAGAAAAAAAAAAAGAATTTAAGTAAATTGTCCATTATCACCTTGCACGTTATGTCATATCTGTGGTTTAAACATCCACTCAGCAACTACCATTGGATTTACCATCCATTTCTGTAGCAATTGCCATTAAAGGAACTACAAAGAGAATCTCTGGCTAAGCAAGAGAAAATCCAAACAAATTACGTAATGAAAGCATAACTGAATATTTTTGCTAATAAATTATTAGTCACTTATTTTCTTCACAAGTCTTTCATCTGTAACTCTAACCACCTGACTGTAAGGTGGCTGCAGACAGGTGTGGGGGAAAGAAAACCAAACCAACTGAAAAAAAAACCAAACTATTCTTGGGCTATGGTTTGGACATTAATGTCTGTGGTATCACATGGGACACTTCAGATGCTGAGTTTCAATTCATTTCCCACAATAAATTCCCAGTGTTAAGTTAGTTGAATGAATTTACCTTAATATTTTCTATGCATCCAAGAAACATGAAGTAGGCTCTTCCCGTACAGTAAAATGAAGTTATAATAATCTTCTAAAGTGACCTCTTGCATCCAGTTCTGTCCTTTTCTAATCTCTAGCTGCCCATTCCAAGCACTCGCTCAGACTGAACTGCATATAGCAGCACTGTGAATGTCATTTTTTTCAGCCATCTTAATAATCTTAGACAATACATCCCAATAAACAAATACACTTTCGCACTGTGTACTCCTTGCTATTTTCAACTGATAATTTGAGACTATCTACTTGACAGTAAGTGTACCAAAAAAGTAGTAATGAAACAGTAGTGCTATGTTCCACTAAATATTCACGCTTGTATATTGTAAATGACTTAAGGGTGACCTAAATGCCAGAGTGTTGAAGTCAAGGAATCACATTGATTTTTGTGATTCCTTCATTTCTCCCATTTCATAACTTCTTTTCTACTAACTATGGGAAGAATTAGGAATCTACTTCTAGACACATAATCAGAAAGGAAGCACAGCTATTAATCAAGCTATTAATCATGACTGAAGAGAATCCTGAATGCACCTCTGCAGAACCCCAGTCAAAATAAAAGCTCCTGATATACATTAAGGTTTAATTACTTTGTGATTTTTAAAGTGATCACCTGATAACAGCAGCCAAACTCATAGTCTCGTTATTACTATAAATTATACAATTACAGTGCCAGAATGAACTACACTGATTATGTAGTCTGACCCGTTAAAAACACTTGTCAGAAGACAAGAATGTTAAGACAGGGCAGAAGCCATAAGAAAATTATTATTACTTGAAGAAGAACATAATCATAGATTAAAAATGTGAAAAAAATATTACCATGTAAAGCAGAATACAATTTACATTAATAAAATCTGTATACTACATATAAGAGTAAGGTATCCATCTTGCATCACAGAGGACTAAAAACCTAGAACCTGATAATCTTCATCACTGAATATCAATTTCAAAAAGCTGCAGAAATAAGATTCAAGTCTTTTAGATTTTGAAGTACTCAGACCAACAGTGATTTTGAACAAGTCTACAGTCCTTTTAGGTGGGAAGATTTCACCGTAGTGGTCACAATACACCAAGGATTTCTCAAATCTCTGCACTCAAAGCAAAACAATAGAACTGAAAGGGTGTTAACTTCAGAAGCTAATTATAGTTTTTTAAGTACTAGCACCATTAACAATTTTACTGCTCCAAAAATACGCTGGGGACATTCACAATACGTGCTGGTAAAGTGGATAGGGACCTGCCTAGCTAATCATAATCATCCTTTCATTTTTAATTGATCCTTTACAACAGAAAAAGGTGATGAACGCATATGAATATTGCAGAAAGTGGAAAAAAAAAAGCATTAGGAACACAATGACTGTCTCTCACTGTGATTTTTCTGCAAATTGCTAGTAGTGTAATCAGTCCCTAGCATTAAATCTATAGCAGTTACACAGATGTAACTATGCACATATTGCATCTTGCCAACACCACTCCTTTTGTATATAGGTAATGAGAAAAATCAAGGCCAAAAGCTAAGTTTACCTGCCCACACATAGGCTCCTAGTGCCCTTTGAGATGCTCTGAGGAAGTAAGAAACATTTGTCAAACAGTGCCCCAATGTTTCTGGGGCATCCTATATGGAGGCAGCCAGGTCTGGAGGGCTTACCAGGCAGGAGTACTTGCCTATGTACTTGGCAATCACACCTCATCCCAAACAGGTAACACGACAAATCCTTCTCCTATTAGCAGTTTCTATACAAACCGCCTAGCTGAAAGAGCAGGAAGAAGGAAAAAAAAAAAAAATCCAAATCAACCAAACCCTCACACACACAAAAAATTAATAATAATAATAAAATATACCGCATGTTTATGTTTTGGGTTTCCCAGCAGTTTCATTAAACTCAATAAGTCATGATACGCTCAGAGCAGAATCAAACAACTCAAGACCAAAGGCTGTCTGAAAAGGGTGGTCACACTCAGAGGCTGGGCCATCTCCAGACTAGAAGAAAAGAGCAAATAGGTAAGTAAAATTTTCATTGAAACCCCAACAAGAGCCAGAAAAGCACAATGAAAATTTTGGGTGAGATCCCAAAGAGCTGAAATATCATCGCAGCATGGTTGTCAGCTGGAGGAACATTGCAAATGCAACTTGTGCAGTTTTCCAGCAACTGTAATCTATTACAGTCACTAGAGCAGATGAGTACTACAAGCTGTGTTTAATTTGTCCTGTTTACATGGGCTTTTTTATTTTTTTAAACAATGTATACCAGAAACACGGACAGATGCAAAAATATGGAGTCATTTTTGTAGGAAATGGCTTCTCACAGAGTTTAGATGACCAAAAAAATTCAAATTATCTTGAAGTACAGAGTGGAATTGGAGGAAAGGGTGGCATCCTTTCACAACAAATATTAGTTTTACTGAAGTAGCATTATCTGTTGAATGTATGCTTGCTTCTGTGATTATAATAGATACTGCTGGGCTTTGACAAACAATCATAAATAATGGCGTTGCTGAAGGTATAATCTTATAAAAGCAGTACACCAGGGTCATTCTCTACTTCCCCAAAATACTTCAAAAGAAATATCGATTTGTAGAGACAAGATTAGACAAAGAAATATGTATTCAAGAGGTGCCACACTTTGCTGAAGTCAGACTAGACTGTAAATTTAGATGGCCCTTTCAACAATTTGTAAGTTGTCTCAAAGTATTTTCACCACATAAGTAAGAGCTGAAATGACCAAAGAGATCTCATATTAAAAAAGGAAGAAAAAAAAAACCAAACCAAACCAAACCAAAAAAATAAAAGCAAAGAAAAGGCATCCACATTGCTGTATTACATTTAAGTTTTGTTCAAGGTCTCTTCCATGGAACTTTGGTGACTGTTCAGCTGGAAATGAAGGGCCCAAGAGGCTCTTTTTGAAAGCAGTAAGGGATATCCTGAGTCCCAGTCAGCAGCCTAACAATACAGCTTCCAACAGCCAAAACTGTGTGAATTGTGTTATAAACATCACTCATTACCGCACTGTGTGCTTATGGAGCCTCCATATAATTGTATTTTAACTATTAGAAGTGTTTTATTTGTGAAAGATGGTACACCTCAAGTAAGAGTCTCCTAATCTATAAAAACTGAACTATTATTTGGAATTACTTTTTTCTCCATATGTTTGAGTAGGTTTGAAAGCTACACTGTGTAATTCTAATGTATTTCTTGGGAACAAAAACTTAGGCTGTGAAAAGTCTAATCCATATTTCACTTTTGTATCATTTGCATTTCACATCTGACCAGTATAATAAAGAATTTTCTTTATGATATTTTGTAATAGGCTATAAGGCAAAAAAAACCCCAAACCAACAACAAAACCAAAAAACCAATTCAAAACTAAACAAAAATCTAAGCCCTCATCTGGTTTATATTAAATTCTCATTGAAAACGTATGTACTTGCATTCTTTTCTACCATAAAACATCTCCAGTGCATTTCTCTGAGCAATATCCCTCTCTCCTACAGGACTGTGACTTAGGTGAAGCTTATCACTGTGGGATTGGATTAGTTTCTTGGCAAATGTTGTTACAATGTACATGCAGCTACATCCTAAGGTTTGTTAGCTTTCCTCATCTTAGCTGTATCTACCACATCCCATAGAGATAACTAGAGAATTAGTACAGAAAGACATTATCTGAGGTATAGATTTCAGAATTGTGTTCTTCAGAGATGTGTTTTTGCGGCATTAGCTGCATTTACATCCAAGAGATGCAACGCTTTGATAACTTTCAGTGTTATTTGGATATTATGTTTGTACTAAAAACTGTGGAAGTAAGAAAGCAGAACTTCTTAAGTTATAAAAATCTACTATTTCTAAAAGCAAGTCCTAACACTGTTAACAGAATTTATCTCCCACGTAACTGTTAAAGAGCTTTGAGGTGTTTAGAACTGTGAAAATCTGTTTGAAAGTCCTGTCATTTTTTGGTACATCCTAGAGCTGATTTGAATTGAGGTCTTTTGATTTAACTGCAGAGATAGACTTGTTAAGACAACTACAAATGTCAGTCTTCACATATTTATCACTCTTCCTATGCTACTTCTCTCCTTGCAGCTTGTTTAGACATTGGGAATTGACTGTTCAATGTAATTTCTTCATTGTTACTCCCCTTAAGCGCTTCTGTGGCTTGTTAGCTTTCTCAGCTCAGTAGACACCTCGGTATGATCATGACTTTTCCCTGAAAAGCTTCTTCCTTAGAGAAATTGTAATTGCATTTTCTTTACTCTTCTCCATGCTCCATTAGCCCTTACACCATCATGAGAGAAAACAGTTACTGAAATGTAACTACCATGTTGAGGGTATCCGAAATTATAAAAGAGCAAAATGCTTTGTGCTCACAGTATTAATCCAATTGTCATGTTGATGTAGGAAGGATCAAGATTAGAGTAGCTGGTCAGTACTGATCATTGTCCTCAACGATGCTAGAGGCTCTAATGGTCTTTGTACGTACATTTCATTACCGTTCCTGGAGAACTGAAGTTTAGTTTTAACAATTGTACTGCCCAGCTGGCAAACATAAATTTTGTCACTACGACAAGTATCATTTATGAGCAAAAGAAGTTTAGAGAAGTTAGGGAGCTGTTGTTGATCAAGACTTTAAACAAAACATGAGCTTGTCTTCCTTTCTGTGCTAATTTGAGGAGGAGGAAGTCAACACAATTAATGTCTGATAATTATAAAAATACTGTTACTGTATATAGCCCAGCATATAGCTTGCATAAACACTAAAAGACCTTTCATTCAACTTCCAGCTACAGTTTTTTTTTTTAAGTCTGGAAAATATTATACTATCTTTGTCAGCTAAATCTGTACTTAGATAAAAATGCACGAATTTCAGAGTAGTAAGCAATTCCAAATTATTTTTTCTTTATGTAAAACATTGCAAAAACCAATTCCATTTCTGAAGATGATGCACACATTTTTTTTCATTCCAGGAGGCACAATGCACAGGATACAGACAGAAGTCAAAAGCTCGCTGACCTAGATCTGATTTGAGATGGCAAATCCTCCTTTTTGAGTGTAAAGGTTCTAGTTCAATTATCCTTATGAATTAAGGATTTTAAAACAAATGCAAAGCATTTGTAGTTGCACTACAAAAATATATCACTGCGATATTCTGATGTCTGAAAACAACATATCACTGCTATCAAATGAATAACATCTGTTTCCACAACCTTCATTGGTCTTATGAGTAATTTTCCATAGAGCCAAACTTCTAAAAACTGTAAAAATATCATCAGGATTGGAGAGAAGGTGATGGCGTTAAGAAGTGAGCTTAGTCCCAGTATGTGTAAACAAACTGCTTTAGTTTACTGGAAACTCGACACATTCGTCAGTTGTATAACATTTTTCAAGCTACAGCTACAGTTGCAAGGTACAAATATGTATAAAATATAGCATGAATATATGCCATAATTAACATAGGCCATCAGCACCCTGAGCTTGCATAAGCCAGAGATTTTCTGGTCCTCGTGTTATAGAAGTCAACCAACAGCCACTCAAAATTCATAAAAACTAAGCTACTCAGTGTAGGTGCAAGTCAGGATTCAATTGCCAAATTAAGAGCAGAGGGAAAGAAAGTTTATCAGCAAGAATAAATACATACTTAAATGATCTCAGACTTGAGAATGGACTATTAGTAGCAAGTCCTTTCTAACCTAACTTATTTTGGAGGCACATGGTTTCTGTTAACGCTGTTTTCACTGCAGCGGATCTGAAACTTAAGTGGACAGAAAAGCTCTATACAAATTTATACTAGGCAGGGAGGTGAAGCTGAAGCCCAAGGATCAGGAATTTATGAATTCATGAGTTCATCAAATAAGTAGAAGCATAGTTGGATAGGCCATGTAGCCGTCTGTACACTTAATATGCTTCCAAACACAAGCATGTTCCTCCATAGTATTGCGACTGCGTGCACTCTGTTAATAATTACCTAGGTACAACTTCAAAACTAAAACCATTGTTTGCTGAATTGAGGGCGATACAAAGATGTAAGTATGGGTTTGCTCAGTGCAAAAAACACTAACAGTCTACAGAGAGCTGTATTTTCCCCTCTTTATTCACAGTGAATATATTATCATAAGTCTCTGGTCTAACAGAGGAATCTCATTAACATTACCCCTGCATGCAACTATTTCCTCAGAGCAGTTACAACAATAACATAGGTGTCGGAGAAGTAAATTTTGCCCAGGAAAAATACATGTAACCAAATAATGTTAAACTATGAAAGGGCACTCTAATACATTCTGTAGTCTTAAGTTCTGCTGACCAATGTTTTTTCCCCTCACATTCATCACACAGACAAAGAGTTTTTCCTCCTAAAAGGCAAATTAAACATTTGCTTATAAAACTGTATTTTAGAAGAATATGGATGTTAGTTTTATAAAATTTAAACCACACATGTATTGCTAGTTTAACTATTATAGAATCAAGAAACCACAAATAGTTCATAATACATTTTTGTCCATATAGGTAATGTATGTGAAATGTGTTTTTCTTCTAATGATTATGTTTACCGTTTTATATCAGTGAAAGATGAGAAACATTTCCAGTGAGCTCAATCCTTGTTCCCTCAGAAAAAAAAAAAAAACCCACAATCAAACCAAAAAAAAAAAAAAAAAGAAAAAAGAAAAACAGCAAATCCCTCAAACCAAAGAAAATGAAGAAACAGCACCAGCTGCTTGGCAGGACTCTGCTAGAATGCTAACATGGTCTCTCAACAGTCTTGTTCAAAACAGAGAATTAATTACTGATGAATACTAAAACAACAATAGCATTAACAACTGCATCACCTATACTGTCTAGCAAACAAGCTGTTTGTTCATGGGGGCCACTATTTAATACAGAGCTTTTCCAGAATTATTTTTGCTTATGTTGAGTAGTATTTGACGAAAGCAGTCTTCTGTGTCTAAAGCTATGAAACATATATAGCAAACATTTGTTAGTAAGGAGAATGTGAAAATAGAAATAGCATGCAAACTCATTATTAAATCTATCTGAAACTAATCACAGTAAAAACATCTTCTTAAATAATATCAACCTGTCAACTTGGACTCATCTTCAGTACTGATTCAGTCATAATTGGAAAATTAGTATGAACAGGTTCTATAGGTCATTCTGCAAATTCCTCATCACCCTCCACTTGACTCTTGTTCATTATTTCAAAGAGAACGGAAAATGGTCGATCTGAATAAAAAACAAGGGAAGGGAACAAAGGATGTTTTTACACAGATGAGGAGACAAGAGGGGAAAAAACAGAAAGAGATAAAATTATGCAAAATCTGTATATATAAAGTGACACAGAAAGGAACAGCAACCAAAAAAAAAAATCCCTCAACTTCAAACCCAGAGGAAAATAAAACAAAAGAACCCACCAGACCAAAAAAATCAATCACAAACTCTGCTGTAATCATGTGATTGTATAAGCATCTACACTTTTTTGGATAACGTTCCAGATTTGTTGGCCTGGAAGTCTGGATGGAAATCTCATGAGAATAGACTTTTGAATGATATTGTAGATGCTCCCAGGTTATAAGCCCACCAGCAATAATGCAAGAGCAGACTTTTTCTATAGTATTTTGGTACTTTTGATTCCAACTCCAGCAAAAGAGTAGGAACTGCAGAGCTGTGTGAATTTTAAAGACAGAGTGATTGGTAATAAAATTATCTTTCCCCAGTCCTGACCAATGCACACTATGGTACAGCTTGAATCTTAGAAATGACACAAGAGGACTCTGATTTCATTTGAATTACTTCACCCTTTTATAGTTTTGAAAAGAAGTATTAGTTGGTCCTGTTTAAAAGAAACACATGACCAGAGTCACAGTCAGCTACCAAATGGTATTCCAATAAAGATCAAGAATTTCTGTCTTTCTTGAGCATTATGTTGTGGCTTTACACATAGGATTCCTGCAGCTTATAGACATGGCTGGTAAATAAAACAAAATACTAAAAACATTATCTTCTTTACACGATAAAAATAGTTAATTCATTGAAAGACTCTGAAAAGGGTTTTTTTGGTCAGTAACAATAATAACATTCTTGCTACATTTTGGAACAACAACACAAAAAAAAAAAAAAAAACCAAAACATTAACAATTCTGACTTTGTGTTAGTTATCCCTTAATGCTGGCTACAAATTAGAGGTACCTACATTACTGCAAACGATCACATAACTAAAATTCCACATCTATGTCTTGTACTTCTTCAAAGAAATGCAACTTAGAAGCAAGTCTTATTAACATCCAGCCATGCCATCAGGATAATACAAGTTAAAAGGTGTACTGGGCAAAGAAAGTTTCTGGCTTAACCACCCTTTGTATTACCCATATAGGTTGGTTGAGCAAGGATTATTATGTGCTTTGTTTTATTACAACATACACTCACAGGATATATGAAGAAAATACAGTGAAGTTCTTTGGGACAGTTGCAGAGAAGTAGGAATCCTTTTCCTAAAGATTTGGGAATACAGACAGCTTTGGAAGGCAGCAGTCCAAGACTGTCATGGCACAGAAAAAAAAATGGCACGAAGATATATTTGGTTGCTCCACAGAGATGAAAAGAGTCAATAGGATCAGATAGAACACAAAAGAAATGAGAATGTAAAGAATTACACTTCAGTCTTTTTGTTTTGTTTTGCTGCTTTTAGCTAGAAAAAATCTAGATACTGGCAAATTCACAGGAGCAGCACTGTTTTCTGTTTGAATGCTGAGATTCTCAAACAGGGGAACAGGAAAGGCAGTTAAATCTCTTCAAACAGACAGCAGTTGCTTAATAACTCTGTGACCTTCCTTTAAGCCAAAAAAAGGTACAAACACACAGAATCCATACAACCCATGACATCTTCAAATACTGGAAGTTGTTAACCAAGTGCCCAAAGTCAGGAAACAACTATCTCTGTGACAAGCTGAGTCCATCCTCGAGTATGCTTACAATCTCTCTCTTGAGAACCAAATTGTTCTCTCTTGAGAACAATTTTAAGCGACCAGTTGCAGGTTAACCCACTAGAAAGCCAACAGAGAATTTCTAACCATGTCTGTGGTCTCTTTCCTGGCATGACTTACAGCCAAGTATCTTAGTGCTCCTTTAAATGGTCACCCTCTAAGAAAACCCAGCTGTATTTCTTGGAGCTTTTTCAGTTCAAAACAACTGCTTATATAGATACACATAAAAGCATGTAGTGTTTTAGGAGGAACATAATAACTATTGCGATGTTATTAAAGCGACAGAAATACTGTTGATGAATTCATTGCTTTGGTTTTACATTAAGCAGTGTACAGTCACCTTTCTATACCAAGAAAAATATTAATATTTTTTGTTTAAAACATACAAATATAAATTAGATGTGGTAAATAACTACCGAGTACCTTCTATGTCTCAGTTTTGAAAAGTAGTTACTGTGGGGACCCAGTGGACAAGAGATATTTTCAACAATGCATATAATTCTCTTCAACACTTTTGTGCTGGCCACT
This sequence comes from Urocolius indicus, assembly GCA_013401255.1. Lineage (NCBI taxonomy): Eukaryota > Metazoa > Chordata > Aves > Coliiformes > Coliidae > Urocolius > Urocolius indicus. The sequence continues at coordinate 17,046 of WBNH01005371.1, forward strand.
AGTTTTTTTGGGTTCTTTTTTTTGGTTGGTTTTTTTTTTTCCATTTATAGCTTCCTTTAAATTGTTGCCTGTTGTGAAAACCCTTCGCCTTGATTTGTGCTCAGTATGTCATCCATAGAGTTTCATTAAGTACGCGGAACTGTGTAAGAATACTACTTGTGACCTTAAGGATTTTGAGGGATTGAGAACTCAAAAGCCAAACAAGAGTTAGAGCTGAAAAAAAACCACTTCTCTTAACTCTTAGACTCTAAGGTCTCTAACACTTCTAATGAGCCTTTTGTCAAAATGAACAAAAGCTGTGCATTAATTCATTAAATCTCATCCACTGATACTTTGTGTCAGTTAATATGTTTCTTACAAGAACAACTCACATATATATTCCTGCAGTGGCTGATCTCCCACCTTCCTTTTGATTGCATGCAAAAAAAGGCAGCAGAGAGACAAGCTGTAGGACATTCAGATGCCAGACTTCCCCCTCGCAGTTCTGCTAACCTCACTACTGACCTACAGTACCCTTAGTTTTCCATTCGTTAGACTCTATTACACAAATAGAGCCCAGTGTTCCAAATTAAGCTGCGTTTATTCCAAGAACACACAAAAAAGAGACAATTTTCACATCTAAGAAAACTATGTGTCTTGATTAAAGATTGAGACATTTTCGTACAATGCTGAAAACACATGCAGTTTTTTATAAACATCGCAAACCCCTGTGGACTGGTTTCTAGTCTAATCTACTAATCCCTGGATCCCAATCCCAAATTCATGACTTTTCAAATTATACTGAATCTTCTTGTTTGAAATTCTTATTTCACATTATTTAGAAACCTTTCAAAATGTTTGCAACTGTGCCCATTAGTGGGTGTCCTTCAGCTAGGAGATCGTTACTCTAATGACACATCACCTAAACAGAGGACAGTTTCTTCAAAGACCCACTTGGTGCTATTTCTTATCCCCACTTTTACATCACACTCACCCTAAGGATGCCAAGTGTTGGAAATTATGAATATAATTTATGAATAAAAATACCTTGCAAATAAGCTGTTTTCTTTTCAAACTTAAAGAGTAAAATATTTCTTTTAAATGATTTATCTAGATTTTCAAATTTAACAGCCCATCATAAGCTTCTGTGATTTCAATTTTCTAAGTATACTAGAGCTCATCTGCAGTTTGATAGTGAAAAACTTCCTGGGTCATCTTCTTATTTACCAATGATGATAAATAAATACTGAATACCTACAAAACATATACATTTTTAAAAAATATTGAAAAGTATCTTTCCAGAGAGCTAGTAGATTAAATTTGTATTTTATCAAATTCATCTTTGTTAGAAAACTGGCAGTTCGTAGCGTTACAACACTAATAATAGGGTGCTGACAAATGAAACAAGCTGGTAAATATAAAGCTTGTTCATAACAAGATTGCACAAGAAAATATACTGTAATGACCCTGTCTTGAACATCCTGTAATAGCCCATTGTTCCTCTCTATTACTCTCATTCAGCATTTTTTTTTTAATAGCGGATGCATAGCAGTAAAGCAACCAATGTAATGTGGGATTGCACGTGCACAAATCATGCCACATAACAGAGGTGAGAAAAAGACCCTGGCACACTGCAAGAAATTTTTGTGGGAGCTGTTAAATGGATGAGGAGCCATACAAAACAACACCATATATGTGGATAATTCCAATAAGCAAATTAAAATATTTGCCTATAAATAACTGAAGGAATTGGAAACACTGAGAAGACAGAAGAATCATTTTACCCATTAAGAGCAACAAATAACAAGAAGAATGGGAATAAAAAAGGAAAATCAGTTTAAATTCTGAAAGATCATGGAGTCTTACAGCCAGTACATTTAAAGTTAACATAGTAGCAGAAATAGAAGAATCCTTCACTTGCACAGATGAAGAAGAGATGTAGTAACAAGCATCTTCCATGTGTGACAACTGGATATTTCACCTACAGCATGTATGAGAAACAATGAACTGTCATCAGCACAGGCATCTTAACTAGTTGATGTACTGAAACCAGCAAATGCTTTTGTTGCTAAATTGCAATACTGAATAGACAATTTACAAATACAAATTTATCACCATCTAAAGGAATAATTCAGTTTATCCAAATGGCTATGCATGTTAAAAAAAAAATGGCTTTTGACTGGCCACACGGTACCTGACTCAGCTTTGTCTCTGCAAATAAAAGGTCAATGCTAAAGGCAGTATCATTCCAGGTACTGGTTTGTTCACTGTTGACTTTCCTATGAGAACTGCATTTTGACATTCAGATTTGTTTTCTTTGTGCATTTGTCATTCTTTCCATCATTTTATCTTCCTTGCGACCACACTTCTTTTTATTTAGTGCTCAAGGAAGGAAGATCTGGACAACCATCCTGTTTAAAAGCTTTAGATGTTTAAAAATATAAAACCTTGACAATCTAGGACACATAAGGACTGAAGAAATTGTAAAAATAAATTAAACTAAAACATTCCTTCATGGTATAATGCTATTTTTGAAAACTTTGGTTTCGAAATTTGCATTCCCTATCACAGATAACTAACTATCTGTTGTGCCAGTCTGTGTTCATTGGATAAAATGTTACTTCAACAGTATCTCTTCTCCCCTTGCCTAGTCTGACTGGGAAAGCTTATTGCAATTGGTTCCAAAAATCTGCTTTGAACCTGGGCTGTTTTGGCACTCCCTTCACCCTCACTGCATACTCTGAACTTTACAGACGGCAGTATACATTGACATGCTCTGGTGCCCCAGTGCCCCCGTAGAGGCAGCACAAGTATTTTGCCATCCTTCCAACAAACCCTGAATTACTGCCATGTCCTTCACTGGGCTGTAATGTGACTCTAGGAAAAGCTTAGCATGTCAGCAGGCTATTTTATCTCTGTAGCTCTAAATAAAAACTATCCAGTTAAACTACATTGGTTGAATTCTACCCTTGGATTGCATGTATCATTTTTAGAAGAGGGATCTTCTCTAGAGAAGAAATTCCACTTGTACAATCTCTTCTGAAGTAACTGGGGAGGAAAAGAGGAAAAAAAACCCTCCAAGAACTAGGCCTAGCAGCTACCCCAGTGGTTCATGCTGAGATTAAAACTATCTGAATTATGTTTCTCTACCTATTTTCATCAGAACTCTTAAAATGCTGATATCAAACAATCTCGTTTAGTCAGAAATTAAGCATTTCCATTAAGAGAAACCAAATATAAATTTAAATTACTATAAATTAATACCGAGTGATGGTACTTCAGCTAAAATTTTTTGATCTCACAATTACAACCATTGTTCTTGTTTTACATAAAACTGATACTGTGACAGTAAATAGAAATGAACAAATTTTCTATTTCTACTTTGCTCACTGGCATGTAATTGATATCAGTGTTAATTACACTTCTGACATAACACTTAGAAAACAACATAACCGTTCACATCTCTCTCAGTGAAAACTGATGGAGTACAAGATTCCCCAGCTCTGCAGGGTAAGGAGAACACTGTAATAGCAGAGTTTAATTTGATGAGAGTTAGTACTCTCATTTGCCTATTTTTTTCGAAAGATACTCTTCTCTAGGACTATTACTCTCCCTGTTTGCTTTCAGCAGAAAGGCTTTTATTTCCTGATAAATATATACGCAATTAGCATTTAAAAAAAAAAAAAATCCCTCTTTGCCCACTCCTTCCAAAACAGATGAAAAAAACCCCCTCAAAACAAAAAAAAAAAAAAAAAACAAACAAACCCCAACAAAAAACAACAAAACAAAACAACCCCAAATCCCTCACTGCACTGGCATGGGCACAACCACAAGAAAGGCTACAATTTAGTTCAGTGTTTAAAGTGCCCATTTAATGTTGAGCGTGTGGGTTTTCCTGTTGCTGCTAGCCATACAGAAAAAAAGCACAATCCTGGTGGCCTTCCTTCAATGTATTCTGATGCAATGAACAACACATTTAATAGAAAATGAAAAATGCAGAATGGTGGCCATGCAGGGAATCCATGAATAGTCATCAGGAAAGAGCATTAATTTTGGCTTCCCGAACTTGTTTAAACTAACTTTTTCCTGACTGAGTACTAGATAAATTTGAAAGAGGTTACTAATCTTGATATTCTGTTACGATATACACATCTGTTGTTCCTCTTCAAGGAAGATGACTATGAATTTCAATATATAGTCATTTATGGAAAGGGTTCTCACCCTCACCTCCCACTTCCAAGAAACTAGACATGTGAAGACAGACATTTCTCTTTGAGAGGAAGGATAAGGCAGAGGTTAATTCATCTGCATGAGCCAGTGTAGGATAAGCTTTTGGAAATACTGTCAAGCCACATTCTTAATGCCTGGCAAAGTGACTCATTCAGAGTCATCACAGGAAAGGAAGTTGAATAGAATAAAAAAACGGAACAGGATGGGGGCTTAAACAGCAGAAAGAAGTGAGAGAAAGGAAACTGGATTGTTTAATGTGGCCTGAGGTTACGAGTTCTACAATGAGTTGAGTTTTTAAAAAATATATATGTAAAATAAATCTAAATACATATAAAAACATACACACATTTATGCATATATAAAAATACATGTATGTATGCATGTATTATGCTGGGTTTTAAACCCAGCTTCTTTCTATTTGAAAAGAGACTTTTACTTGTACATTGCCTTCCAAAGCTGCCTGCTGGGGTGTTTGTTTCAGTACAAGGTGGCACTAACACAGTATGGGAAATAAACAAGAATCTCTTTTAGAAATCCAAAGGTTTTTAACAATTAAGTTACTATTTCAGCCAGTAATGCATTCACGGGGCACAGAGTGACAAACTCCTGTAAAAATCCATCAGAATGTAACAAACATAATTTTATGGCACTCTCTAAAGACATGTTCTGCAATAAACAAGACTTTTGTCCCTATAAACAAGACTTATTTTTTTCATTTTCTCCCCCAAAACCACAGCTTGTACTTTCTTGTAGTAGTAACACAGTGCAAATTGGAAAAGTTTCTCTTCTCCAAGTATTTTTACTGTGAAACGGGATGAATAGCCACCTATCATGTCAATTTCAGCCAATTCAAACAGAAAACAACATGTAAACAGCAGCCTTCTGCAGAACACCTCCTTGGATTCATTGTAACTGAAAACACATTACTTGTGTAACTGGAATTTCCATTGACAAAAAAAAAAAAGCAATTTTGGTTCCTAGAGATGAGAAAAGCATTTCTTAATGTCATAAAGCCGGTGTTCAACTGAGTCACAGGTTTTCATGTTTAAAAATTGACACCTGTGAATAAAATTCCTCATAGTATAGTCCAACAACTGTGTCATTTTTCATGTTCAAAGGCACACAAAGAAAGATGAATACACACGTTAAGTCATATAACCAAAAAAAAAAGACACTTAGAGGCACACATGGTCAAAAAATTATCCTGAGAAAAAATGTATTAGAATAAATACTTCTAAATTCTACATCTTATCTCCCAAACAAATTTATCTGTTTGTGAGATGTTCCTTATTTAGTCCCCAGAGTGACACCTGCTGGATTTCACCAACAGATACAGAAGATCAGATATCTCTATTATACAGAACATTTCACGATAATCATAGCAAAAATGAGCACTTTACTAAAAAAAGTTGCACAGTATTATACTTTTTGGCAGTAAATAAACACATCTATTCAACCATAAAAGAAGTATGTCTAACATTCATTCATTTCTGAAATACATATTTTTAAATCTCTATCTGGGAAGGATTACAGCAAACAAACTCGATTAATTTCTGATAATATTTATATGAAAAATATTAAACCAAATTAGGGTTTGTATAATAAATATATTCTCTCTGATTGACTTAAATGAAAATTTAACAGCATTGCCAATATTAAATAATACAAAACTTACTAAAATATTTCCAAGAGTTACCGCTGTTACAGAGGTGAAAAAAACCTGAGCAGAAAATCTAAATGGTAATACGAAGAGTGATACTCTATGTCTGTACAAGGTTGTGCAGCTTTCAAGCTCAGAATTATCTAAGGATATGTAAGAATAGTTGATATAGTTTTTAGGAACTAAAAAGATATTTAACCTAAACACAGATGACAATATGCTACAATATACAAGGTAGGTACTGTGAAGATATTTTTTTTTAATTACTAATCATTTAGAGTTTCATTCCTTGTCCTTGGTATTACTTGAGAAGTCAGACCAGTATAGGTTTTGCTAAACAAATTTCGGTCACTAATTTTGTTTGGGATATTTTTAAAATAAGGATTGCATGATCAGGACAGGCATAAATCCAGAAATACAAGATTGAATGTTTTTCTAAAAATTAATTAGTATATAAATGATCAGCTACATTTTAATAGTGGCCCAAACTCAAAAAAAGCCTTGGGTGACATCTATGCTATGTTAAAAGGCCACAGATACAGAGACAGATAACTTTACACCAGTTGAGAACCTGTATTCTGTTCTTGAAGTAAGTACAACGCAACTCTCATGGAAAGTCTCATTTTACTGTATTACATTCAGTTAAGTGCATTTCAAGTCAATCTTACCAAGGAAAAGTAACTCAAAATAAATCACTGCTGTTCTTTTGGACTGCAGCAGTGATTGAAAGTGTTTGCACAGAACAAGGGCAGAAAAAGAATGACTTTGCTGGGAAAATGTAAACAGTATAAACAAGCTTGGGAGACTAAGACAGATATGCATAAGACAACTGTGAAAACAAAACTTTGAAATTGTGCAAGTTTAGCTTTCCAGTTCACGAGATTTTAAAAAAGGACAAAAAGTGAAAGTAATTATAAAAAAAAAATGTTTCTAATGGAAACAAATGTCAAAAGTTCTCGTGTTGTACTGCAGGTAAGAGAGAACAAATAATAGGCTAATTTCTGCTGCTTTTTGTGCTAGCATATTACAGTGGAAACACCAGAACTGCCAACATGAGCACAAAAAACCAAAAACTCTGTGAACACCCATGGAAAGCTTTCTCCTTTTCCTTTTAAATATTAAAAGGAAACAACAGTCAAATGTTTTCAATTTAAAATATAATATCCATGATACTGTTTTTTAAAGAAAGGATAAGGTTTAGGAATAATTTACTTTGAAAGTCTCTGAAAGACAGAATAAATCATTTTTTCAAGTTGATCTACTCATGCATGTATTGTATATATTAACACTGAAATAATCTATTATTACATATCTAATACACAAATACATATACAAACACAATTCCAGATTTATTTTTTTTTAACTTAAAAGTTATTTGTCAACTCACACCTGTTTTGGTAATAGAAGTATTCATTCCTTCCTAGACATAGTAGCAAGCATACAGTTAATTCCAGAGCTGTGACAACTGGATACAACAAAGATTTAAAGTATTTCCCAGTTACATGAGCAACTAAGAGACTGTTTCCAACAACTGTAAAGCTTAACCGAGGAAACTACTACCCAATGACACAGCTACACAGGCTTGTAGAATAAAGGTGATCATAACAATGAGGCAATGCCAGCACTGTGCATACACTGTATAGGAATAAGGACTAATCAGAAGCACAGAAGGAATTTTGCTAGCAGATCAAGAACACTGTAAACACATGGGGAACAGACGGGAACAACTTCTTGAAAAGAAATTTTATTTTGTTTTCCCGACTGTAGTCTTGGACTTCTCATTGGAGAAATTCTTTAATTGGTTTCATAAACACATTATGTTCTGTTATTTACTATAGAAGTGAACAGATACTTTGAAAATATCACTGTTTACATATTATTCTTAAAAACACATTGATAGCTACAGTTTCTTCCAAAAAAATTGTGGGATCGCTTGATTCTCTTATCTATATGATTTTGTGGTCTCTTTTGGGCCCAGTCCCACAGAGTTCTTGCACATGCTAGGAATGCTCTTGGAAACAGATAATTAATTTGAATGCACAGTATACAGAACTAAGTAGTTGGTGTCAAAGGGGAGACATAGTTGTGTGCTTTTTTCAACCAGTTTTCTTCTTAATTGTGTCCTAGCCTAAATCTAGATTGCAATACTCAGACAGCCCCCAGAACAATACTGCATTGCCACAGCAAGCCCCTTTACTTAGCCATGTAAGCCATTAGTTACCAAGACCTGGACATGCAGATGTGTTATTTTTCTACTCGAACATCAAAAAAATTATAGAAATTATCAAAAAAAACAGCTGCCAACAGACTGCTGAATGCAAATGACTGGATGGGTGATGTACACATAATTCAAGAAAAATGCCCACATTTAGGAATATGTTGCCCTTTTACAGTCAGTAGAAAAATTCCTACTGTCTCTCAGTGGGACAGGACTTACACATTTGCGTTGTGTCAGGAAAAGCATGTTCAAAGAGACAAACACCACATTTCTTAATGCAGAGCAACGCTCCAGCTGATTAGGAATTCAGAGCACCATAACACTTGAAGTTGACATGACACATATCATGCAATTCTTGAAGTTGTAATGGATGTTATGCCATTAAAGTTTTTTTCCACTAAAAAGAGTAGTCACAATGTTCAACATGGATATCTTGCCACCATGTTTAAATTGCAAATAATGTAGTTTCTGTCATCAAACCTGCAAACACATATATGCCCAACACTTCCTACATGGGCAGTCTCATCACAACCTAAACCAGTTAAGAAGTTCATAAAATAAGAACATAAGTAATTTCACTGAAATACTTCAGAAGACAGTTGCTCCTACTGCACTGATCAACAACTGTTACCTTAAGTGTCATCTTGTTTCATTTAGTATCATGAAGCGCCTCTTGTGCTGGAGATTTGCAAAGTTTTATGAACAATTTGGGACTGCTTCTATATGTGGTGAAGTCAATGCGAGTTTAAGCAGACTACCAGTACAGATTGTTATTTCAGAGAGTATTGCAGCATGTGTACTTTGAAACAAAACACAAGGATTCAGATCTGGTTTTATTTTAATTTATCCAAATTTAGTCTGACACTATTCAATCCACTGAAAAGACCTCAGAGTACCACAATCAAGCTTTCAGCACATCACTGATCTGAAATAATAACTTTATCATATTAATATTTTATTATTGTTACAATTACAATAACTGTTAAAAAAATGTATATGCATTAGTGCTACAGATGAATGACAAGATCCACAGCATGCATAGTATGACTGGAATGACCCTGCAACTGCACAATTGTAACAGGACCAAAAACCTGGCCCCAGGCATAAGTTTATCATGAACTGGCATAAGTTTATCAAGGCAGAGAGCAAAAAACCTCATCTGTTTTTATTATTCTTACAATTTCAGCCCCTATAAAATGTAGGGATGACTAAATCACAGAATCACTGTAGATCAAATCCAAGTGCAATCTGTGTCCTTCAGAAACAAGACTACTTTTTTCCAGTTCTACGGATCTATCACAAACACAAGTAAATGACTACATTTAGCAATCTCAGTATTGCAAATTGTATTTGTAAAAACAGAGGACATCACATCTGTTTTGGAGAGCTTAACAAGTGGCAAAATTCTTAACCGTCTCTCAGCTGATACTGGAAGGCAGAGAATCACACGCTTCCCACTGTTCAATAGTTTCTCAAGGAAATGAAATAGTGGATAAATACCTTCCAATAAAGCAGTTTGGTGTTTGTGGGAAAGAAAATCTCAAACGGTAACAAATGGGCACATGTACAAGCTTTAAACTCCAGATAACTTTTTCTCAAGCTAACGGTCCAAACAAAACAGGAGCTTTATCTTCTTAGTTGTACAATTAAAACACAAAACCTAATTATGAAATAACTCAAGTATGACCCTTTCCGGTACATTAACATCAGTAAGATTAAAGGAATGTTCAGTAAGAAAACCTACACCACTTTTATTACCTAATTCAGTCTCTCTTGAAAGAGCTCCAGTTGTATTGAATTAGTCTTAAGGATCTTTCTCAGACCAATGAGCCTCTAATTCTCTCCAGATGCAAGGACAGAAATTTGGTTAGGTAATATTAGAGGTTTGACACAGAATCATATAAGTGCTGATTAGAGTACTTTTATCTCCCTTATTTATCGTTGATTACTTCCTCAAGCGTATACTATAACAACACCAGTTACAAAATCAGCTCAACGTTTCTCTCACTAAAAATAAAGGCAGCTTCTCCTCATAGCACTCTCTCCCTGCAGATTACACATCACACGCAGAGGTTCATGTAAAAGCATGCACACACGCATAACTGGAAATGCAATCAGAGGGCGCAAAAAATACCGTTCCTAGGTCAAACAACGAAACTCTGGTGATCAGTACTCACCAGATCCGAGTTTCTGCCAGAACGGTTGCAGATCAATCAGTGTGATCTCCCTTTTCGGTGGAAGGAGGTGTCTCGCGCTCTCGCTCCCTCCCCGGTCAAATAAAGAGACCTACGAGCGGCCGCTGCTCTCCCGCTGGCTACAGCACGGTGGCCGGGCCCGGCAGCTGCCGGGGATTGCTGCCGCTGACCCAGCCGCTCCGCTCCGCTCCGCTCCGCAAGTCGCGCTGCTACAGCAGCGGCGGAGCGGGACGGGCCCTGCGCGGGGAGCGGCGGAGCATCAGAGCTTCCTGTTACATCACCCCGAGCCCCGCCTGCCGCCGCCTCGAGTTACTTTTTCGCTTTCAAAACGGCACGTCCCGGGGAAGCCGTTGCTGCTCTCGTATTGCTAGAGGGGAGAGGAGGGCTGGTTGAGCTCCGGTGCCCGTGGTGGTCGTCTACCCCCCGCTGCTGGCGGGAGTGAGTTGCTCGCACCTTGCCCGAGCTCGGCAGGAGCTCACCCGCTCCAAAGTAGAAGCCAGCGCTCTGAAACGGGTCGCTGAATACTCACTCACTCTGTTGGAAAAAGGGGAGACCGTGGGACCTGTGTGCATTTATCGAGCCAGCGAGGTTTGTCCTCCTTCTTTTATTAGATGCAGATAAATAAATCAGTTTGGACCGGTATTCAGAGATAACATACGACAATCCCATCGCTTCTTCGTAGGATTCACCTGACCCATGTTTGCCAGAATCCGCTGGTGCCGCGTTACATCCCATCCTTTAAGTGCTGGGAAATGCGACAGAGAAATTGTCAGACTCCTCAAACTTAAAACTGCATTACAGCTCAGAAACAAATTTTCAGATTCATTTAAGTGCATAATTTCAAGTGACCGGTTTATACCCAAGGAAAGAATCTGCGTTTAAGTAAATAAGTCTTCAAAATAGCAAAGCTAGAAAAGAAAAAGTGACGGGAATATTGCTACTGCTGCACAAAACTCTAGGCTGCCAGTGATCTAAAAGCACAAGTATGAGCAGCCCAGTTTGAAAACTTGTACAATTAAAGACAAAATAAAATTAACGGAAGTCCTTCCGCTAACTTCAAAGAATTTTTTTTATCAGGACCTAGCATTATTTCTTTGTGAGCTTTTATAACTCTTTTTTTGCAGTGTTGATACCTGTACTGTAGGCAGACTATGCTTCCCAGGTAAATAGACAGATGCTGTGTGCAAATGTCAATGCACAGGTGGGGAGCTCCTGGAGCATCAAGCTGAAATAATGTGACACCTGTAATTCCAGTACTCCTTATGGCCTTCCGTAAGGACCTCCCAGAGGTTGTGGTTTTGTGAGTGCTTATCAAAATTCTAACCATTTAATTTGCTCATGAAACAAGATTAAACATTCTGCTTGCTTCTCTCTACCTGTTGCTCATCCACTCGTTTTCCCAGCATAGACATTTGTAGAAAACATTGTGAACTGGATGAGGGCCATTGAAAATCTTTTCCTGAAAGCATCAAGAAACCCTGAACTAAATAAAAAGCCAGTGAACACCAACCCATGACCAAGGAAAAACTGAAAAGGAGAAAAGAGGGGCAAGAATACTTTAAATTCATACAATCACTGAATAATATGAATTGTGAAATCACACTTTAAGGTCACTAAAGGAGCAGGCATGTGACTTTAATACACATTTGGCACATGTGACTTGATACATCTAGGATCTTACATCAACAGGAGAATGTTTGAGTTTTATAATCAGGGAAGAACTAAGAGCCAGCACTCTCAACCTCTAAGCAATGTAAACAGATACAAAACAGGGAGTAGCTCTGAACAGTGATGGAAATTCACTTCTCTGAAATAAACAGTGTCACCTCGGGTGTTGGAATTTCATTAGGAGCGAGTGTGGCAGCATCATTTTATATCAGTTAGGTCTCAGCTATAGAGTATAACATGGTATATTACACACTGTAAGGCAGAAAATAATCCATGTATTTCAGCCTAGGCTACATTTGATTTGGCACACCAGCTTCAGTGGGGTTGTAGGCGGGTTGAAGTTTCAAATATTTAGTTCAAAAGTCTTGTATTCTACTTATTCAGCTATCATTAGAGATTTCTCACTCCCACTCTACAGGTATTTGAGACGTTACAGGTGGTGCAATTTGCACTTCAAAGTCACAGATAGCACCTCCCTCCGTCTCCCCTATTTGAGTTGCCCCTTTTATCAGGCTGAAATGTAAATTGCACCGGTAAGGATGCCTCGGTTATCGACAGCGTGGGCGTGAGCAGTTCAACTCACTCAACTAACTGTACTTCAATCCAAGAAGGCTTAAAACCCTTCAAGGAAAAAAAAAAGTTAAATAAATATTTATTTCCTCCACTTATCACAAACTTTAAGCGGATCTGAAAAGTTCAAGGAAAACAGGGTTTTGCAAATAAAGAGACTACTCATAATCGGCTGTGAGAAACTCTAGCGTCGCTGTTGTGATAAACGCCTCTTCCCTGACGATAAAAGCTTATTAGAGGTAGACTTATATTCCCCACATTTTCCTTTCGGACAGGCAGCGCAGTACAGCAGTGCCCGGGACAGCGGACCCGCCGTGTTTCCCGAACACATTTCCCGCAGAGGCCTTGCTGGTGCCCCTGTTCCATGGAGAATGGAGGGGTCTCCCTGTTCCGTGGGAGTGGGGAGTGATCTCCCTGTCCCGTG
>WBNH01005373.1:0-19878 GCA_013401255.1 Urocolius indicus
TTTTTTTTTTAGGAAACTCACAGTAGTCCACAGGCTTTTCTTTCTGAGAAATTTTCTCATATATTCAGAAAACCTGTGGCAGATAAACTGAATCTTTCCATCTGGGGCGTGTGATGTTAAAATAAAAATAATAAAAAAAAAAAGATAAGTCAGATATATGCCAAAAGTCGAAAATCATACGAGGACATGAGCTTATATTTCACTTTATTTCTTGGGTAAGTGTAAAGCCAAACATATGAGGCATTCACTCACTACAAGTTTTCACTTTCACAGTATGTTTTATCAGAAAAGACTTTCGTAATGTTACAATTCCAAGCTAAATACTGGAAAGTGAAGTAAGTAGTTATAGTAAGTTGTTGCTGGCATTATCTCTTATCAAGAGACTGTTAGTACAATGCTTGAGAATAGGGCTTCTCTCTGAACCTAAATCATTTGAATGTATCCTAACTGGTCAGCTGCAAGTGCCGTATTTCTTGGGATTGTGTCTCTGACATGCAAAAAAAAGATGTAAGAGTTCCTGTGATTTTGTAGACTGATACAAGACTTGCTGAAAGTTGTAGTTGGACACAAATAAAGTGCAACTGTTGCTAATTTATTTCACCTGCTGTCTGTAAACCGAAGTATCTCATGGTGCTACTTTATGAGCAGCTCAGCAGTAGGCTGTCTGAGGGCAAGATAAAGAGCTAGGACAGGATACTGCAGTTATCTCATCGTTCCTTTCTATCAGTCATAGCCCTCTGTGCCTGCTCACAACTGCTGATGGTCCTTCTAAACAGAGAGAAGACCAGAATCTGGAGTCTTTGTGGAATGACCGAGGCAAGCATGTGCTGATGATAGTGGCTTTCTGTGTGTTTGTCCCATTTTTATATTGCCAGTGAAGCAACTATCCATGACTCAAATGTGACTTTTGGGGTAGGAACTGGCCTTACTCTGCTAGTACAATGTGGTAATTGTGGCAAAACATAACTATCAGAGGACAGCCTGGTACAGCAATATTTGTAAGTAAGACAAATCCAGTAACAAAGTAAGAAATAGAATATGTGTCACAATGTTGAAAACAGAGCATTTTTTAGGGGTGAAGAGATTAGCTGAACTGTTGTGATACAGCCACATTGGTCAGTGCTCCCTATCTTGATTATATACTTCACATTTAATATCACTGAAGTGAGACTGTGACTTCACTTATTCTTGCATTTCAAGCCTGATGCAGCCAGACCTACGTTGAACATATAACTGTGTGGGAAAAAAACACATTAAGAGCAACAGAGCTGTAAGAAACACTACCTTGCTGTCTTTAGCTAACCTAATTAGTTTAGTAAACTTCTCCCATGCTGACAGGAAAGTTTTATAAGAATTTTGTGTCAAGGGAATGCATGTTATTGTTTTAATGCAAATCTAATTACTCTGTGGGACATCTCACATGCTTAGTAAGTCCTTGGCCCGGGATGATTGTCACAGCTCTGACTTTTGGGAGTAATGCAGAGAAACTGTTAGTGTTGCTTGAATTAGAAGGGTTCCTAATATAAAGCTATCATTACACTATAATTAAGCCCTGATTTGAATGAAATTGATGATAAGGTAATAAAATCATAGAGAGTACAAAAGGTAGTTGGAGACTCTGGCAAGTGTCAAAGGAAGTCAGAAGTGGTGTCAGCAGAAACCAGTTATAAAAGGCAACAGGTAGAATCATAGAATAGAATCATAGAATTGTTTTGACTGGAAGAGACCTTTAAGATCATTGAATCCAGCCTTTGTTCCAGCCCTATCAACCACTAGACCATTTCCCTAAATGCAACATCCAACTGTCTCTTAAATATTTCCAGGGACAGTGACTCCACGACCTCCCTGGGCAGCCCATTCCAATGTCTGACATCCCTTTAGTATTCCTCCTAATATCAGTCTGAACCTCCCCTGGTGCAACTTGAGGCTATTTCTGCTTGTTCTATTGGTTGTTACTGGGGAGAAAAGACTGACCCACACCTCACTACAACTTCCTTTCAAGTAGTTGTAGAGAGCAATAAGGTCTCCCCTGAGCCTTCTTTTCTCCAGGCTAAACAGCCCCAGATCCCTCAGATGTTCCTCATATGAGATGTGTTCCAAATCCTTTACTAGCTTGGTAGCCCGTCTCTGGATCCTCTCCAGCACCTCAGTGTGCTTGTAGAGAGGGGCCCAAGACTAGACACAGTATTCGAGGTGCAGCCTCACCAAAGCCAAGTACAGGGGAACGATCACCTCCCTCCTCCTGCTGACAACACTGTTCCTGATACAGGCCAGGATGCCATTGGCCTTCTTGGCCACCTGGGCACACTGCTGGCTCATATTCAGCCGGCTGTCAACCAACACTCCCAGGTCCCTCTCTGCCTGGCACCTTTCCAACCACTCCTTCCCAAGCCTGTAGCACTACTGGGGGTTGTTGTGGCCCAAGTCCAGGACATGGCACTTGGCCTTGTTTAAACTCATGGCATTGGCCTTGGCCCAGCCATCCAGCCTATCTAGATCTCTCTGTAGAGCTTCCCTACCCTCAAGCAGATCGACACTTCCACCCAGCTTGGTGTCATCTGCAAACTTAATAAGGATGCACTCTATCCCTTCATTCAGATCATTAATAAAGATGTTAAACAGGAGTGGCCCCAGTACTGAGCCCTGGGGGACATCACTCGTGACTGGTTAACAACTGGATTTAACACCATTGACCACGACTCTTTGGACTCGACCATCTAACGAGCTTTTCACCCTGTAAAATGTATGCCCATCCAAGCCGAGAACAGCCAATTTCTCTAAGAGAACTCTGTGGGAAACAGTGTCAAATGCTGTACTAAAATCAAGGTAGACAACATCTCCAGCCTTTCCTTCATCCAACAAGCAGGTCACCTTGTCAAAGAAGGAGATCAAGTTTGTTAAACAGGACCTGCCCTTCATAAACAGGTACCACTTCTGCCTCCTCCTGGGTGCACAAAAATATTTTCTGTGCATTGTGCGTGTTCAAATACTTTTTCACATGCTGCAAATGATTTCTGCCAATGTGTTATATAATTATTTGTCCACTTATATCACTGCAAGATATGAATTAATATCTTTATTGGTTATTGCATATAGAAAGCTGATTAGAAAGAGCAAGAACAGTTGGCAGTGGTAAAGGACATGTTCTGTGATTGTGCCATCCTTTACAGTTGCATCATCCTTTTGCAATTATTTAATTTCTTGTTGTTGGTAAAAGATGCATGCTGCTAGGGACATAGGAATGTGAAGCACTTCTCATCACTGAAACAGTGGTATACCAAAAAGAAGCCAAGAGCTCTCAAAAAGGATAATTATCTGAAGTATTTCCTGTCTCCTAAGTATTTTCCTTACTTCTGGAAAGCATCTGTAAGTTTCTGCCTCATGAAGTTCACTAATATCCCCAACTAGTAAAAGCCTTTGAGGGTATAGTGGGTGCCATGAAGAACAAGTTTGCTGTGAAATAGTGGTAAGCCTGATTTTGAGTGGTCTATTCAACACCTAACGCATCACAGAATCACAGAATATTAAAGGTTGGAAGTAACCTCAAAGGATCATCTAGTCCAACTTCCCTGCCAGAACAGGACCTCCTAGAGTAGGTCACACAGGAACCAAAATGAAAACATTAATCTTGAACATAATTAAAAAGCATTAGTTCTAATTTTAAGGACAAGCCACACTTCTGATACTGAATTGTATGCATGACTTAGGTACTTGGTTATTACTTTTTCTGCAATATCTATTCAAGAATCTCAAATAAATTCTGAACTCTAGTAATGACTGTCAAGGGTTGGTTGATATCTTTGCTGATTGGTTTATAAAGACAGGAATCTTGAAGAATTTTTAAAACTGCCTAATCTGGAGACTGACTTAGGTGAATTGAAAACCTTCCATGGCTTTATATGTACTAGTTTGTTGAAAACTATCTTGTGAGAAACTGAATTATTTCAGTTACAGAAATAAGAAGAAATTAAATATCCATGTTTGCCTAAATTCAATTATACTGTGCTTCCTAAGAAGCAGAAAGTAGCACTGGCAGTATATTAAAAAAAAAAAGAGTGAAGATATACTGTCTCTTGGAATTCCTGCAAGAATTCCCCAAGGGCTGAAATGGGTGTGATAAATAAAGAATAATAGAAATTGCATTGTTGATAGCAAAAATATTTTGAAAGCATATTGTCTAGACTTGGATTTGCTACAAATTCTATTTGTTAGCATCAATGAAACTTCAGAAATTGCTAAATATAAGTTTGCTCGTGCCTGTTACTAGGACACACAGGTTAGATTGTCTGAAGTGTGAAGAAGTATAAGGCTTGAGGGAGAGTATTGGTAGTAGCAGAATAAGAGATAAACACGTCAAGACCTTTCCCCCTTCTGCTGCTACTTCATTGATTGTGCTTTCTAGGTTCAAGTACATGCATCTCTTTCCTTCACCAAGGGAAATGCAATATAAAACTGGAAAGCTGTCTGGTCATTTATAGCAGGACTAGAGGAAAATCACAAATTGGGATCCAGTATTTAAAATCTAGGGCAGTAGCTTTAGCAGGGTGATATAAAGCTCAATCCTTAAACCAGGGGTGATAAGTAATAGAGAAGCCAGGTCTCTAAGCCATCTAGTAATGGAGACTCTTTGAAGTATTGAAATTGTTTGGAAAGCCTCTTACCAGTAATTGTAACTCTTTTGTTGACTGTACAAATGAACTGGTTCATTCTGTCTGTCCCAGTACATCTTTACTGGTATCTAGCACTTGATCTGATAATTTTTCTTTTAAAGTAGCCATTCTGTAGTTAAGAACAATATTATTTGCAATATCTTTATAGGGAATGGGGAAACAATAAAGTTTTATTGTGTTTGCAAACACGTCCATTGCGACCCTGTGTTATAAAATCAGGAGAACAGCCTGACCCCTCAGTGCAGCAGGACAGTGCTGAAGTATGAAATGTATGAATTTTTCTCTCTTGCTGTCAGTCTAGAGAAGAAGAAAGATCTGAAAAACAGTTAACTCATTTAGTCCTTGCTGCCTACATTCCCACATATTTTGTAGTTGGTTGTCCGAAGAAAAGTTCCTGGAGGTAATATAAATAACAAGGGAATATAGGTTTATTATCATCACATACCAAAAAAAGCTGAAAACACCACTGCCTCAAAATGGTACCACTCTGAAGCTAAACTTTCACCAAGATTTAGTTGAATGCAGTTGTAGTGACAGAATGACTGATAAGAATTTAAGTATGAACTGTTGAAAGCTTTCTTAAGCTAGCAAAACTACCTCTACTGGAGAATCTAGAAGCCTTAACCTGGAAAGAATTATTTCTAAATGTGTCTAAAAGTTATGTTTATGCAAGCTCTAAACTATCTCCCAATGACTGAGACATGATCATGTCACAGGCAAGACAATCGTGGCTTGGAGCCCACGTGTAGAACTTCTGGTATATCTTTACTGGTATGCGGAACTCAGAGCATAGCATAGACAGCTGAGAAGCTGTAGACTGAGTCAGTTTGGATTGTCAGTTTGGTCTCAGTGTCCACAGTTAGAGCTGGAGGACAGAAACAGCAGCAGAAAAGAGGAGATGGTGATGGTGTGAAGCAGAAGCCCTATTTGGATTGGAAAAGGATGTGGAACAAAAGTCAGGAAAGGAAAGCAAGTGAAGTAAAGAGTGCTGGGGAACTGGGCCAGAGGAAGCACAGCATACTGCCTAACTTCTCAAGTAAATCTTCACAACAAAACCAAAACGCCTGCTTTATAGTGTCAAAATAATTTTTTTTCCTCCTCAGAGTTGCTGTGTTTGTGCAGAGGAGTCTACAATAGCGAGAGCCAAGTTTTCAGTTGTCCAAACAAATCAAAAAGTTTCAAATTGTCCTTTTAACAGCATGTTTCTTATAAAACATCCATCGCAGTCAGATTATATCACTAAAAACAAATATACAGTCAGGCATAAAGCCAGAGGATTAGCTGCAGTTCTGGTTTATCAAGAACAACAATACTTGTAGGAGAGCAGGGGGAACTGAAATACTCTTGCACTTTGATACATGGTAATTAATGGCTCCTTAATAAGTACTTGGTGAAAGGCTGACGTACTGGGTGTTCCCAGTAAGTGACTGAAAGACACATTGTTGATGTGGCAGAAACTCAGATCTGGATTCACAGCTGAATTCTTTCTTTCGGTGCTTAGTACCCTACCAAATGCCTCTGTGCCTCTAATGCTAGTACTTGATGTGCATTCTTAACTGTGTCTAATATGGGGATAAAAGGGTAATGCTGAGGCCTTGTGTACCCCACCTGTCCCTTACCAAAGGGCTTTAACAGATTTTCTCACTAACACACTGGTGTGAGTAGTTAGTTGTGTTTTGTACATATTCTTTTAAAACTTGGGTTGGGATTTAACTTCTTAGAATCAGATCTATAGACTGCACTGAAAATAAACCAATGCTCTGCTCATATTTGGAGACTTTCAGCTCCTGGATTCTAATCTAACTTTGTGGTGTGGTTACTCTCTAATTTAGCATAGCTTTCTGTGGGTTAGACTGTGCCATGTCTAACTCCAATGTAAATAAGATATATTAGCTCTTTACCCAGCAAGTGTTGAATGATTGTTTTTAGTGTATCAAAAAACCAAGATGAACTGCTGTTTGGTGTCTCTACTGTAAAAAAGAACAACTTTACCAGGGTGAACTTGATCTTTTCACTGCAATAGTAGACTTTCTTCATTTACTTCCTTAAGAAATTCTTTAATTTTGTGATGAGTCCATAAGTGTTTGACAAACTGACTTCAAGATACATCAAATATAATCTGCATTGATAAACAACCTACATAATTGTTATAAGTTGTGACTTTACTTTGCATAGCTAAGGACAAATATTACAAATCTGTCTATATTTACCCTGTTGGTTTTTTTACAGTTCTGTCCCGTATGCTATCCTATAGCTCTAAAGTAGTTTAAGACTCAAGAGTCTCAAGTTGTCTAAGTCAACAAGTTACATGTTTACGTGAGGTCCTAAACCTCACGTAGTTTTTACATTTGTGCAAAGTGCATGTACAATCTTGGAAGAAAAGTGTCCATGTTGATCTATATGTCTTAGAAGGACAAACTCTTTCTGCTTTAACAAATCTTCTTAGAATTTTTAGGTAACTGCAAATAATTTAGGTTGGTTCTGACTTAAGTATACGGTGCTTTTTCTGACAACAGTATGCTGCTTCTCTGTATTGACCATTTTCTACAGCAAATTCCTGGTCAAGTAGACAAAACTGCAGTTGAAGTAGAATGGCAGCATAGTGACTTCTTAAAATGGATTTTTAAACAAATTTTTCAGGAGGATTGACTTGTCTATAGTTTAGTAGGCTGCATGCATAGGTCTTCTGGTAAAATGACTCTTTGTGTAGTGTAAGGTAAACAAGCAGGAATACCATCAGTCCAGGAGAAGGTGGTGTGCCAAAACCAGATAAAGTTGGCTGAGAAGACATGAAGTAACTTCACGTGACTTCTTTCCTTGAGTATGGTAACCAAGCTTTGAGCATCACTGCCTGTGTTTGATCAAGAATGTTAGTTTAGTAAGTCAATGTACAAAGCAATTTAATTGATAACTATCCTTTCTTGCTTAAGGTTAGCCCAAACTCAGCAATTGAGGACTTGATGTTCTGGAAATGTGTGACCAGGGAGCTAGGTAGGGAGAAAGAGAAATAACTTGCTCTTTTGCTCTGTGTGCTGCTTACTCATGGAACTCTCAGCATTTAAACACAATGAACTGAAAGAAAGCTCAGTCTTGGATTGTCGTTAGTGTTGTTAGCCACTTGTAGGGAGTGCTATCTGATGGTGTGTCACTAAAGCTATAGGGTCACAGTTGTTAAACAATGGAAGCAAAACAGCCCTTGGAGTTCCAGAAGTTTGTGGAGGGCTGATGTCTGATGTTGGAGGATGGAGAGGATAGATTTCATTTGGAGGGAAGAGACTGTAGGTGTATTGCTTCAAGCCAGATCTGGAGCTGCAACTAATCCAGACAGCATAATTTGAGCAGCTGAAATAATTTAGTGTATCATGAGCTGGAAGATGATGAAGAGCTAAGGGGCATTCTCTAGATTTTCTGCTTAATATTTGGCTATGCTTAATGTCAAGTGATTTTTTTCCTCGTTGATGTTCCAGCTTCTGTACACGTGCCTGTAACTGCTGGCAGCTAGAATAGTTTAGAGCAGCCTTTGGCTGTTCCGGGGCAGAAGGGGTTTAACACCTTTGCATCCTCCATATCCTTCCATACTTTCCATAAATCTGGCTTTCTGATTCACAGCCAAGTCTTCATATCTTTGCCACTGTCTGCTTGCTGGGACTGCAGCCAAATGCCAGCACCTGTCAGAGCAGGACAAACTGCATGGGCACAACCCCTGCTGTTGATCAGCAGGGTGCTGGGATTCTAGGGTGAGAGAAGGCCAAGAGGACAGCTGTGAATCTCTTCCACTTGGCAGGAGCTTTGCCACATAGTGTCTGTTACTGTGGGTTTGCAGGACTAAAAGGTAATGCCCTTAAAAAAAACGAATAAGTGTTGTATAGATTGAAATAAAAGTGCAATATAATCATGAGCCATTATTGCATGAAATACGTTTGAGTTTGTACAACTTGATAGGGAGAACAGCAGCACATTTGTTTATCAGGTCTTTTGTTGATGGTCCTGCCTGTCTGTTCTCTCTGTCCCTTTGTCTTCTAACAGTTCTGTTACAGCTCATATCCTTGCCTGTGTGCTCTCTCTGTGCATCTGCTAGAAATACTGAAACTCATTTAGGCCTTACGCTGTAACTCTGTTGCTTTACCTAAGCTACTTTATTTCTCCTTAAAAATTTAAGAAGAGAAAGAACCCCATCCTTTTCAGTACTTTTTCTATAAGATCAGCTACAAGGTTCTGTCTCTGCTTAAGATTGGAGGAGTTTTTCTTTGGTTTTAGTGAGGCAAAGGCTTAGTTTGTTCAGTATTAAAACAGTAGTGGTTAGTGATAGTAAATGAAAATAATGTAAAATCTGAAATTCAATTCAAGAACGTGAAATAGGTTTTTTAAGCAGAGTGATTACTCCTTTTTTAGAGCTAAGGTGAATAAGTATTCGTAGTTTATTTTTGATAAATAAATTGGAAGTGTTTCAATTGTTTAACTCAGTCTTTCTTGAGCGTTGACAGTTGTTTTCAAATATAGAAATATCCTCACAGTTAATAATGTTATTTATTCCTTTGATGTTGGAGCAGGAGATTTTCTCCTCCTTCAATTTCCCATGATTATCAACCCCTACCTGCTTCTAGTTTATGTATAGGACCATATTCTTGTCAGATATTGCATAATCAAGGAGTCAAATCCTTGCTTCATTAAAAAGACCAGAAGGGAAGTTGTGTGCATGTAAAACCATTGCCTAGCAACATTAAAGTTACCATTGCATGTGAGTAGTATTGGGGCAGCTGTCAGTCATTGCATTTTGCCATCATGCAATGGTTTACACCTCTTTTCTGTATTTATGATAACCTTGAAAATGTCTCAGAGAAGTCTAATCTAGTTTTGAAAAATCAAGTAACTTTTACTTTTCAGTACACTTGCCAGAAGACTCCGTAACAAAGTGTGGAGAAGGAGCTGGAGAAAAAGAGACCTAGAAATAGCTGCCCTCGAATGGCCTCTTCAGTGTCTTGTCCTTTGGCTTTTGTCAAATGAGGTGGCATAGGGCACTAAGAACAACCTATTGCTCTAGCTGCATCTTCCTCCACCCCTTGTACTCTCAGGACAAGGAGGTCTTGTTTGAATTTCAAACACTCTCATGTTACTTACTACCAAGTCAAGTGAAGGACAGAAGGCGGGTAAAGGTTTGCTTTATAAACAGTAAGGAAAGCAGTGTGTCTGAGAAGATGGAAGTGTTGTGCAGTGCAAGTATCTAAGTACATAGTTAAAAAATGTAGTAGCTGTCACTGTGACAGAATCTCTTCTCTGTAAATAAAAGTACTTATATTCATTACTAAATTATCTGAATTTTATTTATGTTACTTTCAATCACTTAGATAGATATAAGCAAATCACTTTTCAATTTGTATTAAGTGTTTAATAAGTGAACTATAAGTCAAGCATTATTTTTCACCAAACGTTTTAAGCATTTTAGTGACAAAACCATGGGATGATAAAATGCCAAAAAAATACTCTTACAGAGTGAAGCATGTGTGATGCATGTGTGATGTTGCATGGATGGCACTTTAAGGGTTTAGGACTTGCAAAGTCCTAAAATGTCACAGAATTGTTGATTTTACAACACAAAACTTGTGTGTGTTGTTGGGTCTTTACTGAGGTAATGTGGGATATTTTAACAATACTGTTCAAATTCTCTGAAAATGGAAAACATGAAAGTGCTAGAAGATGTACTAATACAAAGAAATGAACTGGTTCTTAATGATGTTCTCTCTACATCTGAGCAGAAGAAGGTGATGCTGAGCTTCCTAGCACCGAGCTGAAATCTGTAGTGGGTACTGCAGGAATAAATTGGCTGGATTTGCTCTCTTAAACACCATGGTTTCTGACAGTTGCTGATGTTACCAATCCATGTGAGAGAGCATTTGACAAATGTGGAACAACTGTAAGGGGCTGTCAGGACTCAGTATCATTATGTTTCTTACTGTGATAAGTATGTCAGAAATGACAAAAGCATGAAAAAAATTAAAATGCAGAACCACATTTGAGATCTATTATTTAATTTTGTATTCCTCTGGCAGTATAGTTACAGATTCAACACCCCCTTCTAGCCCCCTTAATACTTTTCAAATCCTTCCCTTCCTAATCCTTCTCCCTAAAATCTAAAAATAATTTTTTAATGCTCTGCTTCAGCTGGTCTTTGAAGAAAACTTGTCTGGCCTCTTGGTAGTTGCCACTTGACCCGATGACAGTATTTCAGTGATGTATAGTGTGTATAGTGTGTAGCTTTGCCACACACTAAATCCATTGCTTGTATTTTATCTTACAGGTGTTGGTGATGAACGCTTTCCCTACTAAAGAAATTGGCTAAAAATTTGGAAAAGTTAAGGAGAGTCATCTCTTGCCCCCCCAGTTAAGTAATGTGCTTCTAGAAATAGGAATATCAGTACTTCTCTCAGTTATTGTGAACCCATGTTTAACTTTGTTTCCTTGCTCCTAAGCAATAAAATTACAGCACAGTCTTAAATAACAGGATTCTCTGTGCCCTAAGGTGATTTTATTTATTTATTTATTAAAAAAAAAAAGGGTTTTGGCAAAGTACTTAACACGCCTCTCAAATTTTGAGCTCAACTCTTCTGATTCTATTGGTTATCAATTTAATCCTATATGCGGCCTTGCCCTTGCTGAACAGCGTTTGTACAAGACATACTCTATAAAGCAGCAGAGTGGTGTGCAGTAGGAGTTAAAAAAGTGGGTTCTGTGTACTTGTTTGCAGTTAAATCACTGAACTTCACTATTTGTAGTTTTCTCATTCACTATCTGTAATTTTCCCCAATCTGTAAAAACTAATATAGTATTTCCTTTATCCACAGGTTTTGGGGAGATGAACCTGTTAAACTCAATGTTCTTGAGATTCTCACATGAAGGTGGTACTTGAGGTACCTATTGCTATTAAACTACTGCTTTAGTTGTCGTTTAGTGAGAACTGAAACTGTGCTTACTTACAGGGATTAGATGTGACTCTTTCTTTCCTAAAGAATCATAATTAACCTGTCAGCAACTATGTTAGGAATCTCAACTACTAGGTGGTGTTGAGCAGCAGGCTGATAATTGTTTACGTATGAAGCTTTCTCAGCAGTTTTGCTGTGCTTGTGTATCCTGTGGTGGTCTATAGGCCCTCTCAAAAGAAACCACTTCTAAGGCAATTGTTTAAGCCATTTCATAGTTAAAAAAAAACCAAAATAAATTCTCTTGTTAGCATTTGCTTGTGAAGTTTTTAAGTTCTTCCTGTATTCCTGTGCTAAAAATAAGAATTACTTTAGGGTAATTTTGACTAATTTTATAATCTGTTCATGTTGATATACTTTGACAGCTCTACAGGTGGATATAGAAAGGCTATTTCCTCATCTATAGAAATTTGTCTGTTTTTGCAGCGTAAAGGTTGGAAAAAGTGCTGTGTCCACACGTTTGCCTTACAAGTTCACAAAAATGGGGAACAAGCTGACCTGAACTCTTTCTTATGTTTCTTTTCTCCTTGCTGGGTTTGCTTGAGAGGACACTTTTAGTTAGGCCACACAAATAGAGACTGTGAGACTCATAATTTTTTTACTTAAAAATCATGATTCAAAGTCATTCCTCTATTCTGCTTTGCCAGAGAGATTCTACTTTGATTTATACCAAAAGAACATAAAGGATTTAATACATTTAGTCTTCAAAGACCTTTCAAAGTATTAATTGACAATAAATCCTCAACAGCATTTTAGAGTTAGGATGCTAGGAAACCAATGTGTGAATTAAGATGAAAAATGATTAAACAGTTCTGCAGCCAGCTGCCTTAAGTTAGTGATATTAAACCACTTCTCCAATTTCCTTTGTGTTTTTTTCTTCACGTGACCTGCAGTTGCAAATATGTAACTTTTAAAATCTGTAACTTGTTCAGAAAGTATTCTCTAACAAGTGTTTGTATTGTGTTATCCTTTAGCCATTTTAACACTTTCTATTCCACAACTGATAGCAAATATGCTTTGGAAGGCTCTGGGTTCTTGTTTGTTTAGAGTTACTCCTCTTGATTTTTTTTTTTACTTTTTAAGGCTTGAGTTGTTCATTTCTGTGTTTGAGTTGTGATAGACAAAGGCAATGGTTTTGTGGATGCTTTTTAGCATTCTGAACTGCTGATAAGTTAATACACAGCTTCTGAAACTTTTTCTAAAGCTTTTTTTTTTTTTTTTGCCACTCACAGAACCTTTCTGATTCTGTAAACTCATGACTCCTTTAAAGGCAATGCTCTGGTACATTCATGACTTCAACTTTGGCCTTCCATATACAAGACTACTCAGCAGAGCTGGCAGTAATCCTGCCTCACTAAGCTAGGCTTAATGGTGTTAGGCCTAAATTAAGAGTACAAGGTTTTAAAGGAAAAACAGTCAAATTTAAAAAGAGTCTGCTATTACTTACAGATAGTTTTCCTCAACCACCCCACTCCCTCAAAACCCCCAAATGCATAGAATTCTTAATGGATGTGCTCTAATGAAGTTACAAATAGTGTTAGAAATTATTACATAAACTGTAAGCGTTCAAATCTGAAAATCACCACCATCTGCATAAGTATACATTAAATACTTGTCAGAAATAACTGTCCCATTAGCATTTTGGCACTTTGAGTACCGGTGAGGGAATCACAGAATCTTCATGTGGCCAAAGGCTGTCACAGACAAGTTAGTCAAATAATAATGAAATGTTACAGTGCATGCACACAACTTTCCTCCAGTGAGAAGTGAGAAAGCCTGAGGAATACATGAATTTTGTATATCCTTTCATACTTTGCTCAACAGAGTGACATATCTTGGAAAACAGGGCACTGAGGGAAGGGCAGATGCTGAAACATTCTGTTTGACTAGGAAATTTGTTGGGGAGAGAAAAGATAAACCAGTGAATAAACATTGGAAAACAGCTACTTGCTCCTAGAAGTACTGTTTCCTTCTGCATACGAGGAACTCGCACAAAGGGAGTTTTTTCGTCTGAAGTTCGAGTTGCGTAAGTTGAATGTATTTATTGATTTACACATGTAAATGAAACTGGTGTTTGTTGGGTGCTTCTGCTCTAATTGCTGCAGGAAAACCTATTGTCAGTTTTACCCTTTGTCAGGGCTTATTCCACTCTACTTGTTTCTAGCACACCGCAATTAAATCTCTGAAGTCAGATGCACTTTGTGAAAAATGTACAAAACATTGAAAGCTCTCCATTTCGCTGAATTCTGTGTATTCTTCTTTTAAGGGACAACCATTCTAACAGTACTTCAAATATGTAAGTTACTAATAGCTTTTAGATTCCTAAGATAATTTTTTTGCAATATCGATTTACAATAATACTAAATGTAATCTTCTATTCTTCTTTATTTCTTTACTAAATATTTTAGATACTAGGTTTCACGAGCTGTGCATAGCCCATGGGTGTCCTTGTACCTCTGGCTGCACATATTAAAGATTTCCCTATAAATTATTTAGTGGTAGAATATTCTAAATGCCTCTTATGTCTATGCACAATCATATTTTGTGAAATAAGCATGCAAAATGATTCCATTGTTGTGTGAACTAAGCCCGTAATAATTCAAACATGTTATGCTTCAGATTTTAATAACCTCAGGATGAAATAGGACCAGCCTTTGGCTGATTTAGTGTGTTCCTTCTGTGTATGGTATTAGAAGCTTCATCTTGGCATGAATGACATACAAACTTGGTAAGGTTGTCTGTGAACATCCTCATACCCAAGCATTACGCATAAATGTTCACACTCTTTTCTCTGTCACTTTATAAAGTCCTTTTGGATGTACTTGAATGCTTTGGTTATCAATATGAATATTCAATCTTGTTTCAATCCTGTTTAGTTCTTATCTATCCTCAAAGGTGTCCTGTTCGCTGTACTCTACAATGTAATTTTGAGTTATCAGAGCCTTATAAACCTATTTTCTAATACTTTTCACCAAAATGAAACCTGTTTTCAGGCCAAGTCTGAATATTAATCTAGAGTACAAATACATGTAACAAGTTCATGAAAGAACTTCCATTCACAAAGAGTTCTAAAGCTGTCATGAACTGCATACAACTCTGGTGCTCTATTGTGATAATGCTACTGGTCTTACACCACAGTGAAACCAAATATTTCTGCAAATGTATTAACACACTTAGTTATTTGCAAATATCTGCAGTTAGATGCAAAAATATGCTCAGGACAGAGTTAAAACGGAGATGCTTTCTCTGCTTAAGTATTGTCTCCCAAGTGACTGAACTAACATTGATTGAGAACTCCATCTCAAATGTAAAAACTCTGTCATTTGGGGGCTATTATTTTAATAGAATTTAACTACAGTTACAAATATATTCTGATTTTAAACTTGACAAGGCAACAGTGCTTAAGAATTTAAATGGTCTTGCAGTACTGTCAATTACAAGTTTTAAAATTTCAGTGTTGAGTATGTAGAAGAGCAGTGACTTGGGAACCTGATTCTGTATGAAAACCTGCTTGATCCTAAACTAGGAAAGTGTCAGCTGAAACTGTGATTTTCCTCTGAAGTAAAATGTCTCACACCTTATAGCATCTTTTCTCCCCTCTTATATAAGTAGTTGTTGAAAAATTAATCTGGGTTTGTCATGTTTACCAGTCCCATGAACTCGTATAGCATCTGTTTTTGAGATGTGCTAAGCATACTGATACAATTTGCAAACTCAGAGCTGAGTTTTCATGTTTTCAGAAAGAATACACACATTCAAGCATGTTTAGCAGCTGTGTTTCCGAGAAACAGAGAAAGTGACTGATGTATTGAATGCCACTGATTTAGAAAGGTGTCCAGAACAATTGTTTTCTTCCTGGGTCCTGTAAAGTAAGATAGTAAGGCTGTTCTGATCCCTCCCCAGAAACTCTGCTTTACTTTTCCACTCTACTAGATTATGAGGAAAGTACCTAATTGACTCCTGCGGCTGCTTTAGCATTGCTGTCTCGCAGGGTTCATCTTGATTCCTGCAGAATCCAGCCTGTAAAACACAAAGCCAGCATGTTG
This sequence comes from Urocolius indicus, assembly GCA_013401255.1. Lineage (NCBI taxonomy): Eukaryota > Metazoa > Chordata > Aves > Coliiformes > Coliidae > Urocolius > Urocolius indicus. The sequence continues at coordinate 15,691 of WBNH01005373.1, forward strand.
TGTCTCAGACATCCTGCTGACTCAACTTTGCTTATCTAATCATACCAATATTGACATATGACTGCTTCTCTTTCATTCTGTGGTAACCCTTGTTCTTTAGATACATACAATTCAGTGCAGATATGCCAATATAATCTGAGTTTGTAGCTTTCAGTTATCCTCTGGCCATCCTCTGGGATCCTCTGGTGGATTTAAAGGTCATCACCAGGTAAGAGGTCACTACTAGGCACGTTCCTACAAAACATGAATTGTTCTGTCAGTGATTTTGAGACTTGTTTTTTACCTCATTTTAGAACAACAGAAAATTTAAATTTAACAATTAAAAATTAAATTTCAAAATAGCTGAACTATTTCACTTGGAATTTGTAAATGTAAAAATTATTTTTTTTCTAGTGGCACAGTTCAAAATAAAACTACCTTGAAAAAGAACTCCAAACTGCTGAACTTCCCTTATCTTACAAAATGAAGTTTAACTGGTAGGAATGTGTAGTGTCTTTTTGCTTTTTTTTTTTTTCCCTCCAAAATTGCAACAGACCTGTATTTTTTTGCAGAAGGTGACTCTTCTGGTAAAGATTATTTGAGCAATGTGAGGCAATGTGAGGAGTACTTGTCTTCATGGTGAATACTGCTCTCTTTTTAAGAAAGTGTATTACTTCCTGTCTCTCTGCACTTCTATCTTGAGTACTTTGTTTGAGTCATGATCCACAGGTGCTGGTTGAGCTCTCCAGGCACTATCTCACTTCGTACCATCCAAAGCTGTAGCCCACCAGCTACTGGATTTTTAAGTTAGAAGCCTGTTTATCAACTGAAAACTAGGGATGGCCCAAGGCCAAAACTTTAAATTCAAAACAACTTTAAGCTTTGACAGTAGAAATATGACCTAAATAATCTTGACCCCACACTAAAAAGGTCAGGACAGATAATATTTATAAAGTGTCAGTGGAATTTTATTAAGCTTAGTTTTCTAATGCACAGCTATGAACTGAAGAGAATTTCATCTACATGTCTCCATTAAAGATGATTCTTATTCTTGTTGTGGTTTAAGTTCCTTAAATATCTCTATTTATTAGTACTTGAAAATGTAAGCAGTGAAGATTTTAATCTGATTATTATGGAAATTTTGTTTTTAAAGATACTTATTTAGACACTATTTAGTCCTAAGGAGCAAATGGGTGACATTTCTTATCAGGAAAAGGGTATTTTACAGTTTCACAGAGAGTGAGCTAATGATTTGGCTGGTGGAGGGTTGTAGAACAAGTAATACCTCTTGCTGGGTGAAATCTATTGCATAACGTTAACCTTATGCAGGAACCAAGCTTCCTAGGAGAGTAAACAATACACAAACGGGGCAGCCTCAGAAAAGCAGCAAGTTACCATTGATTTACCATAGCAATATCATTATACCTTTCATACTTCGAGATCCACTTCATGCTCCTAGCAGTTGAAATTCACTATTAAAAATACAGAGTCTAACTCTTTTATAAAAAACTTGAGATACTACTTTTCACTTTGAATGGTTTACTGTACTAATATGACATGTTTTGGCCAATGTGCCTTAAAGGAAAAAAAATCCTTTTAATTCTGTAATTTTAGAAGTTTCTTTACCCTATATATGTATGTAAGGAAATAGTTCTAGTGCTGTTCTTTGAGCCTAAGCTTTCAAAAATGAGTAAAGATCTGCAAATTGATGAGGTTTGGGCTTTTATATCTTTTTAAAACCAAACAGTACAGTTTTTATTTGGCTTCTGTGGTTTTGAGTCATCACAGTACCCTTTGACTGTGTTCCTAGAGTTCTAATCCCTGGATTCCCTTTCAGTATTTGCAAGAGCACAGAATTGAGAACAGCAAGTTTCCTCAGATGGCAATATCGAAAATGGAGTATCTATCTTAGCATTAATTTGTATCTTATTTGACTGCGAGGCTCTGGAAGGTAAAACGTAGTGGCTGTGAGTGTTTGAGTTTCCTGTCCAAGTTAAAAGTGAGCAAATAGGACTACTTGGAATTGATTTACCACAATGAAGAGAGTTACTTCAGCAAAGCATGTGGGGTAAAAAAAGAAAGTCAGTCCAAGATACATCCCCTAGAAATATCCATTGCTATATGTTGTTACATTCAAGGTTGTTAGTTACAAGATACCTTTTTTTAAAATCCTACTTAAATAGTTAATCCGAGTAAGAGTTGCAAGAAAAATGGTGCAAATATTAATAGAAGAGGGGATGGGAGTGTCGAATTAACTGCCAAACAACAGAATTATGGTTGATATTTTCAAATGGTTTTATTTCACCTGGTTTGAATGACAGTAAACAGAGACGGTTCTTCTGACTTTGAGATAAGCAAATAACACATATGATTACAAATCATACCAGCTTTAATGTAATTAAGTACACCTTCTCTGAACTTCCTAAGAGACCCACTTCAGAGAGGATTTGGCCTTTTAGAAGGAGAAGCTGATTACTTGTAGTTTTCGCACTGCCAGTCACCACCTGGTGTGCTGGCACCTTGTGAGAGTTTAAAATGAGGCAGGAACATCACACAAGTGTAAAAAGAACAGGAAACCAAACAATGGGGAGTCAGACCATGAAGTACTGTTGGGAAAGACTTGGTTTGCAGTGTACAAACAGATTGTTCTTTCATGTGGAGAGAGAGAGAATTTGGCTCGGTTGGCTGAGCTTTGTCAAACTTGATATGAACAAGATCAGACTTTCTGACTAGGTGTATACATCATGAGAATATATACAAAACCTGGAGTAGTTTGTCAGTTGCTCAGTATACATTTTGAAAAGTACATGAGCTCTGGCCTTGCTGTTCGAGTGCCCTTCTAGCTCTTGTGGGTTTTTCCAGTAATACTTAGTTTAGAAACTTTTAAATTTCTTTTAAACTAGAGCAATATGAATGCAGCAGTCCTTGAGGAAAAATTTTGTCCACCTCTCAGAAGCAGAGAAGGATTTTAATTCTGCAGAGGATTGGCAACAGGATATTTTTTTAATGGAATTATCCAGGAATTCCTTTAACTTCTCAGCGTTATACAAATATAGGTCTAAAATTAATGCAAATATGATTTTAATTACACTAATTTAAATAACCTTTATATTTCTGTTACTGATAAAAACAAAGTCTTAAAGTAATCTATGTTGAGATTAACCCTTTGGCTCTGCACGACAGAGCACCACCAAATCTTTTTGATGCAACCATCAAGCTGTTCCAATTTACCTGTTTTAACCCATCTGCAGTTGTTACCAGTTTATCTACTGGTCCATAAGGCACTTGTCAAATACAGACTTTTTAAAACTTCAGAATGCCTTCCAATGCTCATCTGTTACTAGAGCAGTGTCTAGAAACAGACAGACTGAAGAAGAAAGTATAGGAGGTGCCAGTTCTGATACTCACACAGTTGCTAGGTGAAGAAGAATGTTGCAATTGCCTCAGCAGCAAAGGAAATCTTCTGTCGCTTTCTCTGAAGGAGACCCCAAATGCACAGGTAAATGGAGAGGCTGATAGAGGGGAGCATCTTCAGCCAGGGCTGATGGTGTAGTCAGAGCAGATAGGGACTGTCATTTAGAACAACCTGCAGTCAAATTGTTCAAGGGCTGCTTTAGCTGCCACCAAACAAGTATGAGGGAAGCACGAAAGAATATTAACTATTCAGGCTCTAAACAGATTTTCCAGTAGTAGAATTTACATGACCGGAGCTCTCTCTAGAATCTATTTTTTTCCCTGTGAGTGGATTATGCCGCTTGGCACACACAGTACAGAATTCTGTTTTCAGAAAATGTGGGACAGTGTCTCAGTTTATGTAATTCAGCACAGTTCCAAAGAGGTCTAATTGAGAATCTGCTTTTTAAAAAATATGCATCTCTAAAAATACTGTTTCTGCCCACTACAGTGATATGTAAGAAACTTTGTAACTGGCAGTTACAGAGTAACTTGTTGATAGTACAAACCTCTTCTGAGCAGGAGCTGCTGCTACAGGGCTGCTGTCCTGAAGCATAGGCATTTTTCATGTAACTTACTTGAGTGACAACCCCCAGGAGCGTGCCTGTGACCCATCACAATTTTGTCTGTTTGTTAAAAAGCATGTGTGAAATAATATACTTTTTTTTTTTTTTTTTTTTTTTTTTTTTGGTTCAGTACACCTTCATAAAGGAGGAAATCAAACAAAAAAACACTCCTCACCCACCACAACGGGGA
>WBNH01005373.1:20788-100088 GCA_013401255.1 Urocolius indicus
ATAACATTTTTTTTTTTTTTTAAAAAAGATTGTTTGAATTAATTTTTTTTTTTTTTTTTTTTTTTTTTTTTTTTTTTGGTGCATTACACCTTCTTAAAGGTGTAGATTAGACATAAATCCATGTCTCAGCCACCAGCAGGGAGGGGGGCCAGGGAGAAGCGAGTTGCCTAACTGCCTGCCAGCCGCACGGCCCATTCCAAGGTCCAGGGGCCTGGACTGGGGAGATACTGCTGGCGAGGTATGTGCGGCGGGGCCATACCTGCCAGCGTGCCGGGCTTGCGCCTGGACCTTGGCCTCTGCTGCCCAACCGGGCGCTTCGTGGGCAAGAGCGGGTGGGCTCGCAGGTGTGCGGCCCCGAACGGCGCTTGGGGCAGCTCAGGGGCGACCGTATGCGTCCCTCCATAGACGCGTGACCCTTGGCCGGCGGGACAGGGCTGGCGGCAGCCGGGGCTTTTGCAGTTTTCCGCCCGTGCCTGCCCGCGGGGCCGTTCCGTCGTGACCCAGGGTTAGGAGCGGGCCCTGCGGCTGCCCGCAGCCCCGGGCCGGCGGAAGAGGGCTGGCGCCCGGTGACAGCACGCGGGAAAGTGGCGCCTGCCTCGTCCGGCGCCGCGGGTCACCCCGCTGCCGCCCGCGCGCCCGCCGCGACTCCCCACTGCGCCCCCCGGGGAGGGGCCGGGCCGGGCCGGGCCGGGCGGGAGGCCGCCGCTCCCGCCCCGCAGAGCTCGGGCGCGCGGGCAGAGGCGGAGGGGCCGGGCCGGGCCGTGCTGCGCGCTCAGTCTCAGTCGCCGCGTCCCGTGGGGATGGAGATGCTCCCAGCAGCGGCGGCCGAGGCGACCTTCGCCGACGATGTGCTGCGTGTCTTCGGGGCCAACCACAGCCTGTCGGCCGGGCAGCTCTCCGCGCTGCTGCGGCGCCTGGGCGCCGCGCCGGCCCTGGGCGCGCTGCTGCCGCCACTCACGCACCTGCACCACAACCAGGTACCGCGGGGGCGGCGAAGCCGGGTGCGCCCGAGTGCCGCTTTGGCTCCGCGGCGGCCGGGAGGGCTGGGCTGGGCTGGGCTGGGCTGGGCTGGGCTGGCAGCGCACGTCCAGGAAGAAGGGCGCCGAGCCGGGTAACGCAGCCCGGGAAGTTAAGTCTTGTCGCCGTCGTGTTTCCTCGTGTTGAAGCTGGTAGGGAGAGAGGGAAGGGGCAAAGGTCTGCTGAGGCGCTGGGTCCGGGATTCGGGCAAAGGTACCGGTCCACTGATGAGACCGACTTGGCGCAGGGAAGAAACGGCCATCCATCGGTCGGCTGCTGCGTGCGGCAGGCGGCGCGGGGCTGCCCGTGGGGCTGGCTATGCCCTTTCGGTGCTCGGTTTGTAAACTGGCACTTTTCCTGGGTAAATAACATCTGGAAAGTGTATGAGAATGAGCGAGTGTTCCCCTCCAAGAGCCGCATGAGCAAATCTTCAGGACTTTTAAAAATGCAGTTGTCACTTGATGTGACACGAACTTGATTGTAAGACAGGTCTACTTGTGTATAGCAACCTTTTCAGAAATGTTCACCCTAGTTGAGTGCACAGTGTCCACTCATCAATTAATCTACTAAAAGCTGTTTAAAATGTTTAATTTACTGGCTAAATTGGAAAGATTTTACTCTATTTAGTGTCTCCATGCAAAACTCGGACCTCATTGCTGCTTCTGAAATCTATGTAATTTCACGTCTCTGTAGTGTCTTAGTCTAAGTTTGTTTCCTTGAAGAGAGAGAATCTTGAGGCTGGTGGAGATTTCCTTGTGTTTGGGAATCGGGGAGGCAAATCAGTCACAAAAATAAAAGGAAAACAGGGATGACTATTTGCTGTGGTTCAGTTTTGCTCCTTGAGAGACAGAAAAGGCATTTTTTCTATGGTTGGAGAAGGAACACTTTTATTTGTTCTGTGAAGCAGACAAACTTTGAATAAGTTCCCTTTGTTTTATCTTCACCTTTTCCAGAGGTGTAATTGGGAGTTAATGCCATTGAAATCAATGTAGCATTCAGTGTAAGCATAGCAATATCTGCCAATGGTTGCTTTCAGGTCTCTGAAATTGAATACTGTTCTAACACTGTATTAAAAGCATAAACATTCCCAGCCACACATGCTAAATACAAGTTTGCAGTGTTAAACATGTCTATGAAAAGGACCTTTCTTTAAAAAGTCCTTCGGGTTTTCCCTCTGCAAAAGCACGTAGCACTCGTACAGCCCTTGGCACAGGCTACAGAAGAGAAAAAAAAGCAGGTTTTTTTTTTTTTTTTTGTTTTTTTTTTTTGTGTTAAATGACACTAAATGCATGATATTTGTAAGTCACTTGAAGTTTAACTGATTTTTTTTTACTGGCCTGTTCTAGCTACGTCCGCTTTGAATAAAATCTAGGATACCATACTGAAATGGGTATACTTTTTTTCTGAGTTGCTTTTATTCTTAAAATTGGCCTTATGATTGCTCCATCAGTCAGTACCGCTTCAGCAAGTGCATTTTACCTCCTGGCTTTTGATCCCTCATAGATATTAGGTGTATCAATGACTTCGGACAAGTGGTGCATACAAATGCACGCTCATACCAAGTAAATCGTACATGGTAATTTTCAACCACTCTGACTCTGTGTTTACAAGTTGATAATTTAGAGCATCTACTGGTTATGATAGAAGACATAGAGTGGCTAACTTTGTGTGTTGGAGGGCATCAGAGACATAAACTTTATCTTTCTATGCAGAGGGAATTAACTATCTCTGGAGAGTGATTCAGGTCTTTCTCAGGCAGGCAGAAGCCATCCAGGCTGCACAAGCATCTGACTACCAGAAGGACACAAGGTTATCATAGACTTTCAGTTCTTAACTTCAGTGTCCAGACTTACTGGGATGACTCCCAGGCCTTTCTTCCAATCAAGATAACATAACCCTGCTCTATCAGAGAGTCCTGCATCCAAGCCTAGAGTAATTTTTAAGTGGAGAGCTGATCTCTAAGGGACAGGTGGTAGAGCACTTCAGAAACTGCCAGAAAGGAACAGTCTCTGTTAGTTTTATCCCAGTATTAGTGTTAAGTGTATTAGTGTTAAGTTACATTTTGGTAGTCGCACAAGAGAAGATTCACCAGAAGCTGATCCATTTTTTTGCAAGTTTGAGAGAGTCTGGATGTGTAAGACAGAAGAAGACGGATGCTTGGTTTCTTTTTCCTTTGATACTATCTTAACTTGAAAAGGTAAAGGAGGAGAAAAAAATGATTTAATTTGTTGATGATGGTGTTTGAACATATACTCATGTAGACATTTATTGTAACTTAATGTTGTATGATATCCATGAAGATGCTAATTTTTTTTTTTTCTGTAGAAGACAAATAAAACAAACTTGTTGAATACTGTTTTGGATTTTTTGATGGATCTGTTTCTGATTCATTATGCTTTGGGCCTTTTTTTTTAATTTCACTATGTACTTTTATAATTGCCTTTATTTGGTGTTTATATTTTCTTTGCTCTTTAATTTTTCTGTTTTCACCTTTTCTTAACATACAAAGTAGGACTTTCTGTCAGAGAAATAAGTAGTAACTGAACAAACTCAAGTACTGGTCACTGCTATTTTTTCCACATCTAACACATTTTAGTCCTACTAATAGGGATAAAATTAGCAATTTCAGTATGATAGATCCTGGCATGTTTACTCCCTCTGTATTATACGTTATTAGCATGATGTAAAATCGTGAAGCTATACTTGGCCTTCTGTTATTTGGTTTATTGTGGTATAATAGTCATACATACATATGTGTGATGAAGGATTAAATTACGTGCTCAAAGTTTTGGTCATAAAGTACATGTAATGTAAGTGCACATTGGGAAGAAAGCCTGTTAACATCACCTTTATTTTGTTATTTGATATAATCAGTAGGTGCTAAAATCACAGTCTAGTTTCCTTCTTTGACTTTTCTAACTCTTTGATTCTGCCAGTCTAGATGTTATCCCTGAATACTCTTAATGTTTTAATTTTTAAACAAAAAAATGAAGTTAAAATGAAAGGGCAAAATGAAGTAAAAATCTTAATTAGAATTAATGATCAGATTAATTTTCACCTCAAGATAAGTGAAAAACCAATGACTTTAATGTTTCAAGTAGATTAGAACCAGGTTAGTATCTGCTTTGTTTTGGTTATTTAGTTAGTATTTCAACAGTTTAAACTTGTGATTTTTGAAAGAAGGAGGAATGGTCTGACAGAATATGTCTTATGATCTTGATACAACACCATGGTCTGATGTTGCCTGGCCAGTGAAAAGATAAATAGGCTTAGTTATTCAACCCTGTTGAGTATGTCTTATTTCTACAATGTCTTCAGCAAATTTCAACATTGGTGGACAATTTTCAGCTCCTAGCATGAACAGCTGCCTTGAACATGTCAGTGTGTGTGTATCTTTGTACTTCACATGTGGAATGCTATAGATAAAGCAAAGGTAGAGCAAAGATAAGATACGTGGCAGAAAAGCAGGACAGGGACTGAAGCATTTACAAGATGGTTGATACTGTAGCATTTTTTGTTAATTTTCTAGTTAGAGGTCCTCTTTTTTTGTTTTGTTTTTTGTTTGAGCAATTATCACATCCTTTCCTTCAAAGGGTGTGGTGAGTTGGCATTGGCTTTTTATTTATAAAGATACTGCTGTAAAGATATGATTGGGCATCACTTTATTTCATTTACCAACTAAAAAACCAAAATTAGTCTCATATTGGTCAATCATTTTTGGAAGAAAAGCAAACATCTGTTTGTTTCAATAACCCAGTTGATGGTTTAATTTTTTTTTTTTTAGAAGTAAGTTTCAATAGCTTGTAACTGTGTACATTCTAATGATTTAAGTCCTCCTCAGTTTTGAAGAAAGCATTTTAAAAATTATTTTTTTATCAATTCAGGGACATGATCAGTTATGCTGTATCTTTTTTTGCAGTTGTTTATTAAACACTGGGTGATGATCACATTACAGCCACCTCCCTCACCTAATTGCTATGACAAGGGTTACTGAATAGCAGGGGACAGACAGGATGATAGTCTTGGTGAGCCAGGACATCATTGTCAGTCCCCTATTCCATGAGGCTGAATTTCCTTTCTGCTGAGATAGTGTGTCAGTCTCACAAAACAAATAGCTTATGTTTTTTACAGCAGTGTGGCCATCTTAATGTATTTACCCTCCAAAGACAGATGCAGAATTTTGCGGTGTGCAAACATAAGTTGCTCCAATCCAAAGCTTCTAACAGATTTAAACTTTTAATTAATCCTTTAGTTGTGTCAGTGAACTCATGAAACCTTGCATTTTAGCTCTTCGATATATGTAGGAGTTTTCTGTGAGAACGAGGTGACTGATAACAAGGAATTATTTATAAGAATCATTTTCCTCTGGGCTTGTCCCTGATCAAAATAATAATAGTAATGAAATATAATGCTGTTTCTCAACTTCCAATAAAAGAGCTCTTGTCTGACAGTATTTCTCACTTATTTGTTTGTGTGTAGCCAAAGTTACAAGTCTCAACTTTACCAATTCAAGCTGTGTCTGATTTATTTAACCTATTTTTTGCTATCTACAACATGGTTTGGATTTTTGTGAACTAATGCTAATACTGCTGTGAACTAATGTTAATAATATTTGATAATATTAAAATACTACTAATCCATTCTGGATTTCTTGGAATGAGATAGTTGAAGATGGTTTATCCTAGAGATAGTTATGTTACAAATTCTCAGCTCCTACTAGCTTGTTTTTCTAAGGGCTTTTCACTGTAGACGTGGCTACAGAAATGGCTGTGTGAGACGGTAATACAAGAAGCAGAAATATTTGTGTGAGACGCTAATACTAGAAGCACCATATAGGAACTATTTCTTTAGACCACAGTGATCCTTTCTTTGTTTCACACTGGACATATTCATAGAATCATAGAATGGTAGAGTTGGAATATTAGCCATGTATTTTCCATTATTCCATAGTGCATAGTTAACGGTAGCACGGCTAAGGCACGTAACCAGTTTAGAAAGCTCCAGAGTTTTATGTATTGGGCTATATCTTCAGCGTTGATTTCCTAGCACACTACTTCTGTTGAGATTAAGTGGACAAATATGCTTTACTCACCTACCCCTGCTTCTGTTATCCAGGTATATTTATTTTATAGGTGATACATTAGCATTGATGTTGAAAGATGAAAGTATATTCACATTGCTTGTATATATTTGGGGCATGCCAATATATATTGCTTATCAGAGTCACCTTCTTTGGAGATTTCCAAAACCTGTCTGGATGTGTTCCTGTGCAATCTGATCTAGATTACCTTGTTTTAGCAGGGGGGTTGGACTAGATGATCTATAGAGGTTCCATTCAACCCGTACCATTCTGTGATTCAGTGAGTCTTCAAGGTCTCGTGCTCTTAACAAAATTTATACTTAAGTTCAAGCATATACTTAAGTGATCTGCTGGACTGCATCATTAAAGAGGAAGGACAGAAACATCATGGATGTAATTTAGTTGAAGTCAGTTAAATTGGCCTGCATGCTCTCTTCCTCCAAGCTAAATCAGAAATCATTGCATTCAAGTGATATGTGCATGCCTTTCACCTGTTGGGACAGTATTAGAAAAATATTTATTAGCGTCAGTAGAAGCAGCTCTCTTGAAGTAAATGACTAACAGTTGCTTTAGCTTATCTATAGAAGGAATTTTCTTTATAGATAACAATCTTGAGTTACTGGAAAAGTGCTGTGAAATCTGAAGGCTAGCAAAACTGAAAAGAGCAGGGAGTGGCCATTGTTTTTATTTTGCTAAAGTTCTACTTTTGCAACCACACTGAGATTCCCTACAGGGAGAATTATGCTTTAAGTTTGAGTAAGTTCGACTTGAAAATGTTTGACTTTTTTTTGGCTTAAGACTTGGTGTTGGTATGTGTTTGCTGTACAGCAATAAGCCAAATCACTTTTCTTGTGAAAGAAAAAGAAAGAAAGAAAGAAAGAAAGAAAGAAAGAAAGAAAGAAAGAAAGAAAGAAAGCAAGCTTTCCTTATTGATCATTTAGGAAATAATGGATGGAATAAAAGAAGTGTCGGATGAAAGTCTTAAGTGGTATATACCATTTAATTAAAAGCACTCATTTTTTTCTGTATATGTATGTTTTAAGATATTTCGTGGTTTGTCCCTAGCCTGATTTAGAACTAAGTACATTTATCCTTGACCCATTAGATACTGTATGTCTTGAGCTGAAGGCACAGAGAAGATCCCAAGTAAGGGTTTATCTCATTGGAGTAAGGGATGGTTTTACAAAACAATGTTTGTCGTTAGCAATTACCACTATAAAATGAATGAAAAATGATGAGTTCTGCTAACATTTAGACTATTTTTTTTTAACAGCTAATTTGGGGAGACAAATAAGAAGCATTGTTGTAAAGTAGAAGTGGTCACTTACGTGAATAAGCAGATTTACCATTTTTCTGTTGCTGAGACTTTAGCTGTATCTAGCCTGCTGTTAATTATTTTATAGTTGCATGATATTTTAATTACTTTAAAGCTATTCCTCCAAATATATTCTAGGATTTACTTGTCCTGGTTCATGGGGCTTAAGATTTGCAAATGTCTATTTAAAACATGTTTCACCGATTTGTGATTTATCTTGCTTAAACTATTTTGAATCACTTCTGCTTTTTGCATTAAGCAATCACAGTGTTTTCATCTGCAGCATGCAAACACCATGTACACTTCCTTGAAAATGCCTTACAGTATTTTCTTGTTGTAATTCTTAGATTTCTCAGTGTATGACTGATTTTTGGTTTTGTGTTAATTGTATTAAGTAGGCAAAATCCTTTTCTCTTCCAGTGCTTGACTGGTGAAGAAATTTTTTCTTTGCATGGGATACCGAACAGCAGTCACATCTCAAATTCAAGCTTCTCCACAATATGTCCTGCTGTTTTGCAACAGCTATTTTTCCACCCATGTGATCAGCAGGAAGACTTTGTGGATACATCTAAACCAAATTCTTTACAAGGTTAGTTAACATTAAATGCTCTAATACTGCAACCAGAGTGGGTTTTTCTTAGCAGAATAGTAGGCACTTATCTATAAGTAACAGGAGTGTCTTGTTTAAGATGATATATTTGTGCAGTGGGAACGTAAAATGCTCTTTCAGGTCAGTGAACTATCTAAATATGTATACTGCCTCTTGACAATGATCTATTTATAATACTTTAGAGAAAGTTTAAAGAACTGAGTAACTAGGTATGGAATCATTTGCCCATTAAAAGAAGAATCTTCCTGGCCTGTTTTATTTGGATAATATTTTGTACTTTGAAGCATAAGGACTCTCACTAATGGAGAGAAGATGGAAGTATGGAATAGAAGTTTGTAAAGGTGATTTGCGATGGGAATTCAGACTTAGTGGGATGTGCATGCATCAAGGCAACTCAAGATAAAATTATGAGGGGAATTATCTGTGTGTGGGACTCAAGATGTTAGAGGAGCCAGCGACTCATTTACTAAGCAGAAATACTCATATTCTTTCCAAACTCTGACTCCTCCTTTCATACCACCTGCTGTGCTGCACCCCCTCCATGTGGAACATGGATGGCTAACCTGTATCTTCCTTCCTCCTATTTTTCTTAATATTATTTCTGTATTTATTGTGTGCACAACTGTATAGTGTAAAAAATGTGGGACAGGAAAGATTCATCTGGTTAATGAAGTCCCTTGCTGTAATGATATGTAATGGCTTATTTATTTGACTCAATATTCCAAATAAATTTGCTGTTCCAAGGGAGTCAGTTGTATTAAAAAGTTAGGATGTTGGATGAGCAGATGCCTGATGTTAGTATTTATAAGCTGAGATAAGGCAGTGTTTTTAGTAACTTTTGAAGTATTAGTATTAATAACATTCTGATTAATACAAGTGATGATATTTAATTAAAATATAGATAATTTATAAAACTTAACTGTGTCAATGAATAATTAGAATGACGTTTAAATAATCACTGAAACCATGACATCAATTTACCGTGATTGTTCTAGATTGCTTATACCGTATGAAGGGTGCATGTTGTGAAGAAGTCCATAATATCTGCACCTAAGGGTATTATCTATCTTTTTTTGTTGTTGTTTGGGGATGTTTAAGTAGGTTGTACACGGAAAGCTTGACCTGTACTTAACTTTCTAAGCTCCTTAGACCATCTCTCTTGGTTTAGTTTTATCCTGCCATTTCAGAAATAATGTCCAGTAGCCAGATAAGCAAGGCAGCCCTCTCCCTGCCCATCCCTTGGTTGCAGAGGAAGAAATCTGCAAGATCCATGGTTAGGGTACTTTAAAACCAGAAATGTATGAGACTGTGACACATAGTGGTTCCTATTTTGAAGGGAGATTCACAGAAAGGCCCAGTGCCAAGTGCAGGTGTTGATTTATGCACACACCGCCCCCCTACACTCCTCCCCCCCCATCCCAATCACAAAATTAATCTCTGTTCTGGCAGCATTGAGACCAACTGATTTCAGTTACTGCCTAGGAAGCAAAAATCCTCTGTGTATGTTTCGGTCTGTGCTTGTGTGAATTTTCTGCCCAGGGACTGCCACCCACTTAATGATATTCTGTCTTCCAAAATATACATGGACAAGATGTACAAAGGAAATTAGTACAGAAAGCTTTATGGGACAACTTCTTGAAACAAAAAAACCCATGCTGCTAAAGCAAAGTGGAATTTAAAAGGCAATATACAGCATCTCTTTTACTTTGGAGTTTGTAGAAATCTATCTAACCTATCTGACCTTAGGCACACATTCCCTTTCTTGCTTCTCTGAAAAGTAGTATGGAGGTGTATAGAACTGCCTGAAATAGCTGCAGATGCCCTGTGGCATTCCTTCTGTCCAAGGTGAACAGTTTCTGTACTCTCTGCTTGGCTTCTGAAAGTTAATCATGCCCTCATTTCCACTTTGTTCCAAGACAGTACTAGGGAAGTGCCTGAGCCTGTTTCAGGAAGACCCAGAGCAATCTTGCCTCTTATAGGGAGCAATGCTGAGCAATGGTGTTCTAAGGAGAGCATCTTACTTGCATTCCTGCCCTTTGTTTTTCTAGTATTCTTGTGGCTTTGGGTATCTTGGCTGTCTCTTTATTGAGGCTGCAAATCTAGAGTTAGAAAGAATAATGTAGTTGGCAAAAGCTGACTGCACTATTAGTCTGAGGGGAAAAGAGTGTGTCTGAAGCAAAATGCTGTGCTTTGATGCCTAAAGTCAGTCTACTCAGCTTTCTGGGATGCATGGACTCATGAAAAGCTTAGTGTGGATGAAGTCCTGATGAATAAAACTAGTTTTAAGACAGCAGTACATACATGATATTGTGAAATACAGTCCATAATGCAGGAATTTTGGCAACACTGATTGTCTTGGAATTTTGTCTTGCTCCCCATCTCCAAGTTTTGGTATTTTTCTTGCAAGTACCAGTTTCTGTAATTGTGAAATTATGGAGTACTCTATGTTTTGTTTTGGTTTTTTTCCTCCTTTATTTCTAATGATACGTCAGATCTTTCTGAACTCAAAGAAAAGCTTGCCACAAGGCCTAGGAGCACCTTCCTGAAGAGTTAATAAGAAAGATCTTAGATTTATTCCTTTAAAAATTTCATTAGTTTAAACTAGTCCACATCCTACCGAGGCTCATTGCAGGTTCAATGGAATGCCTATGATGGTTAAAACTTTATTCTTTCATTGTCTGAGGTTATGCTGTTCCTGATTCTTCCAAATTGAGTGAGTAAATCACAAACCAAACATCAATATGTAAAACCCCAAGTTCTTTGGAACATCCAGATCTAGCACAGATTTTAAAAAGTAAAACCACATCTGTTTTCTGGCACCCTTAAAATTGGGACAAAGAAAGCCTTTTCCTTTTACATTTCTTTTTATGAGAAAAGGGGAGACTACCTAGCAGTTGATTAGAATATGTTCCTACTTTTTGACTGTAGGTCTTTCAGTACATGATGAGACATCTCTCATTGCATTAAGCGCACAAAATGGTGACAGTTGTATCATTTATAACACGTACTTCAAGTTTCAGTGTCCCAGTATGTTTTGTGGTTCTGAGCAAATAGCACCAGCATGAAAGTTAGACCATTTGTTGGTGAAGCATATAGTACAGTGAGGACATCTCTCACAATTTAGCGATAGCCTATTTTTCTATTTTTCTGTGCTTGATTTTAAGCTGAATTCTCCTGTCATTTTTATCATCCACTGATCTACACACGCAATTTGTAAATTTATCCTCTTTGTCTTTTATTGTGAAGAGTAATTAGGACTGGCTTTTTTAATTGAAATTTTTGAAACTTGTTCTGATTTCCTGTGTCTGATGAAGTAATTTGGGCAAGTGCACTATATATCATAAATGGGGGTTTTGTTAATTCTGTTAAAAAGGCATGTTTTGCATGGAATAATGTGTAGAGGTTGTCTGTGTACTAAACTGAAAGAATCTTAGGCTTCTGTAGTTATCCCAAACTGTGAACAGGTGTTTGTGACTCATGATGGCCTTGGAAGCCCATTTGTTTGTTATAGATTTGATTTCAGAAAGATATTTACAAGCTTAATTGTCGTTTACTTTAATGGAAATTGATCTCCTGTGTAGCTTAGTGAATCTACCCATGTCTAGTTGTGTACTTTTTGTTCTCTCTCCTCCCTCTCTCTTTCCAAAATGGCAAATGACTGTTCTAGTTTGCATTGATTTACCTTCTACAAATGATCTAGATGTTTATAATGCTTTTTGATCTTGACGTAATATAAAGTTCATTACATATAAAAATTGTGACAGTGCGCAAACAAACTAGAGCCATGCCAGTTGCAAGTGAGGAATCTAGTTTATCGTGTTTGCTGATTGTGCTGCAGGAAAGTTAGGCTGCAGATCGTAATCTGATCTGTTAGTTTCTACTATGCAGAAAGGAATTTATGGTCACTTCTCTACCTATATATTGTAAAGCTTATAATGATGCAACTTTCTGGATGATACAAAATTGTTCTCATATAGCCAACACTATGTTGGCTTTGATTGATATTTGTGGTCAATTTTTATAGACAAACCCACTATCTGTGTGGATAACTTTGTGGTTCTGTGGCATCACCTGAGGCAATATTGTAGGCCTCTTCAGTGCAACCTTTAAAGATTTTCTTGGTACTCACAGGGACTTGAGATGTCACTGGGAAAACCAGTAGTCAATACATAGAGGCGCAACTTTGTGATACTTGTGAACAACAAAAGCAACCCTACCCCACCCAACCTATAATTCAAACTCCAGAATAATTATGATATGGCTTTGTACAAAGTCCTGATGTCTGAACTCTAGAAATCCAAGACTATGCTTATGAAAAAAGTGAGGTTATGAAGGAAACTGTTATGGTGATTGCTGGTGCATTTCCCACTTCTTAGGAAAGTTTTTCCCCATGTGTAGCTAAATCACACATCCCTTTGTTTGAAACTAGAACCTCTTATTTTATATACTTTCACTTCTCTATTATAATTGTCTCTACTATCAGCAGACTGACCCCTCACCTGTTGGATAGGTAGTGATGGGGAGCATTTTCAACCAACAGGACTACTTTGAATTAAAGGAGGAGGAGAACGGTTAAGAACAGAAAGTTACCACCTCAGGATGATTTGAAAGGGTCACCCTTTATCAGGAAGGATTTTTGGATTTATTACAGCCAAGACAGCAGGCTTCCTCTCTTTGAGTTCCTTAGGAGTAAATGACAATTGAATCTAACTCTGTGACTAGTAAGAAGCTTTGTTTAACATCTGTACTATAGCTATTTTTGACTATTGGCTTAAACTTGAATTTTTTCTCTTTACTGACTGTAGAGAGAATGGGCAGCAGGTAGGCTATTATAGATCTTATGATAGCATGGTTTCAATTTTTAATGTGGTAGTTACAGATATTTTTTCCAGATATTTCCATTCTGTAGGTATGCACTTTAGATATCTCTGCAATTTGTGATTTTTTTATCTGTGAAGTACAATTTCAACCAGGGAACCACTCTTTTTCCCAATTCTATGCCAATTTAGCTATTAGAAGAACCACAAACAGCCTGAAATGAATGTTGCACTAAAATCTATTTCTGCTTTTTTATCCACAGTTTGGGGATATGGGTTCCTGGCTGTGACTATTATTAACTTGGCATCACTTCTGGGATTGATTTTAACTCCTCTCTTCAAGAAGTCATATTTCCCCAAGGTTTTAACCTACTTTGTGGGCTTGGCCATTGGTACTCTCTTTTCTAATGCAATTTTCCAACTCATTCCAGAGGTAAGCAAGAGGAATCATCATTTGGTCTACATACTAGTTTTTAAAGTATATTAATTTTAGAAGCGTGCTGCAGTGAGGTTTGGTTTGGAGATTGCAAGCCTCACAGAATTGTGAGTGGGCTTAGGTGCTATTAGCTACCAATTATTTCTGGCTGGATAAGCAGAACCATCAAGATCGAATGTCTAATTGAATCACGGGAAAGATCAAGGGAGAAAGAGAAATGCACTGGATAAAGTCCTACTGAACTTCAGTGGCCTATAGGTTAGATCCTCCTCATCTTGCACTTTACAGCTACATTCTGCATGTAAAGTTCTACTGAATGAAAACACTCTTCAGGTTTGATCCAAGTTTTAAAAAATGTAGAAAAATTAAGATCTTTTGCAATGTAAGCTTCATGGAAACTCATGTTCAGTAGAGACAGAGTCTGTATTTTAGTATCTCTGTGTGTGTGGCATTTGTTTGTTTTTCTGGAAATGTATTAAGATTACAGACTAATTTACATTGCTTTTTCCTTCACTGTTAGGCATTTGGGTTTGACCCAAAAGTAGACAACTATGTTGAGAAAGCAGTTGCTGTGTTTGGTGGATTCTATATTCTCTTCTTTGTGGAAAGGATTCTCAAAGTGATACTGAAGATCTATAACCAGGTAATGAAAAGTGCTGCTAACTGGACGAGCCTTGCCTTAAAGCACTTGTGTTTTCTGAGATAGTTTAATAAAATATGGTGAGGTTGTTTTTTTTTTTTTTAATTTTATCAGATGAATTCAGCCTTACCACATGTTATAATCCATATGGACAGGGAAAGCAATTTCACTTCTTTTGAGGGAGTTCTCAAAGCAGAGCCAGGGATAGCATCCAGATGTGTGTAGTCTGCTGTCACTGGCACATGTTCCAGTTGCTCTCAACAGCCAAGTTGTTGCCATGCTAGCTAAACACATCAGAAAAAAAGTGGAAATGTGTAAGAGCTTAGGAGAATAGAGTCTGCTCCAGGAGCTCCCATTCAGACAGGAGAAATCAAGGTAAACTGTGCTGACAGTGCCTGAATCTCACCTTCAGTGACTTCAGCTCTGTTTTTCCCCAGGCTCTGATATACAGCCTTGCTTTAGTGACGGTGCAGTTATTCATATTACACAGGGCTTTTTACTCATATGTCAAAGTACTTGTTTTCTGTGTACTCACATACGTGAAACTGAATTTGTCTTGGAGAGGGCCTCTCAAAAATTTTGGACCTCTCTGCTCATGTCTTACAAAGGAAACTGTCCTGTCTTCCTACCGTTACCCAAGGTCCACTCTCCCAAACTGCTGCTGATATTGAAGATTATGAAGATCAGCTGTCCCTTGTTTGTAGTAACTGCACAAAAAAAGAATTTGTTGCCCTTTATTTTTGGGAACAGTTGACAAAGGTTAAAAAGCTTTATTTGACAAGCAGCCACAAATAGCTAGCACATAGTGGTGTTTGACTTTGAAAGTTTTATATAAAAGTCCAAAAATTAAAAGTCAGCAGGTTTATTCTGAATAGCTAAAAGTAAGAGAGCAGTTAGGAACTTAGATGTGTTTAAGGTTTATTTAAATCTTTACTACTGCCCATTTAGACATTTGCTTGGTGCCAAAAGCAAGGCAGCACGAATATGATGCCTCTACCTTTTCATTTTTGGGTTCTGTTTTCTTATGTTTGTAACTTTGCTTTTGTTTTAATTATCTACCTACTTATCTATTTGTCACCTAGACTGACCACAGTGATTCCGAAAGTGGTGAACAGAATCGTTCTCAGGATAAGAGTAACCCCCCCAAACCAGTGTCATCCAGCAATGGGGGGACGTGCTATGCAAATTCAGCTGTCATAGAGAGCAATGGAAGTCTTGGTTTTGACAGCATCAGCGTGGTCTCCACACAGGTATGAAAATTGTCTCTATTTAGATATTTTACCCCTACCAATTATATAAGAGTATCTGAGGGGAGAGTTAATGTGAATTTTTATTACTTTTGTCAAGTTTTTGTAAACTTACAGTTTATAACCTGAGGTCTATGGGGAAAAAAAAAGTGGAGTTTGGGAGCAAATTTAGAAAAGATGATGCATTCAAGTTGTAACCAACAAAAAAGGCTAACTGATGTCAGTGTTGGGATGGTTAGGACAGAGATATATTGTTGTTGTTACTGTTTTGCTTAAAGAGTGATAATGTGGTTTAGTATAGTGTGATCCATGTTGTGTTCCTGACTACATAAAGTTGTAAGCATGAGGACCTGTTTCCTCTGGATCAATGATTAATGAGGAAAACGAATACAGTAACTTTCATGCAGTGTATAGGAAGAGTTGCTTCCATTATATTTGGATCCTGTGGGAGTTATGGAAGTAGTATGTTGAGACAGAAGCCTTTCCTCCTGGTTTAAGTATTACTGTCTTTCAGATTTATTCTCTGTATTTTTCTGTGTCTGTTTTCATACTACAAGTATGACTGCGTTCTGTCTAAGAAAATGAAAGCAAGAGGAGAAAGTTGGTGTGCTTCTTTACTCTTTTCCCTGTACAAGGCACAGTACTGTCTCTTATTTTTAAAAAAGAAAATCAAATAGATACAATCCTCTGATTGCAAAGGCAATTTTTTCATGGTAGACATTCTGGTTTACCACCTATATTCTTTAAACAGTAGGTTGTTTGTGGGAGCAGTGAGGGGCAGGAAAGGAAGCCAGACGCAGGCCCTAACAGCTGGGTGAGAATCTGAGAATTCTGCATTAACAGTGCAGGCACAGAGGACATTTGATGCACACATCAGAAATACCAAAGATGTTTTTATTGTAGAAATGAAATGAAGTATGGTGGATATTGGACATCTTAAAAGTTAGGAAAAGCATATTTAATAATTAAAATTGTGTGGATACCAAGAGGGAATTAGTATTATGAGTGTATCTAAACTGTATTTTGTAGATTTATAAATCAAACAAAAGAGTCCTCCACTCTCTGTGGAGATCGTCATCTACAGTAGCATCAGTGTTGTTTTTCTGCTCTGTTTACCAGAACCTATTATCTGGACCTATTCCATTATTATGTTTTGGTCAGCATCTGTGTAGGCATAGCAGAAATATAACAAAATCTTACCCTATATTATGATAATAAAATGAAACTATCTAGCATTTATTTCTAGCAATTGTTTTAGGTGCATTGCTTGTGATCATAGAATCATAGAATGGTAGGGGTTGGAAGGGACCTTTAGAGATCATCTAGTCCAACCCCCCTGCAGAAGCAGATCCACCTAGATCAGGTCACACAGGAACATGTCCAAGTGTATTTTGAAGACCTCCAGAGAAGGAGACTCCACACCCTCCCGGGGAAGCCTGTGCCAGAGCTCCCTCACCCTCACAGTAAAATAGCTTTTCCTTATGTTTAAATGGATCTTTTTGAGTTCCATCTGCTTTCCATCACCCCTTGTCCTGTCACTAGATACAATAGAAAAAAGAGATGCCCCAACCTCCTGACATCCACCATTTAGGTACTTGTAAATATTCATGAGATCCCCTCACAGTCTCCTCTTATCTAGACTAAAGAGACCCAGTTCCTGCAGCATTTCCTCATAAGGAAGATGCTCCAGTCTCCTGATCATCTTAATGATAATGAAATGCTACAGGTTCCCTCAAGATCTTCTGTGAAATATTCATACATCGCCTCTTACAGGCAGTCTTGCCTTTAAGAACTTATAATTTCACAAAGGTTTTTCTCTACTCCTTGTTCTGATGAAAACTGATGCATTCCATTCTTCCTTCCTATCCATTTTTGCAAAGCCAGGAGGAAAATATGTTGTTTTAGAGCCTCCTGAAGGGTAGAATTCACTCTAGAGGCTGGCTGCAAGGAAGTCCCGGTTGCAGATAGCTTGTTGCTGATATTGGAGGTGCCAACAAAAAAAGCCATCACTACTCTTTTTCCAGATTTGAAGGGGCCAGGTAGCCTTCAGAGTCATTAGGGGATAGGGAAAGGCCAATGTGACTGAGGTGTTTTGAGGCAGCTAAGGTAGTGCTATGAGGGTAGGAATGCATTCCACTTTACAAGCATTTGGTGTTTATGAAGGAACCATTTGGCATAAACCAATGCATGCACGATAGAATTTTAATGTGTCATTGTAATCTAAATTTTATTAGGAAGGACAAACACAGTGTAACCAGAAATCATCGTGTGGGCTTTAAGGGAGGGAGTTTTTGAAGTCCGATTGTGCCGAAGTGTAGTAGCTATTTTCAGCCATGGGGTTCCAGCCATACTCTCTTTTTTAATGACAGAACAGACCAACTGCTAGAGTAAATCTAAATGTTTAATTAGTCACATACTTTGAGATTTCACTAGCAGCAGCAAATGCAACCTTGGAAACCTCTTTTGTGCTTACCAAAAAAATGACAACAGTAACTTTGAAGAAAAGTTGTTTCAGAGACAGATTGCTGAAATGTCTGTGTTCTTGAGTGCACATTAGAGTTGTACAACAAAGCTCTGCAATGACTTTTATTTATGCCCTGGAGGCAGTGTCAGGATTCCCTCTTTGTCCTGTGGGCACTTCCAGAGGACACGAAATGATGTGTCTTGTTCACGTCTGAGGGAGTCAGAGATGCCTTAGAAATAACAATAACCTGATGATGTATCTTAAGTTTGGGAACAAAGAAGAGGCCGTTACTTTTAAAGAACAACTTGTGTTCAGAAGAACAAAAATACCAAGAATGTCTTTGATTTACCATAAATGATGGAGATACAAATAGTGCAGAAGTGCAATAATAAATAACAAAAGTCAGACCTGATAGTCCAGCTGGGTATTACAGAGCTCCTTAGCTGACATCTCTTCTGTGACATCTGCTAAACTGCCATGACAAAGTGGAAACAGTCAAGCAGAGACAGACTGTTCAATTTTGCTTTGGAATCTTATATGTTTGTAGGGTAAATGTGTCAGTAGCCTGCCTTATCTTAAACATCAAGAATTTGTATTAGTCGTTTGTCTACTTCTATTGGACATACAATCTAGTAAAGTTCAGAATGTAAACCCAGACAAGCAATGTCATTGTACTTTATATAATTTACAGAAGAAGTCAAGACATTATCTGAAATAGATTACAGGCAGGAATTATGATACTTAAAAGCTACACAGTAAGCAGATAGTCATATATATTTGTATGTATTTTGCAGAAGTCTCTCAGAAGCCGGTTCCTAGTTTTTAAACTACAATTGTTTCTACGTTTTGAAATATTGGGTCAAGAAAGTAATTTTTTGAAGTAGATAAATACTGTTCTCCTAAATTAATTGCCATTATTTTTTTTTTTAAAAAAAAGTACATAGCTAAACCAACCCAAACCTCAGCACATTTCTAGAGTCTGTTCCATTCTTGATGAGTTCAATGGCTAATTCTTAGTAGCACCTTCTTAATGTTAGTTTTCTTCATGCACACTCAGGAAGTTCAGCACATGTATTTGTAAATTATTCATTTCAACAAAAAAGCCCTTTAGATCACATTGTGATGTTTGGTATACATATGCAATGCTTTGGGCCATCACTGGATTTTTTTAATATGCACAAGTAACAAGTCTGCATGTTTGTATTATCTCCTTACTGTTTTCATTGCTCTTTGAGGAATTTTCATCCTAGTAAACTTTATTCGTAAAACCGTTTGGTTTGAGGAGATGCTTGGCATTCAGTGTGAGAATCTTTTGATAATAAAAAGTTTTGACAGAATAAAACCTGCCACCACTTCTCTTTCTTACGTGTAGTAGAAGTTGCTAATATACCTTTTCAACATACTGAGAGTAAAATTGTAGCTTATCAGAAAGTACTTGCTGCTGTTGTTGGGCTTTTTTGTGTGTGTGTGAATTCCAAAAGAACAGTGTTCTGTTTTAGTAGAAAAATGAATTACTCAGAATGCACTCAGAAACTGGGCATTATCTCAAACTCCCTTTCCTCAGCAAAGCTAGAAACATGCCCAAGAAAGAAGGTGTGCTTTCAGCAGAAATCTACAAAACAATGTCAATATCAGTTCTTGGGTAACTTGAAGGATGGTCACAAGGGAGCAGAAAAAACAAAGGCAAACAGAACTCAGGGAGGTAGAAGAATTGCTGGAAGAGCTTTGCTAATTGTACTTGGATTTTCTCATACTCATGTTTCTTTTTACTTCCAGTAAAATACCTAATATACTTATTTTGTGTGGCTTACTTTGTAATATTTCTTTCTTAAGTTGAAGTTCAACCTGCCTTTGTGGGTTGGGAGGGAGGTCTATTCTCCCTAAGTGATCCTATCCCAAACAGAATTGGTACAGGTACAAATAAATCACCCCACAAATATATTGGCATTGCTCCTGTGTTAAATGTAATGTGGAGAGGACAACCTTCCAAAACTGAATGCAAGCATGTAATACAAGTCTAAAAACTATGTGTTTGAGTCAGTGTAGAAACTCTCAATATTTGGATACCATTGTTCCTTTTCACATCATAGTATAGAATCAGGATTTCCTATGCACTGAATAGGAACCTTAAGTGTGCTTTGTGTCAGTTGTAGCACTAGTCAACCAAGGCTTTGTTAGCTAAGAGTTCCAAGTAGTGGCATCTGACTCAGAAATCTCTGACATGAATTATTGTCCCGTCCCAAGGCATCTCCTAAATACAAGGATGTAGTATGTCAGATAAAAGAGTATGGTGAGCAACTCATAAGACAGACCTTACTGCTCTGTTTTTAAAGGTTTTATAAGAGTTTATTAATCACTGTATTTTCATGAAGTTCAAAAGTCATTTGCCTGGTAGTGTTTATATTTTATGTGGCAAAACTAAAACAATTTGCAATATTGATTTTAATAGCTAAGGAAAATGTCTTGGAATAATCTTTAACCTTTTAATATGGAGGAAGAAGAATTCCTCTATACCTTCTCCTACAAGAGGGGAGATGTGTAAATATGTCTATGGGCACACAGCCATATATACTTCTGTTTATATATTGCAGTAAGTAAGCACTAGTTAATGCTTAGATGTAAATCCTCTTTTTTTCCTAGGATAGAACTACTAATGCTTGCAAATATTATGTAACTGCATTTTATGTGTGTACAGAAATTCATCAGAGTGGATCTTTAGGAATTTTTGAGGAGAGGTTAGTTTGTGCTCCCAGCTAAAGTGGCAGTTCCTCCTATCTGCTTCAAGTTTTTAATTATTTCATGGCACCACCTGTAAATTCCACTTCTGAGAGGAATTATTGAGATCTCTGGTGTGAACGTGCATTGCAGTTTTACATAAGCCTGTTTTCATGCTCTGAGCCTTCAATTTGTGCAGTCAGAATTACCCACTGCTCTTTTTGTTAAACATGCACTTTGTAAAAAGTAATTGAATAGCTGGGCTTAACTATCATTGCCCAAAGTTAGAAATAAGGTTTATGGAGTACCTCGATGTGTGTCTATGTTCCCATGTACCTGGCTGTTACTGTGGTGGATAAGTGTGTCGCTGCAAGCATGAGATACCAGCGGTATATAACTGTCCCAGACGTTTTTTAAGTAGGAAATACAGATGCTGTCAATCACTGTGATCAGACCAGATATACCTAATAAAGGTGACTGAGGATGCTGTGAGGAGCCTTGGCACTCTCTTAATCTGACAGAGTCCAGAGAGATGTTCAGATCACTATGGTCTGAGCTGCTTTCTATCTCAACTGAAGGACATTCAGATAAAGCTTTGTAGTCAGAAGGGAGATGGGCCCTTGCATCTTAACTTGTTGAAACAGAGAATATTTGCTGCTGCTATCTGTGCCTTTGGCTTCTTGGAACAAATGTTTTGGTCTCCATATGCAGTGGTGCTTTGTTTCATACTTGGCAGAAGTGTGATATGATAGTTTCTTTATTCAATGTTTTATGTAATTGCTTTTTTTTGTCTTTTTTTCCAGGAAGGCACAAAAGGCAGCTTATGCAAATGTCTAAATGGGCGTCCACTGTCAAAGATTGGGACCATTGCTTGGATGGTAACACTGAGTGATGCTGTACATAATTTCATAGATGGTTTGGCTATTGGTGCTTCTTTCACTTTGTCTCTGTTTCAAGGGCTTAGTACCTCCATAGCCATCTTGTGTGAAGAGTTTCCTCACGAACTGGGTAAGGAACTTTATTCAACATGTTGTTTACTGTGGAAATCACTCCTGTAGGAGGTTGTGAAGGCCAAAAGTTGGCATACATTGAAAGAAAATTTAGAGAAAATGATGAAAAAAAGTAGTCATCAAAAGCTTTCCAAACACCAAAACACATATCTATCACAGTAAGTTCCCAAGTGTAGATGGCTGGAAGCTGGGAATATATATTAGAGAGGTATTATATGCCCTGTTCATATATGCTGCATACACTATTGGTTTTGGTTTGCTTTTTTTTTAAAAAAAAAATTATTATAGGTGGCTCTGTGTTCCTGTGCTCTTAGCTCAAGTGTGCACCACCTATTTACCTTAAAATATTTCAGTTAACTTAGTATTGAAGGGAAATGCTTAGCATTTACTTGAACGACAAAAATCAGCAGAGGGTAATAGTTTGTAATACAAATCGTGTCTTTTCTTCAGACTTTCTTTGAAATCAGAAAATAATCACAATATCATTTTCTTAAGATGATTTTTTTTTCTTCTTCTTTTCTTTTAGGGGATTTTGTCATCTTGCTTAATGCAGGAATGAGTACTCGACAGGCTCTGTTTTTCAATTTCCTGTCTGCATGTTCCTGCTACATTGGGTTGGCTTTTGGTATATTAGTAGGTAACAACTTTGCTCCCAACATCATCTTTGCTGTAGCTGGTGGAATGTTCCTTTACATCTCTCTGGCAGATATGGTGAGATGCAATTTCATTTTCAGTTATTTATTTTTCTGCAAGAAAACAGAGACTATATTATGTCACTGCAGTACAATTTAGTATTTTGTCCTTCTCATGCCAGTGTCATTTGCTTATTATAATAATATGTTAACTCATCAATTATACCCTTAGTGGAGGTGCAGAAAGTTACCCTTATTCATGAAACATTTCACTTCACAAATAGGGCTAATCAGATTATTGCTGTAAAGGAGTTTTAGAGAGACAAGCTTTTCATTAATTTTGACTGGTTTAATGAGAGAGTAAAAATGTGTAAATACTTTGTTTCAGAACATCAAAGTGGTGAAGTATTTCACCTTATTGTTTTTAAAAGGTTCATTTGTCTATTTAAACTATATTTTGAAAGAAAAGAAAAGAAAAAGTTAAAATGAAGCAAAATATTTAGTTCTGAGTTGAATTAAAGGTGTTATGTAACTAGTGATAATTTTGGGGTTGTTTAGGTGAAAAACCTGATGTTCTATTCTGGTTTAAATTAAACAGTGCTAGTCTCAGTTTCTTGGTTCAGACTAAAACGTTGCTGAACTCTATTCACAACAGTCTATCTATTTTTTTTTTTAAATGTGCTAGAAGATATAAGCCAAAGAATTTGTGTTAAGATCCAGATCAGATTTTGATGTTGTGAAATAAAATCTGGATTCACAGGCATTCAGCAATTCCATGATTTACTCTTATAACGATGTTTTATCTCAAAATCAGACAGATCCTTCAAGATTAAGTTTTATAACGTTTGATTCAGTGATGTAAGATCAGCTATATCTGCATAGGTGTGCACACCTGCCAAATGTGAATGCGCTTGAGTGTAGAACTGTAACAGTGAGGCCTGAATTTGAAGATTTAAGACACCAGTTTCTTTCTAAATGCAGTTAAGAACTGCCATATAGTTATAGTGTCTATTTCATTTAATACCATTATAGTTTAGGCAATAACATAGAATTTAATAATACTGTGGTTAAATGAAGAATGTAAATAGTTTATTTTACAAGTTTGAAATACCTTAATTGCTAATGCTTTCTAATTAGTTTCACTCTTGCATAGTGAATAGTAGTGTCTTGAATTATGATGTGTAAAACTGATAGCATAAATTTAGAGTGACTCACCTTAAATTTTTTGTGGAATCCATCAAAGTAGGTAACATTCTTTATATATATAAATATATATGTATATACTATATATATATATATATATATATTCTCTATATGCTTTTTCTCTTTCTCTCCATTCCCCCTCTCCCTTGATCTCTTTCTGTTTTTGTAGGTGTTTGGATTGTATCAGTTACCTATCTGAAATTTTTCTTCCCCCTGAAAAGTCTGAAATAGGGTGTGCAAGAGCTCTGTACAGAAATCGAGCTTTCTGCTTTCTGTTATGATTTTCACACGTTTCTCGTTTGTTTGTTGAAAAGCAGGTAGGATCAACTAGGTTGCTATTACTTCCTTCTTTTCACTCTTCTTTTTCCCACCAGTATTGACATAGTCCAACCTCTGCCAGTAAGATCACTGTGTGACGGGGCTGTGGGCATATGAGAATGTGTACACTGAGGTGTGTGCATGAATGAGCCTTGCTGTATGGCATGAAGTTCATCTAGTTTGTCGTCTTCGCCTCTTGTGCAAGAGGACTACAGAGCTATGGAATGATTTCTGGGAAGGATTGGCCACTTACCACTAACCTTAGTCTGTTCTTGAAGAATTTCAGTACCTTCAATGGCTGTTTTTCGCCTTGTAAGATCAAACAAAGATACAGCTATTGAGCCACCCAGTCTGGAGGTTTCTAAACTAACACTGAATATACAGTCTTCATTGCCTTCTGGCTACACAACAGGAGAAGGGTTTAAGGCTTGTTTGAATATGGTTGTCAAAATCCACTTTAGTTGACTTTATCTGCAGCAAACAGTACCCTAAATCACCCCACACAGGGAACTTTATTGGCAGTGCTCATCTGCCATCACCTCCATTGTCTCTCAGAGGAAGTATCTTTGTTTCTGCAGTTAACAGCTGATCAGTCATCCTGTGCTATTATGTTGCCGTTGAGATGTGCATCATGGAATGAAAAATCACTTTATTGCACTCTAATGTGACATTCCATGTGTTCCCACCAGTTTCTTTCATCCTTGCTTGACTGCTACCTCATTGGCCCACCAGACATTGTATGTGTAACAGGTTTCTTATTTCTAAAGACCAGCTTTGCTTCATTTGCTTACAAATAAAGCAGAAGAATGGTAGTCTTCTGTTTCCTGAACAAGCGTTTCTCTGTTTATACTAGTGAAGGAAGAAACACAAGATTTAGCAAAACAAGAGCAGCAGCTCCTAGTGACATAGGACTAACAGATGGACCCTAGGAGACTGCTGGAATCAAAAAGTCTGCATGAGAGACAACCAAGTGAAATCATATTAGATAAAACACCACTTCATTTTACCATCCTCGATGAAAGGTTTTTCAGGGCAATTAGGGTGACCTGTTCACGTGACTGCCTTCACCTCTGTTCCAATATTCAGTCTGAACGGTTCAGTTCTTAATGCCTCAAGTGCTGCATGCTACCACGAGATGGCAATACTTACCTAAAAAATGTCCCTTTTTTTCAGTTCCCGGAGATGAACGATATGCTGCGAGAGAAAGTGACAGGAAGAAAGATGGATCTCACATTCTTCCTTATTCAGAATGCTGGTTTACTGACGGGGTTTACTGCTATACTGATGATTACCTTGTATGCAGGAAATATTGAGCTGTGATAATGCAAGTGAAAATGGAATCAGTACTGAAGACGTCAAGTAAATTACGAATGGAAGACACTTGAAATCTTTAAATGGTCATTCATTTATTCTACTTGGTTTTGAAATGGTGACATGTCCTGTCCCTCTTGCTCCAAATACTGGAAATTCTTCTTTAGGACTTGCAGTCAATCGAAGTAGTAGGAGCTGCAGCTTCTGTACTATGCCAAAGAAGCAGCTCTAATGTTTTTATTTCTACTTAAGATTATCAGATATATCTGAACTGTCACAGAAAAAGGGTGTTACTTGGCCAGTAGAATTATGCAACACACAAAACTCAAGATGAAAGAAAACTGGGTTATTCAAGGAAGATGCTTATGTAAAAGAAAATAAGGGAGTCTCATATCCTTTTTTAACCATGACAAAGTAAAGCAGTTTCAAAATTGGTTAATTTTCATGACTTTAGTAACCAGATTTGTCTGTGTAACATCCCCTGACCTCAACAACAACAAAATTTTTAAACAATTCAAACAATTTCAGATTAGGTACTAATGAAGCTGAGAATTTTGATTACTAATTAACACTAGAAGGAGAGATACCAGTTACAGCTTTTGATCTTTTCTCTTTATAAGTGCACTAGGGAATTGTTGATTTATTTTGAGAACCACTTTTTTTAGTTAGAGGGAGCCTGTGTTAAATTTATCAAAATTTATCTACTCCATAATGTTTTAGAAATATTGAGCATTTAAAAATATTTAAGCATTTTATATTTTATGAAAAGAATAATATTTTATATTGAAGTTCCATGAATATCCCCTTAAAAAAAAATCACTATCTTGGGTTAAATTTTTTAGAGATTGTTACTTTTACAGAATTTATAAAAAATTGCTAAAATCAACATCTGTGTAAACTTTTTTTAATTTGAATAATTTTATTGTGTGCAGTCGGGTGAAAGTGGTACTAAAACTCTTTATCACAATCCATTGCATGTGAACATTTTAAAATCATGCTTATATGTATGAGTTCTTCTGAAATAAACAATTTAGTAAC
This sequence comes from Urocolius indicus, assembly GCA_013401255.1. Classification (NCBI taxonomy): domain Eukaryota; kingdom Metazoa; phylum Chordata; class Aves; order Coliiformes; family Coliidae; genus Urocolius; species Urocolius indicus. The sequence continues at coordinate 46,642 of WBNH01005373.1, forward strand.
TCTGGTGTTTTAAGATGTATGTAAGGCAATTAATAAAAAAAATATTCCTTTTCAGTCACCACTAAGCTTTGATGGAAGTGTTGTCATTCTCTAGTATATTACCTTTTTTTATGTGTTTTTTAGGCACATTTTACAACTTCAAAGAAGATACTGTTCCTTGGGACAAATCTTTTATTTTTACATCAGTATTAAAATATATTTTCTATTGGGTAAAAAATTCTTTGTAATGTTTTATTGGAATCTCATCTGTAATTAAATTAGAATAAGTAACTAGGTATCTCGACAAAATCTTTAAGGCAAACTGCACAGGAGCTGTAAATGATACTGATTTCAAAATGCGTTTAAATGTTAAAATGTAATTGTAGTAGTCTGTGATATATGCTGTTTGGAAAAAGGATTTATACTCTCAAAGTTTCTGTGAAGTGGAGTCCACCCTCACCAGAGTCTTCCTTTATTTCTTTATTTTATTGATTCATTGACTATAAGCTCTTTGTAAATCCTTCTCTTGTGTATGACAAGAAAGTAACTATGAATGTGGATTGACTTTTAAGTCATTTGACAGTTCGTAGTTTACATTATATCAGATAATAGTAATAACACCACATTTTAGTAATATGCCTGCCTGGTACTTTTCACCTTTAAATCCAAAAATTTGTAAGAGAGATTTGATTTTTGCTATCTCCCTAAGCAGGAAAAACTGAGACAAACAAGTCATTTAAATAACCTACTTTTAGATTGCAGAGCAGACTAGAGATGGAACAAAGTGTGCTTTTCAGGGTAATGCTTTAGTCAGACACCAAATTGCCTTTTCTGCTAGTAGACGATTTAGTCGGTAAGAAAGATTTTTGACTTCTACATGAGTTGTTTTGTCTGTATAATCTTTGCTATTACGTTTGTCCAGAACATAAAAATAAATATATTCCAATTGTAGGACTGCCAGTGATTTCCTAGATTTTATTGATATATCCAGAGAGGAAGAAACATGAGAAGAAACACTCAAAAAAATTGTTTTGTGACAGATAAGACTGCAGTAAGTTACTCCTAAAAGTTTAGGAATTAGTTGAGGGAAAGATTTTCGTATTCTTTTTCAAGTTAATGTCATGTCTAACACTGTTCACTGTCTGCCTTTTCTTCAGGCCACTTTTCAACAGTTGTGCAAATTCTGTGTATAATGTAATTTCTGAGAGCTCTTATATGCTTTTTAATTTGTAATTTCCTTAGGACGCATTATCTAACATACACTTGGGAAGACACTCTGTGTAAGCAATACTGTCATAGATATTATACTGCTGTAAATAGATCACTGTTTTTTTTTTTTTTTTAATTATCTGTTCATGACCTAAGATACATTTCAGTAAATTTCACTACAGATGGGGAAAAAACCCAACACCACAAACCCCACACCCCTGTAAAAGAACTGAAGAAGAGAGACCAATTGATTTTGGAGCCAAAAGCATAGAAGGAGCAAAAACTTGGACAAAAGATAAAGCCTAGAGTTCTTCTGATCCTTTGAAGAAGGGGTATGTGGAAAAGTGAAACGATCTATGGGGGAAACCTGTTGAAAATATGGTACGTAATTACTGTCTATGATTTCAGGAAAAATGAATTGAAAAATTAAGTTGGTACTTGAAGTTTGGTACTATTGCTTTTGACATTTTGATGCATTCTTTACAGAATACGGATTAAAAACATCGAACTAAAAATTTGATCTCAACTGTAACCAGCTAAATGATATATCAGCCCCATTCCAACAGTAGCCTTGAACTCTTCGTGGTCTTCTGTATATTGAATTACTTACTGACCCTGCTGCTCCATCAGATTTTGCAGCCTGCCTGAAGCTTTGCTTTCCTCTTAGTTAAAAGAGCTACAAAACCTGATGTAAACAGTTTAAAGATGACTTGAACATTTATAAATGACATTCAGCTATGCTAATGATAGCAGTAGAAACATATCCTATTTGATACACGCAGATAATCAGTTGTGTGTGCTGGCTGCGTCACAATCTACAATTTCTTAAGTAACCACTGGATTTACCTTTATGTAGCTGATCAGATTTACATATTTGCTTGTTGTTTTGTCTTGTACTGTAGCATGTCACCTGTGTAATTGTGAAGGTGAGGAAATGGTCTTAGATGACTGTTTTTTCTACTCCATGCAATTCTAATGAAGCCATTTAGGAGGCAAACAGTGCCGAGCCAACTTTTAGCTTCTCTGAACCCGTAATTAGTTGCTAAGTTTAGAACATGGATTAAGCACCCATTTCCTTTAACTCTAGGCAGTAATCCTAAGCAGTAGAAGTCAAGAAATCTTTCAGATCCCTTAACTTGGGGAGAAAAAAAAAATCCCCCAATTTTTGTCAAGTGAAAACTGCTTAGATAGAAATCTGATTGTAAGAGCAACAACATATAATGAGACATAGTGTCCCACTCTCTTCTCTACAGTTAGGAGAGCTAGTCAGCCATAGTTGACCCATTGAGTGTATTGCAATAGCTTCAGGAGTTTGAGCTTCCAGCCTATGTGATAGGTGCAACAAAGCACAGGTGCTGTGAGGCCATTTCCAAAAGGATGAAAATTGTTCAGAATTTCTCAATGAAATTTGAAAATAAAAGATAGAGAAAATTGTCTCTAGAAATTCATGCTTTATTTCAGAAATCGGAAGTACATATGGTAGAGGGCACTAACTTTGGTTATCTTGCAGGTGGTTATTCTGTATAGATTGGTAGATGCCAGCAGACTGTTTTATGTATGCATATGCACCAAATGCATATGCTCTTGACATTTATTTTACTGTAATATCGCAAAGTTTCCAGGAATGCTGTAGCTGCCTTAGTTCTTAAAATGCTTGATGCACAACTTATCTTTCTACGATTTGAGAAAAAAAACTTCTCCATTTTGCAATTCAATTCAAAATGTACAGGTCTGACAAGCTGACAAAGTTCATGAGAAAATGAAATCAAGACAGAAAGCCTCTGCTAACAGTAGATATAATGGACCTGTCAAATATCAGATTATATTGTATTTTTAGGGCTTAATCCTTACTACTATTCATTTGTATCTGATACATTGTTTTGTTTTGTTTTTTTACTTATTTTGGTACTTTTAAAGAAGATAATGAATGTACGTGTTTTGTGGTCCCTATTCTGATCATAGTGCTTTATTCTAATTTAAAAAATGAGAATATTTTCTCCTTCACAATTTCTACGTCATCTTCCATTTTAAAGTTAAATGCTACAGCATTCAAGGTTTGGGGCAAAAATAGGAGGTACTGAATGGAATAGGAAGTGAACTGCAGGGAAGATGTAGTTTGAATGTATGGACAGCATGTAGATTTAGGAGACAATGTAGTTCTCCATAATGTAGCTATATTAACTGGAGCTCTGGGTGAAAGCACTACGAAAGATTCATAGGACCCAAATTTAATTTCCTTTAGAGTGATAATAGTTCCTGACTCTTAGACTGAACAAGTTCAAATAAAGATTGTTAGATTCTTCAACATAGAAGACTAAATTATAAAAGCTGAACATAGGCAACTATGATATCCAAAGAGAGTCCTGGATGTCTACCATGCTCAAAAAGCTGTTCTGGCTTGTGACTGTGATGTTTACAGTCTCTGTAGGTGATAAAAGACTTTGGGAGAATCATTGATGGAGATGAGTAATGGAATCTATAATAGTGATATGGTGGGCTCCATGTTGCTTCACATTCCACTTGCTCATTCCTCTTTAAAAATTATGGACACTGATGGGGTCAACGTATTTGGTGAGGGATTTGTGTTTCTGTTTTGTACAAGAAAAGGAGAAACAACACATCACAAGCTCTGTGCTGATGAAAGTGCTCCAAGAAGAAATTCTTTATACAGGACACATTCAAAGAAAGGATATAAAGTAGAATTGATTTGTTAGAAAAAAATGTTTTATTTCCAAAACTGCTTAATGGAACTCTTGGAGAACAACTTCTTTAGACCAGTCTCCAGATCAAAGAATTTGTCAAGCATTTTCTCTGAACTTTTAGTTTCTGTTTTCTTCCTCTGAATCATAAACAAGGCTTAGAAAGTCTTATGCAGGTGAGCAAAGTCTGTCGATTATTTCAGCCTGTTTAATTCCAGTCTGATACTGTTTTTCCTTACCTTCACTACCTCCACAAATAGTTGTTAATTTCCTACTGGTTGCTAGCTATCTTACTCAGTTGTTTAACTTGTAATCTTAGCTTGTGTTAGAGGGAAAAAAGTCATATTTAGTTAATGTAAAATCAACCCATCCTCACTATGATGTATTGCCCTTGTTCCTGTGCTTTATTTAATTCTTCTGTGAGTTTTGAACATACAGTATTTCTGTTGTGACTTATTATAAAATCCAATGCATAATAAGTTATTGTGTTGACTTCAGAATTAGATCCCAAATTGTCCCGTAAAAGGGAGTCTGTAAATAGCATAGCTTACAGATAAGGAAAATAAGTCAAAACCATGCAGTAGCTATGCAGAAGTGGGCAAGAAACAGAGCCAGGAGTACAATATAAGTTCTATCTATATTTGTTAGCTGTCCTTTAAATGATTTGAGAAGATTGATGATGTCACAAAAGCTACTATCATCAGGAACTCTCCTTGATTCTTCATTGCCTTTGATTAAAAAATATTTGTTACAGTCTGGCTGCTGTTTTCTGTAGTTTTTGTGTATATACAGTTCTTTGTAGTAACACTGGAAGAAACACATGCATAAATGTAGTTTAGTTTAAAGGAGAAAAAGATGCTATTCTCCAGCAATAAAATCCATATCTGCCACACATGGGAAAATACAACATGTATGAATGGCTCTTGCTAGAGATAAAAAGCGTGCTGCTTCACAGAAACTCCAAAGTCTGATTGCCTGAATTCTGCTGTCTCTGTTTTATCATGGCTTTATCTCATAATTCACCGCCAATATCTCCTGGTGGCAGGTAAATACATACCATTCTATGTTACTATTTTACTACTTAAGCAAGGGCCAGGGAGGAGCCTGTAGTGATTTTGTTTGCTAAGGAAAAATAGATGCACCTACAAAGTTACTGAAATTAGCTACATGGTGTCTTGTGGAGTTAGTCTTGGCAATGCCTGAGTTATTAAAAAGAAAATAATTAATTAGTGATTCTGTTCAATAAAAGCATTTAGTTACTATACCGGATCTTTTGTTGTGTGGACTTTAGTGATATGGACGAAGAATGATAAGATCTATTTACATTCAGCTAGCCTTAGTCAATTAGAGAGACAGCAGCAGTCATCTCAGGTTAGGCTGGTTCTTGAGAAGAAAACATGCACAGTGGCATTCCCCTACTGCTAAAGAGTGAGAAAACCAATTTAATTAGGAAGAAACCTGAGACAAGATGGTGGGAGTGAGGCATGTTTAGTCGGTTAGAGAATACCAAATGGCTTTGATGTCATTGGCCTAAGGGAGACAGAAACTGCACTAAAATCTACTTTTCCAATTAAGGGAGATTTTGTATCACAGTAAATACTGGAACAAACCACTATCTAGAGGAAGGTAAATAATTTCCAAGTTGTTTCTCTCAAGACAAAAAATTGATTCCTAAGTCACGAATTTGTATATTTTTTATCCTTGCAATGGCTTGCAGTAAGAAGTAATTGTAATGAAAACTTAGTTTAGAACATTTATTTTATCTTTGAGACAATCATACTTGTGTGTGATGCTGAGAAGATTTTGAAATTATTTGTCAGGTTTTCATTTACTGAAACTAATTAGAACTTGTAAAGTTTATCACCGATTTTTTTTTGTGTCTTTTTAATTTTCCATATACTTCATATAGTCTACAAGAAGCTCTTGGACATTGAAGTAAGCTATTAGTAAGATAATTCACATCTCCTTTTGGTTGTAAAAATGTTAAAACTGGTTTGCAATAGCTAAGTGTTCATTAGAAGTAAGTTTTGGTGTGATTTGTTTGAAATTTCCTTTTACAAACAGCAGACTCAAATGGAAAAAAAGGTATTCTATTGTGATTTATGTTCTCATATTAAAAAACAGGATTCTTTGTGCCAATAGAAAAATTGTCCTCCCTTCAGCAGAGATTTTGTAATTTTTCACCTCATAGCTATATTAGTGAAATCAAAGCTATAGCTTCTGCTGAATTATTAACTAGATGAAGTATATAATGTTCTCTGACCCTTTTTTGTTTTATAAAAAGGCCATAAAAATTACTCTCCCTTTTTGCCTTTTTACTGCTCTTCCAGTCATAGCTAAATCTATGGTTGCTTGTCTTACCATAATGAAAAACCACTTAGCAGCTCAGAAGAATGACTTTCATTGATAACAACAAAGAGCCTTGTTCACTGAAGTACTTATAACAAATTTCTTCTATACTTCAGGGAGAAGTATGAAAGAGGCATAGAGCTGATTTCTAACTACTCACCACACTCTCCATATTACCTGAGATGTCTTCTGCCAAGATTTTGTTGGGAACTTAGAAACCAATGTTGTACGGTTGGACTTGCACTCTGTACAACTTCTTGCCTAACACGTTGAAGGAGTATGTCTGTGTTGCACAATGAGAAGCTGTGTCAAGAGAGCTCTGTACTAGCTCAGATAAATAGAACAGTATGTGTTTCTAAGTAATGTATGCAGGAAGGACAGCCATATTGATAAGGCAGTCAACCCTAATAAAAAAAGATGTACTATGACATGAAATGACAGTATCTCTTTATGACATAGCAATAGTGTATCTCCATAAACTGATAGTATTAAGTACTTGCATAGTAAATGTCAAGCACAGGATTTTCTGTCTTAAATGGTTACAGTACTGGAGCTTACTGCACTACAAACTTGTTTTGTCGTAACATTTGGGATAAAAGCTGCCTACAGACCAACATCCTCACTCTTTGATTCAGTTTAGCATACTCATCTTTTTTTTTTTTTTTTCTCTTGTCAGAGTGGTATGTGTAGAATGCAGCTACAAGATAGTATAAAACAGCTCTACAAAACAAGGAAAAAATGTGACGTGAGGAACTTTTTTGCGTGATCACTGAGGGTGAAGCTCGTAACATGAAAGGCTAACAACGGTGTAGTGGGTCTGGGATGGTAGTGATTTTCCACAGTAGCTCTTGCAGTGCTGTGCTTGTTGTTGATATCAATATTATGACTACCGCTCGCATAACATCAAGGCTGTCCCTCCAGCATTCCTTCCCCCACCTTCACCAACAGCGGTGGGTGGGCACGATCTTGGGAGGGACCATGGCTGGGACAGCTGACCCAGGCTGACCAAGGAGATATTCCATACCATATGATGTCAGCTCAGTAATATAAACTGGGGGAGAGGAGCAGGAAGGGGAGGCAAGATTCATTCTGGGCCTTCCAAAAGCAACCGTCACGCGTACTGAAGCCCTGCTTCTCGGGAGATGGCCGGACATTGCTGCTGATGGGAAGTAGAGAGTAACAGTTTAATCTGCTTTGCTTTGCTTCTCGTGCGTGTGGCTTTGCTATTTCTATATTAAACTGCTTCTATCTTAAACCACGAGACATTCATCTTATTTTATCCCCTTCTCTGGCTTGCTGAGGAGGTGGGTGATCAAGTGGTGTGGTGGGCGCCTGGCATCTAGCCAGGGTCAAACTACCACAAATGGTCACAGCAAGCAGAACCTGCATTTTGCACCTTATTTGAAAAATGATAAGGTACTTTTAGCGCTATGATGCAATATGAGTTCAATGTAATCTCTGCAACATCTTAAAAATCATCAGTTCTTGAAGACTTTTTAATTACTTGCTGGGTTGCCACCTCACTTCTAAAGTCTTGTTTCTGGGTCTGCTTAACCATGCTGAGGAGAAAGCTCATAGAGAAAACACAACAGAGAGATGTCAATCTGTTTACAAGGTACATGTCACCAGTGCAATTAAGGAGTACTTTTTAGATGGTAACTGGATGGGTGTCCAGATACATCTTGATGCTGTATGCTCAGGTAAGTTACACTTTTCTTCCACTCCCTTCTGTGCCCACTGGCGTTTCCACTGGAAGTAGCTTGCTGGCTTGCCAGGCAACTGTTCGACCCAGAACTGTGGCTGACTCTCCAGAACATATTTGCCTTGTGATTTAGACACAAACTTAGGTACCAACATCACTGTAGAGCAATAATTTGAGTTGTAACAACATTTGACTGCTAATTACTTGTTCTGTGTGGGTGTAAAATACCTGCAAAGTTTCCAGCCTAGAGGGTTCAGGGAATGTGCTCTGTTTCAGAAACATTATCCTTTTGGGTCTTCAAAGAGACACTGCATCCCAGTATGCAATTTATGAGAAACTTGAAAATACTGCTAGGAAATTTAGTACATAACTGCATAATAGAAGGCACTGCTTGAGCCACAAATCCTGCTTTCCCCTGTCCATATCTGCTTTATTTCTCTCTTGAACACTAAACCTAACAAGATTAGTAAATCAGTACTAGCAGGTCAGAACAGGATAGTTTGGTTAGATTGCTGATATGAATGCTGTGATGAAATACTATGTTTGAGGGAGGAACTTTCCTCTTCCTTTTTTCTGAGGAGGAAAAAAGTATATGAAGACATAGCTGATACCAGAAATGCAAATCAGGGGGATCATTATTTGAGAGGGCACAATTAATAACATAATTGCACCACAGTAGCAATAATTATTATAATTACTTTTATTTACATAAACTTAACTCTGTACTAAATGCTATAATTATTGTTATGGACACAATGTGATTTGTGGCTTATGAAGTGAAAGATGATTTAAATAGAGCTTTCCCCTTGTGTGGTGAGCAGTGACTTCATTTTTGAGGCTAAGAAATGTTTAGTTTTATCCTTTAAATAACAACAATCAATTTCTAAGAAACTCATCCAAGAGTGGGAGCATATGGGAGGCACTAGCTCCCCTAGGCATAGTTCGGCATTCACTAAGAGCAAGGGAGAGCAGGGGTTACAAGGATGGGAAGAAGATGAAATGTCAGTATGGGAAGCTAATGGCACAAGCATCTACTGTTTCTCTTGTGAGAAGAATTAAGAAAGAGTTGCAACTCTGCTGAAAACTGAAGGCTGCCAGAGGGTGGATCTTGGAACAACTGATGACAAACTAACGAGGAGGAGCAAAGGCTTGGGTCTGGCACTGTTACTGCTGAGAGAACGGAAGTACTTCTTAAGGAAGAGTCAGCTGGAGGATTTGGAGGCAGGTATTGAGAAAGCAGAGTCAGATAATGTGAGGTATGGATGATGTCTTGGGAGAAGAAAAATAGCAAAAACTGTTGATGTTTTATATAGGCTGGAAACGGGAAAGTAGAATAGATGGGTGGCTGTAGTCTGTCATACCTACCCTCTGATTTCTGATAAGCATGTATGAATTGGAGCATGTGTTGTAAAGAATTAAAAGATCCCCTATAGGGTGAGAAAGATATGGGCTGGGACACGTGAAAGATTTACCAAATTGGAATACATCAGTGAGGTAACTTTTTCTCTCTCTCCATATGTGTGTGTGTGTGGTAGTATGTGTTGCAAATGTCAGCAATACACAGACAAAAGAGGCTTTCTTTGGTGTGGATGGCAAGCATATGCCGAGGCAGTGACCCGGCCCAGGTGGTGTGCAGGGAGCCATTAGCTGCAATAATTAACCTCACAACTTCAATCAGGTGAGTTCAGATGGCTAACAGGGCTGAGTGAGGCTTTTGTAAGGCCAGGAAGCAACCTGCTTTAAAAACGTTAACTATAGGGAATTGGTGATGATGTGCCATGAGTATATTAAAGAAGCACTCTTAAAGGTGTTTATAACAGAACAGATGGTTCCTCCTGGTCCTTGCTGGTATCTTACTGTCACACATGCGCACATGCGTAGAAGAGTTTTGTTGCTACCTGGAGGCTTATGAAGAAACAAAATGCCTGGGCTTAAAAAGGGAATGATGAGCCTGCACCTCACTAGGATACCTTGGGGAGGAGGTTGAACTGCTTTAGACTTCTTGTTTTGCTGTTCAGACTTGTTACTTTTAAGAGTGTGTGAACTGTTATTTCTGAGAACTTAATGAGTACTTTTGGCTGCTTTCGACTTAACACACAAAGTTTTATGAAGATGTTACTCTTTTAAACGACTCTGTCCTGTTAGGTGTCTAGACTGTTGGCTATTTTTTTTTTTTTAAATTTTGTTTTCTTACTGTTGTAATGAGGGTGATAACCTTTGAGATGCTGTTTTCTATGGGAAATTAAACTACTGGAGGCTGTGGGAGTTCTGGGAGAGAGAGGTTTAGAAAACAACTTTTTTTCACTTCCTCTCTGCTCACTGTCGGATGTGAGGAAGCAGCAAATCACTGAGAACTAATTAGCAAAGAGAATGAATAGGAAGTAATATATATTAAGGTGTGAGAAGCAAGGACTGTTGAGAGCTCTGTACCTGTGTTTTTGATGTGTAAGCTGAAAACTTCCTGCCTGCTAGCAGTGTTATAAGAAAAATTCATAAATGTGTACATGTTACAGTGATAGCTATGAAGAAAGTCATATGTAACATTTAAATTTAATGTTTTCAAATACCTTCTGTTTTCTCCTCTGGAATAAGGGAGAGTAAGACTTACTGACACCACAGATAAAAAATCAGCTTGTCTTATAGCAGTTTCTGAATGGAAGTACAGGAAATAGCACAGTGATGCCCAAGTTCCCTGGGTCTGCAACAAGTATGTGTCTCCAATAGGGCTGCTTGTATTCATATGGTAATACAGCCAGTGTCTGGTTAAATGAGGTATGAATTCATAATGACTTGGCTGTGCTACTCATCATATCATTCTGGTGATTCCGCTTGGTGGTATATGATCCTGCTTGTGCATTTCTTGACTTTTGGACAAAGGCAGCATGAGATTTTCAGATTGTGTCTGAGTTTAGTTGCTGCTGTGTAGATCACTTATATCTACCTTCCCCTTCATTTCTGCTGCTTCCATGAAATGGCAATAATGGTCTGTCTTGTCTATCAGTTCAGAGCATTGCTAACTGCAAGCTGTTAATGGTTGTGAAACACTGAGAAAATGAATAGCCATCTTGAGTGAAATCAAATTGCCACTCTGTTATTACCACAGAAATAAAAGCACATCAATGTCAACTTGCCTCAGATCTCATTTTGACCCCAGGTCTGAGAACACTGAGGCCTGTGCTTGGGGAGGCAATTTGTGACTCATAGAGTGACAACAGAGCTCCTTGCTGATCATTCTTCAAAAAATACACACATCAAGGAAAGGTGTTTCCACCCTTGTCGGTAAAATGTCGCTTTGCGTCTGTATTGCTGCTTGGCAGGCAAATTGCAGGGACGTTTATCAGGATTCGGGGGGGGGGGGGGAAAAAAAAAAGTAAAGAAGAAAAAAGTTGAGTGCTTTGTGACTATTGTTGGGAATGGCAACACACTATGCAATATGCTGGAAGCCAACAAGGAGAGGTGTGTGGGTGGTAGTAAGAAAAGAAGTTCTTAGAAAGGATACTGAATACTATCATAGTCCTGCCCTTCTGTATTTCTGCTAGAGAGTATCCAGTCCTATCTGTTGAAATTCATGAATCTGACTTCTTACAACTCTCCCTAGCTACCCCAGGCAGGAAATTTCCCACCACAGATGTGGCATGGTTCTGCAAGACAGAACCCAATGTTTACTCCTTGAATGAGCAGTCCTAGTCAAATCCTGGGTCTTCCCACAGGAGCAGGATTTAGCATGGCTGATTGCTGCTTATTCACATTAATTTCTCTGGCAAACTAAGAAGAAATGCCTTTTCTAGTTCCAAATGCTAAGATGACAAGGCGACAACTATCTAGACACATAAGTGTCTAGATAAGTCTAGTGTAATTTAAATGATTAGCTTAGGCTGAATTTTTAAGCTCTCAATTCTTTCAAAGAAGATAAAAAGACAATAGAAACTCTCTTGTAAATTCTCTTTACAAAATTGGAAGGATGTCCAGTCTGTTTAGATCCCTGTCCAGATTGATGATTTGGTCCATATCATGGTCAGAATAAATAAGCTCATACTCCTTTTTAGCAAGGCTATATATTTTGTAGCTGAATCAAGTCAAGTTAAAATCTCCATTCATCAAAAAGACTGGGTAATGTAATTCCTATAGGACTTGTAAGAATATACATGGGGGACCTTTTTCAGCAATTTTTGTTGGTTTCCTTGGATGCTTCCTGTTTATAGAGTAGACCAGATCTTGGTCATGCCATCTGTGGTAAAAGAAAATTGGAGGCCAGGTCTTCCTGAGTGGCAATTGACATCTGCATGTTGGGATAACAGGGCTAGCCAGGCCCTTGGCAACAGAACCTGCATGTGTGGGCTGCAGGTCAGAGCAGCTTCTGACTACTGAGCCAACATACTAACGCTAGAGGAAATGCAGACGTGGGGGAAATGGCTGCTTAGTCACACAGCAGTAGATAGGGAAGGAAGGGGAGAACATATTTTTTTTAAGCTATGGAATAATCCAGAAAGTTCAGATCCCAGCCAAGGCCTGTGCAACTGGGATGTTTGTGATAAAGGGCCTGGGCTGAAATGAGGCAGACGACATGAGACCGTACTGCTCCCAGTTGAGAGCTCAGAATTGCTTAAAGTCAGTAGAAAGTGGTTTTTTAGAGCAAGTTGGAGAAACAGTTTGGAGTCTGGCAGACACTGGAGACATAAAGCAGAGAGAGATTTTACTGCTAGTTTGCTGATGGTTGTTTAGGCTGTTTTCTGGGTAAGAAATGACAACTCCTCCTGTCTTGCCTTAGCAACTGTGCTTTTCTAGAGAAGGAGCTGAGACTATGTTCAAGCCCTGCCATATTACATCAATTTTATACTTAAGCCTGCAAAAAAAGATATTGCAACCTCTTTTTTTTTTTTTTCTCTATTAAAAAAGCTCCCAAAGCTGTATAATTGGGAGCAGAGAAAATTGGAATGAGCAATCTATTACTGAAAAGTTATGTACTGTAAATTTATATTTGGGTATCCTGGAGCTGCTGATGTCACTTGCCCCTTTGGTAAATTATATAAGTTTTTTCTCAATGACTTATTGGTTTGTTCCGTTTGATCTCAATATTGCTGCAGAAAGTTTTGTTGAAGTCCACAGTGCCATGCTTGCTCTGTTTATTCTTAAAATTGAATAATGTACATTTTGCTTGAATTTAAGATAAAAACCCCTGTATTGACCGTGGAAATATGTCTCAGGCAACAGTACCATGTGCTGTAACTTATTGGTGCCAGCTGAAGCTTTTGAAGTTCTTGTTTGTGGTATGGGAAATAAAAAAAATGGAATCTACAGAAGCCCAAGACCTGAGCGTAGTTGAGACAAATTACTGGAGCATCTTGGAGGTTTCTTCCATTTAAAGTGTCTTTCCTAAAGCCCTTTGTAAATAGGATCAGCCACGTGTTCCTCTCAAAAATCAAGATGTGCTTTTGAAAGACAAGTTCCCTTTAACCCAATAACATGAAGGAAAGGAAATGTAAATTTTACTTGTGATGGCAAATTAAGAAAAATAACTCTCTGTGTTCTCTTCATAAGCTTAGACTGCTTCTGTTAAGGTAAAAATTCCTTGCTCATGAGACACTTTTTAGCTAAATAATATAGGAAATAAAGTAAAACATTGGGAATTTTTATTTCGTCCCCCAGTTGACTGTTTAGCTGTGGTTTCCAAGGAATGTCAATAGGAAAGTAGCAATTATGACCTGTGGTTGAAGCCTTTCTGATCTTGCTGGCTGATATAGCAGCTGAAGAAATTAGTTACCTAGATTTGGAACTCCTTATTCTTTGCATTTTTCTTATCTTTGCTACTAACACAGAATAATGCTTGTCTGTGTTACAGATCAGCTACTTTTGTAATTTCTACAGTGTTTTCATTGCCTTTATTGCTGCTGGCAACTCAGCTGATGATTTCATGGGAGAATTGCCTCTGAAATACCTGGTTCATATCTGTAATGTCTGCTTATTTTGAATTTACATATGATGTATTTTACAGAAGAGTAATGCTGATTATGCAACTGTGCGTAATATATGGGCTGAGGAGAGAGAGCTCCTTGATTGGTTTAAATCTGTCTTGGTCTCAAAGCTGCTCTGAAGTTTTGTGCAGTATCCCTCCTATAAATACTGCCTGTATTGGAGAAGAATAACACCCTCCTCTGAATTGCATCACTCCAATTCTTAGACATAGGTATGTGTTTCATAAACACAAGAGGGATTTGGTGAGATTAGACCAGTAATCTTCACTCCAGTAGTCTTCACTCCTCTTGTTGGACTGCTGTTTCCATGGGGCTGTAACATAAAGTCTGCTTTCATTCTTCCCTTGACAGATTCCTTGTGTTGTGACTGTCTCCCTCCTTTCAAAAAGAAATCATATACAGAAAAAGAAATGAATTATCGTTGCATGTATGACGAGTTCCTGTAAAAATTACCCATTGGAAGTGGATTTGTTGCCACAATTTGCACCACCTTACAGAGCAGGGAATTAGCCAGCAATTAAAACATTGGCTAGATATGTCATGGAAAATAATTTTTCATCTGGTAGACTGCAGATGCTTGGTGCACGTATACTGCCTGTTCCTCATGTTTGGAAGTAATTTCCCCTTCTGTTGTGGAAGAATTAACAGCAATGGATAATCGCTAACTACATGACTTGTAAATTGCATAGGTTATTCTAAGGCAAAACCAAGTTACTGAGTTGTCAGAATACTTACCAGTTGTTGATCACATCACTTCCTGTCTCAGCATAGCAACGTTGCTGCAGTAAGGTTCTTCCTGCACAAAACCGGTGCTTATTTGTAGCTTGTATAGTTACACACTTGTGAAGTAGCAAACCAATTGCTAGTGTCCAGCTGCTGTCTTAAATGGAAAAAAATTATCGTACAGGACAGATCTTTGAGACGCTGAAATAAGCCAAGTGTACTGGACCATGGTGGAAAAATTCTGAGGAAGTTTTAGGATGTGAAGAGTCCACGTTTCTGTGCCCTATGGAGACACTTGATTCCTTTGCCTTCCCCAAAATCAATCATGACATCTGTGCCCTTTTTGGGTATAAAATTTATTTAAAATTTCTTAGCGTTAGACTGTACTCAGCACACATAGATGTACATCCATTTCCTGCATCTGCTATTCAAGCTATCCCATCAAGCTTAACTGCAAGTCCTTGCAGATGAGTAAAGGTATAAGGTGGTCTCCACTGACAGAATCAGTTATTCCTGTGCTACAGGACAGTCTCCACTCAACGGAGCTTGCAAGCCTGATTTGCCATGGCCTTGCTGCATGTGCTTCTTGCTCTCACAATGTGTGTGTGCAACACTGAACTGTCAGAATTTCCTTCTGGCTTATATCTGCTTTGTACACAGTTTATCATGAGGAGCTGGTCTTGGTATTGCTCATGTGTATTCACTAGGGATGACTTGGAATTGTTTCCTTGGAGCACAGCTTTAGAAATGGATTGGTTGATGCACGAATAAAGGACAGTGGTACAAAGGACTTTGCCGAAGGGCTTCTTTAAAATGAATCGTATGGGTTCCTATCTATCTAGTTTGGCCATTTGCATACTTTTCATATGACATAGGTGCTTCAGAAAGATATCTATACTAGGGAGAAAAAGCTTGAAATCTCTTGCAAATCTGAAGCAGTTTTCTTCCAAAGGTACAAGAAGAGATCACAATTTGAGACTGAAGTGAAGTCAAATCCCTTTGAAGTGCCGAATAAATAGCACCAGCCTTCAAAAAGATGAAAACTGACCATGTCTGTATCTTACTGACGTATAAAAGATGTGTCGTTAACTATTGGAGAAAAGATTGATGTACGGGTTTGGGTAGGTTTTTCTTTTTCTATGTTTCTGCTCTTTTTCTTCAAACTCTATCCTGTCATGACCTTTAAGTATTTCATATGGTAAGAAGCATTTTTACCACTTCATTTAACTGGACACCATGTGACCAAGGAATTCTGTGCAACCCTTAGAAAACAGCAGAAATACCTGGATGGACTTTGATCTCAAGTCTACCAATAAGTGAAATGACAGCTCAAATAAGTAGAGGTACCACTGCCAATGACTATTACTACTGCGAATAATTCTAAGCCTTTGTGCAGCTACATTTATTTTTCCTTTTCTAATATCTAAAGCATCATGTATAGAAATGGAGCCTTTTATGTATGAGGACTGTATAATAAGTATGGTGAAATCCAGCAGCTAGAAAAAAAAAACTTCTGTAGGTATATGTGAGCAAACTTTAATTTTACCTAGAGAGTGTAACTTTCTGTTTTTTAATATGTGGTGCAGATAGAGAAAATCTGCAATTAAGCCTTCTAGCGGGTCTGTAGGACTGGTAATTGTTTTGTAATCCTTCCTTTGAACACAATAAATCCAAACAATAATCATGGGTTTAATGAGTATAATCTATCATAAAATACACACCAAACACTATGTGCAATATTATCTTCTGGTTCATGCTTCAAATATTCCAACTGTATTAAAAGAGTGCAGCAATCACTGTGTTACGTACCTAGGCAGGAAGGAGACAACAGACTTCTAAATAAATAAACTGTATGTACCAGCATGACAAACAAGAAAGCTTACTCAAAATTCATTTTGCTGTTGTGGAGGTGAGTGGAAGCGCCTTACTGATGGCAGTTTCATGCCCTGCTGCTAGACTAAGACCTAGTTTATCTAAAACCTTTTTTGAGAGATCATCCTAAGTATACAACAGGATATTTAGAAAAGATTGCAGAATCTTGAGCTGTGAGACTCAGTATTTTTCTTAACTGCATCTCTGTAGAAATTGTTATCCATGCCTTTGTTCTCTTCTGTCTTAATCACTTCAAGTTTCTCTCATGTGCATTTACCTGTCAAAAAATGTATGGAATACTCAGTTTATGACATCTTGTGAACCAAAAGGGGAGTTACTGCAGAGCTATTTATACAGGCTCTAGCTCTACACTACCTATACACCGTACTCCTTCATGAAACACATCTTAGACTAATATGAAGTTAAAATGCTAGCTCTGTCATTCTTTTGGGGAAGCTATTGATACTGGATAGCACTGAAATGTTTCTAAACTGAAGTTTCTGGCCAGAGTTACTGAAAGGCTCAAAACTTGTAAACTTGAAATTGCTAATTCTTTTTAGCTTGACATTAAACAAAACCTGGCACTACCTGTGGCTTCAAGCAGACCTTACTGACCTTTAGGTTAACTGAAATCTGTTGCCTTTTCACTGACCTGAAATGTGAGGTGAATTTGTTTCTTGAAAAGCAGGTAGTTGAATAAATAGTGCAAATGCAATTCTTGAGGGATTCACACTTTCTGGTAGGACAGATGCATAAATGTAACGTGTTTTCCTAGTTTCTTCCTGGGCATATAGAATACGATGCTATAGGGGAAGCATCTTGCCTTGATAGAAAGTTGGCTTCTGCATATAAATATGTTCTGCAGAAGATATTTATATGCTGTGCCTTTTCTGTATTTATATGCTGTGCTTTTTCTTGTGCTGCCACCAGAGAGATGCCACCTATTCAAAACCCATGTGTGGCAGCTGTTGCAAGCACTCTCTTTGCCTTTCCTTTGGTTTACATCATTTAAATCCATTATGGAATCAACTAAAGGAACTGGCTATTCAAAAAGCTTACATGAATGTCTTTTTAGCTGACTTGCAACATAGTGTTGTTTCCAAGTGATCTGCTAGTCTGACTTTGATGTTAAATAGAAAAATCACACCTCATGGACGAACCATCTGATTAATTGTGACAATTTTTTTCACTAATGTCTGAAGTTGTAATTAAGAGAGGAAGATGTGGGAGAGAGAATAAAAATTGAGAGAGAAATTATATTGCAAAGGCAAGGAAAGAACCTTGTAATTTACTCTGAGAGAAATATGGGAGCCATACTAACTGCACAAATATTTATATATCCTAGTTAAAATAACGCAGTTGTATATCCCAGTTAAAAAAAAACCTCAAATCACTTTGATTAATTTTACTTAAATCCAGAGCATTTAAAAAACTTT
This sequence comes from Urocolius indicus, assembly GCA_013401255.1. Classification (NCBI taxonomy): domain Eukaryota; kingdom Metazoa; phylum Chordata; class Aves; order Coliiformes; family Coliidae; genus Urocolius; species Urocolius indicus. The sequence continues at coordinate 64,583 of WBNH01005373.1, forward strand.
TTCATATGCTGATAGAAACTTGGACAATCACTTAATATGTGCAAGGAATAAATAATACTTCTCATAATTCCAGTGGATAAAAACTCTGGAGTGAAAGTGTGCGTGTGTGTGTGTACACACGCGCATCTGTGTGTTATACCAAGATGAAACTTTAAAAATTAACTTAAAAAATTAACTTTAAAAATTAAAAAGTGTACCAGCACTCTGAGCCTGTGCATGCTGTGGGTAGTCTGAGTTGGCCTCAGTTAGAATAAATCTGCAAGTGACATCTGCTACGAGTTAGCTTATGTTTTGTAGTCACAAGGCATTAGTCAGTGCTTGTTACAAATAGATGAATTTTTGGAGTAAATTGGCTCACTGAAGAGCAGTGTCAGTGGATTCAGTTTCATTAAACTGAAGGTTAATTTGTCTCTGAAAACTAATCATTTCTCTGGAAACAGTAGCATTTTCAGCCACAGGTAATTTTTAAACTCCAAAGTGAAGCCATTCCATGTAAAAACATAGTGAAGTTGTTGAAGAATTCAGTTTAATATCAATTAATGTTTTTGTTTCATTTATAGCTATTAAGTCTGAGAAGTTCTTTGTGTAGATCAGAATAAGTAGGTTGTGGAGGCAAAGGGAGACTTCTGACATGCACTTGTTTTCTATCCTTTTCAGCTTTACAGTGTCCTGTTGCTCAAACTAATTTGGCTTTTTTATGGCAGCTGCTGCTTGTGTGTGGTTTATGTCAAAGATATTTAGGCTTTTTGACAACCATGGCAATAGATTCAATAGCCACCTTTCTGTCCCTGCCTGGCATGACTCAGATAGTAAGGATCACTATAAATCATAATTATGAAGTACACGAAGTCCACCTCTCCAATTTCTAAGTGTTCTGAACATAATCATTTCTCAAGTATAGCACCTTTCTTGGTAACAGAGTTTGGCACAGGGACTCTGTCTTCAGTGAAGTGCTTCTTAAAAACCAGTTGTAACTTGGTGTACCCCCTGCTCACTTGGCTGTGTGAGGAAAGTTGGAGCGAGTGTCACACCAGACAGGCCCGCAATCTTTCTGGGGACTGATGTGGACAGCAATGAGCAAACCTGCTGAACGTATCCCAAGTGAGATGCTGTTGAGGAATCGGCTATTTTTTTTCACAGTATTTCACAGATCATCATTCTTCATCTACACAAGTTTAGACAGTTTTCTAGAACCCTGTCTTCTACTCTATGACCATAATTTTTGAAGTTATACCACTGTGGCTCATGTTGCTCACAGTAGATTGTGGAATAAGGTTTGCTCATTGATAATCTCAGCAGAGTTGGATGCCTTCATCTTTGAGCAGAGCTATGTGGGTAACAGAGCCCTAGTATATGGCCTAGGGGGACAGTTCTGTTTTCAGTAGTTGTAGTGCACTGAACTCACATGGAGTGAGATCCTGGGGAAAAAGGACTTGTCTGCGAACTGTCTTGTGGCATCTCCTTCCCATTACACTGACTATTATTTCATCCAGCACTTTTCTACCCTTTTCCTGTGGCTTCTCTTATCACTTGTGCAGACAGGCTTGGAAAACCATAAGGAGAGAAGGGAAAATTTGTTTGCTCAAGAGCTCAACGTCATTCTTAGGTGCCTGGGAGCTCCTAGGAGCTGTAGGATTTAATATGATTTTAAATTATTCATTCCAACTTCCTTTGCACCCTTCTCTTTCACCACCCAGCAAGCAGGGAGAAGACCCTGTTCTTTTAAGGCCTATGCTTGTACCAAGATATGGCCTCCTCCAGATCCAGTCTAGTCCAGATCTCTGAAATGCAGCCAGCAAATCTCCTGCTTCTAAGAGGATAGCTGTGCAACAACTTTAGATTTACAGCACGTTGGCTGTTGCTTGGTAATTATTCTGTGTGGGCTTTACTGCTTGGCAAATGAAAGATCACTTGTTCCTCCGTTACTGCTGGGTAAGAGCTGGCACGCAGCAAGTACTATGGCTTTGGATGAAGGACTGTGAATCTAAACGAGAGATGACTTGCACTCTGGGCTGCATGCTGTAGTCTCAAACAAATGAGACACATTCATACAATACAGACATTTTCCTGTTTTTAGAGACAGGAATTTTTATATTGAATCAAATTTCCTTTCAGTTATACTTCCAATGTGGAGAGTTTGACATTTCTTCTGGTGGGACATTAGGCATGCTTGATTTAAACCTGATGTGCTCTTCTTACTGTGAGGAAAAAAATAAATTGTGAAAGAAGACAACTAGTTGCATGGAATATTTTGTGAGAATATGCATCTACATTTGCAGAAATGCTCTATGTTTTGATGATTATGTATATTATGTGGATAAATGCTGTGTTCTCTCTCTGGTGTTGCTTCCTTTTTCCTGAAGGCATCCTATGTGAATACAGATACAGCACCTCTTTTCTCCCTTATAAATTGCTGTAGGCAGGCAGTCGTAATCCGGTAGCACAAGTCTTTGTCAGTGGAGTCTGATCACAGTAGTAACACTTCTGTAGTATAAATTACTCTTTTTCTTCCAAATATGTCACGTGTAGAATGATGCTGAGACTTTAGTCACTTGCCTAGGTGAAAAAGGAACCTCTAAAAGAGGTTTGAAAAGAAGCCTGTCTCTTTGGCAGGTTATTGCAGAAGAATCATTGGAGACTTCTGCTAACACAGTTAATACTGACCAGTAGCAGAATGGTCTTTGAACTGAAAAGATAGACTTGAGGTCTGGACCACTCCATCACTGCTGACTTTGCCCTGGTTGGAGATTTTGGAGATTTCTCCTCTTTCAAAGAGAAGCTCTAGATCTTATTTTTGTCTCCTTGCAGTTGCTAGAATGTCTTTGTAAAAGCTTGTTCAGTGATTTTCACAGTAGAACATGCTGAAAAATATTTTTTTCTTCATTAAATCTATGGAGTGAATGCAGACATAGAAAAATAGCTTATGCAAATCTGTAGCAAGTACAGTCTTCCTTTAGAAACACATCCTAGCTATTTGTAAAATATGGACTTGTAGCATTTGTTGTGACTGACATAACTGCTTTTCCATAATCTTTGTAACTCACTGAGCTGACTTTTGGGGCTTGGGAGAAGGGAGGGAGGAGAAACTAAGCTAACAACATACTTTGTATTTTTGCCTAAAGAATGACTGCAAGGAGTAGGAAGGACCAGAATACCCATGACAATGAATCAACGAACTCTCTGTACCACCAGTTTAATGTGTATAACTACTTTTTTCTCTGTATTCATATGGTTCTAAATGACAGTAAATTTTTCCTGTGTTTCATCCTATCACATGTTGTTCCTTCTTCTTAGGATAAGCTAAATTGCCATTCTCTGTAGGTAATACCTTATGATAGCAACAGCACAATTGCTTTCAGGGAAATCAATGAAACTAGTTATATCCTATTTCCAAAGCAACAGTGAGGCAGAGTAACAGAATCTGCCTGTGCAATTTGAATGGATAACTCTTCTCCAAATAGGTTTTCACTCTAGTGGTGTTAGTGGGGTGTTTCCTGACCCTCACTTCTCCACCAAGGGTATCAGTGGGGTGTTTCCTGACCCTCACTTCTCCACCAAGGGTATCAAACACTGTGCGTACAAAAATCCCCTGTGTTTTGAGTTGGGAAGGTAAGTAAATGGGGGGGGAGAAGTAGTTCCAGTATTTCATTATTTGAAGGCAAGGCTGGGAATTGAGAGTAGAAGAAACAAGATGTCCTGATTTTGGCTGGGATTTGGTTAATTTTCTTTGCTAGTAATTGCTACTCTTTTGGTTTTACTCTGAAAAAGAATGTTGATAACGCAGGGATATATTGGTTATTGCTGAGCAGTGCTTGCAGAGCATCAGAGCCTTTTCTGCTTCTCCCTCTGCCCTGCCAGTGAGGGGAGGGGAGTGTGGGGCACAAGAAGCTGAGAGGGAGTGTGGCCAGGTGTCGTCTCTCGCTTGGTGCCCCCCCCCAATGGGGGGCATTCACCTCCTACCCTCTTTAGGATGGCAGAGGCCTCAGTGAAACGGGAGTAAAATGATAAGCAAGGTTGTTGTGGATTGAGACAAGGGCAGGGAGGGCTCACTGCCAATTATGGTGCCGGGCAAAACAAACTCCAGTACTCAACTTAAAGAGGAAAGTAGGAAAGTTTATTCTACAAGAAAAAAGAATGGAATAAAAGCAAAAGGGAGTAGGATGATGAGAAAAGATCTCCCTCTCTTTAAGATCTCCCTCCCCCATCCCTCCTTTCTTCCTGGCCCAGCTCACTGCTCCTGATATCTCTACCTCCTCCTCCCACAATGGCTCAGGGGGGGCAGGGAATGGGGGATGTGGTCAGTCTCTCACAGATGGGCTCTGCCACTTCTGTCTTCTCAGATGAGGGTGACTCCTGGCAGAGTCAGGACAGAGTCCTTGGTGAATATCTCTGGTGGGGATTCTTCACCACAGTTGCAGTTTCTGCAGTTATAGGGTCCCTCTCTCGGGACAAGGCCTCTTCTGGGCATAGGTTTGAGCTATGTGGCTGCGAGTGGCTGTGTGGTGCTCAGTTGCTGGCTATGGTTAAACCATGACACAGGGGAAGGATACCATAGTCTCTCTGTATATGGTGAGACCTGAATCCCCACGAGTTCAAGCAGCAGGTAGGAATCGGGGATCTGCTTAGGAGAAGCACAGCAATCTCCTGCTGTGAGTTACAAATCCAAGACACAGCTCTTGTTAGTGTAAAATACCTCCTCTCATAGTCCTCGAAGGTCTTCTAAGTTTTCATGTTATCAAACTCAAATGTTGTAGGACCATCTCCTTACAAAATTTGTTCCTATGCTGAAATCCACAATTGCCACTGAAAAGAGGCAAAGTCCTCCAAGTTGTCATCTTCATGTAAAAAACCAAACAAACTAACCAAAAAACTATGACCCTGCTGTTGATATGTAACAGTACAATTAAAAGAAAAACAGAAATATTTTTTTATGCCAGGCTGCACAACTGCAAATGAATATCCAAAGCGTAAGATGGGAGAATTAGTGTTTAGGATTAGTGTTTAGGCTCCAGTTAGATGCTTTCATGTATGTACTAGCTAGAGCTTGACAGACCCTTTTATAAAGAAAATATGCTTGCAGTGTGTCTTCTGTGGTTAATGTGTTGTTGTAACAGAAGAGGAATAAATGTAACATTGAGGTGAATGAAAAAGCAGAGATGGCAGATAAGCTTTGACTAGTTACAAAAGCTTGATGGAAGGAACAAAAAATGAAAACTTTGGAGACGGGTTAAGTATTTGTATGTGATAAAAATAAACACAACTGCACTTTTGTGTGTATATTACATAATTAAAACTTTTTTCTTGTCAAAGGATGCTAAAATGAGTGTGAATTACACCAACTTCTACTGAAAGCATTCTTACACAAATAGCGCAGTCGCTTTCTACACAAACAACCAGGTTCTGTATTACAAAGAGGGTAAGATTTACTTATCTGTCATAACTTCCTATTGAGGATTTTGTAGGCCTCTGGTATAGCAGGCATGATGTAGAGGTGCAGAATAAAACATTTAATTTCTTCAATGGCTCCCTGCTACAATCAGTTACACTAATCTGGTAATTGATCCTCTGTGAAATAGATTATTTAGATCAGCCAACATCACATGCATGTGTATGTATCTTTATCTATAACCATTAAATACCTCACACCCTAACTAAAAGTTGAAAAGGAAAAAAAATGACTTTTTTTTCATAAAGAACAGATATTTGGAGATGTTTTCCATTCTTGAAGGGAAAACACCACCATCTTTCTTTTTGTTTTAGTGGCGGGAGAGGCATCTAGATACAGCATGTAAAACCAAACAGAAGGTCTGTCAATAATTCTATTTTTACTCACAGTAAATACTCCTTTTCCAAACATGCTTAACTCAGAGATGTGGCATGAGTACACTTCCATGTAGTATTGGACAACTAGAGGAGGAGTGAGTAAGAGTGTGTTGCTAAACAAATGCTTAACAAAGTCAATTCAGAAGAAACAGAAGCCTTAATATTTAACAGGTACTCATTGTAATGCTTCATGAATTTGCTTCACTGCAGTAATCTGTCGATTCTGTTTGCTTCTAGGGCATAACTCATAAAATTAGGTGGCCCAGAAATTCCAATATAGGCATTTTCTGTCCAATAAAACAGGCAGTGTAATGTACAAATCGCCTGGTAAATCTCTATTTGCTTTCAGTGGGACCTGCTTGTGCAGTTCTGCTAAGGCTTTTCTTTGGCTTCCTATCTGTTGCTTTTGAGTTGTTGAGAAGTTCAGTAGCTGATGCACTATTTCAGAAGAGTAGAGGTGGGCATTCCAGAACTCTCTATGGTACGATGCCACCATGGTGCTTGTTTTCTTTTGCTAGTTCAGCAGGGACAGGAGGAGATCACAGAGTGGTAGAGGCTGGAAGGGATCTCTAGAGATCATCTAGTCCAGGCCTTCAACTCCTGTTTTCAAAACGTCTCTCCCAGTGCTGATGCCTGGCAACAGTGTCATGTGTTACTACTTACCTTCCAATGGATTTCAAAAGAGAATCTGAATACTTGAATTTGTTACCAGGCCTTGTAGTCTTCTATCTCTATTTTTTTATTATTATTATTTGACTTTGATCTACACATGCTGTTTCTCTTATCTTTAAGAAACTGTGCTGGAATATTATGTACTTCATTAATGATCTCATGGTTTAATTTAAAAATATTTGGAATTCCTTACATTTAAATGTTTTCTTTTAATACATCTGATTCTAGAACAAAATGAGAACAGAGTATGGCAGTCCCTGTTAATAAGTGTTTTTTCCCCCTACCATTAGCTGGGGGTTAGCATGCTGTGAGGTGGGATGATAACCATAGGCTAATCTCCTGATTGCTTTAAAGGATAGGCAGGAACATAAGAATTGTGATGCAAATAGGTATAAAATGTACATCATAGATTACTTTTTTCCCCAAATCCAGTGGCTGAGGTATGTTTTATGAGTATGTAAAATTAATTACATATTCATGTCAAATACTCTTTTAGATTGGTGAACTCCTGACATCAGTAGTGACTAATTTATACATATTTCTTTTTGTTAAGTTTGCCTTTTGGGCTCACTCTTGTATTTTGAGAGTACACTTAATAGACATGTCAAGTTCATTCTCTCTGTATCTTTACACATATTAGGTTTTATCCTTCCTTACATGACTTTCTGATCTTAAGAGTAGCAAACCCTTCTGAAGCTTTCACAATTACACGCAGTACAAATCATTTGTATATGAAAGATGGGAAAAAGAACAATGACTTTGGAGACAAGGTATGTGGAGGTGGTTTAAAGCATGTTATCCAAAAAGGAAACAACTCATGGTTTGGTGTTTTTTGGTTTTTTTTTTTGGTTGGTTGGTTCTTTTGGTTTTTAAAAATATAAATAGCAATGTGTTTTCAGCTTTATTCTTCATAATTTTCAAACTTCAAGTGTTAGATGTTTGTTGATGGTTTAGCAAAGATTGCAGTTTCATCAGAATCTCTCGTTGACCTACTCAAAGTGATTGCCAAGTGTTCTTTCCAAATTACTCATGTAAGCTCCTAGAGAATGGATGATTTATTCAAACTGGAAAGAAAAATGTGCCTGATTTCAGAACCTGAAGTCAACCTGGCATCATCTTTCTTTTGACTTGAGTCCTGAAACTTGTCTTCCAGGCTTTACTGAGAGACTTGGTTTGTCAACACATCACACTTCAGTGCTGGTCAGAAGTTACCTGAGCTGGTTGGGGCTCTGTAATCAGTACCCCTGGACTGCTTTGTGTAGTCTAATTAGCTCTGCCTGTGTTTAATGTATATAGAATGATGAATTTAATGTTTGCAGACAGGACCTGGACAGGCAAGGGAATCTCTGTGTTTTGTATTCTAGGCAGGCACTGCAAGCACTTTGGAAAAGAGGTGTAACTGGAGGAGCTCTCCCTCCCAACACAAATCTGACAAGAAGCTGGAGCTTATGCTGTGATGCCAATTAAGAATTGGCTATTAGCAAGAATGCTATTGATCAAAACCAATTTACCAAAATTGAAAAAGAATGTTGAGAAGATATATTATCTGGATGAATACTAAGACTAACAAAGAACGTATCAGCTAAAATGTTAATTGTAAAGGATGCTTTCACATCCAGTGTCAGGACTGACTAGTGCAGTCCCATCTGCTGAGTTGAGCCTTCTCCATTTCTTCATAAGTTAATGATGCTCTGGGCTTTAGTTTACAGATTGTAAGATTGAGAGGACTTCTTGCACTATCCATTCTGTTTTTTGCTCCTGCTGCTGGAGCACTGCACTCCCTAACACACTTTAAAAAAAAATCCCCTCAGACTCCTTCCTCTTCCCCCCAACCCCTGCCTGAATCTTGCACGTCTGAATTCTCCTGATTAAAATGGCCGTGAACTGCACAGTCTTCTCCAATGAGGCAAGCCTCTGCCAGTTTTATTACAGTGCCATTGTGTGAGTGGAGGGGAGAGAAAGCAAAGTGTGTCTTTGACAATACGATTAATTATAAAAGAGTTCGCTAGAACAGCTGCTGATATTTCTCTGTTAATTCATATCTTGCAGTGAGCACAACAAGAAGCCATTTCGTCTAATGCAAGGTACTAATTTACAGCCTGCTTTCCTTAGGTTGTGGATATATGAAAAAAAAAAGAATAAGAAAATCCATTTACATTGGACCTCTAGAGACTCTACTGCATCCCAGAATAACTTAAGAAATTTCAGTTTAAAAATGATGAACAAACAGTCTAGTGTTTCTTTGTCTGCCCAAAGAGATTAATAGAAGGCTGAGTTGTTAGAACATGTTAATCACTGGCAACAGCAGTTTCAAAGTAAATGGCTTTTAAGCCTCATGTATTTAAATATCTTAAAGCATCCAAAGAGTGTTTTCCCCATTACTTACTTTCTCTGCTGCTGCTAAGAAATACCTTATATTTGCTAGGTGCATTTCACAGTGAAAAGTTAGCAGTGGTTATAGATAACATGAATCCACCCATCCTTGCAGTGCAGTCAGCTGTGGAGCTGAAAAAGTGCCACGTTTCAGCAACAAGTAAACAATTTAAGGTAGCATAGCCAAAAAGGGAGCTTTTAGCCTCCTTAGGCCAGGCTCCCTGATATTGTCTATCCCAGATGAGGCATCTGGATATGCTGTAGTGTTCTTAAGTTTTAGCCTTGCAAATATGTGCCTTCTAGTTTAGCAGCTTTGTGCTTCTCAGAAGTTAGGTGAAAACTACTGACTTTGGAAGGAGGTCTGAGAATGTTAAACAATCATAGGCCTTACAATGGTCAGCTTCTCAGCACTGAACTTGTAGGTGTTACATCTCTGTTTTCTCATAAAGAGGAATTCAGTCCTTCCTACAGTACGCCTGGAGTTCAGTGCCTTATTGTAGGTTTCAGTTGCTACTCTGTGGCCAAAGCACTCAAGTTAGAGTACAGCTGTGTCTTTTGGGCTCCAAGTGCATTGCTGAGATTTGGGATGAATCTGTTAGCGTAACCTCCTCCACTGATCACAAGGACAGCACCCTCTTGGGTGTTACATATATGGACCTGTAGTGAGATGGGGGCAGCTGCACTGACTGTGCCTCCTCAGAAAAAATGCAGTTGGCAGCTTACAGCTACAATATAGAATGACGCTACAGGCAGTAGCTACTATGCTGGATAATGCACCCCACTGCTCAAGTCTCAGCTGGTGCCTTAATAGCAAAAGCATCCTTCTCTCTCCTCCTCATCTCCTTAAAAATGAGAGTGAATTTTGCAATATAGTGCTAGCAGGTAATCACCACATGGGAAATTGGTGTACTTATTTAATGGCCTGTATAATTTAGAAGCTTGGTTTCATGTATTCAGGGTTGAAAGCCTTCTCTTGATCATTATTTTTCCATGCTTTGTATATCATGCTGCTACACAGTCTTTTGTGTTCCCTGCTGGTTATCTAGCTGAGTTGTAATCCAGCCTCTCTGCCACACTGAGACACAATGATTCAGATGAAACCCTTATCAACTGAGGAAAAACAAATAGATTTAAAATGGCAGTTTCAATCTGTAGCAGCAATGGGGCTTGTTACAGTCTGGTTGCTGGAGAATTTACTGTAGTCTTTGTCACTGCAATCAGCTCTGTGTCACTGCAGTCAGCTGAGCACATCAGCTGATAAGAGATTGTGGATTTCATCCTGAAGACATGGTGAACCGTCAGATAATGAAGACAAAGTAAGAAAATGATGCCATTCCTGCTGTTATGCTCCATGCCCCATTATGTCTTCCCTTTGCTACTGCGTGTATCATGTCATATTGGTAAAGTGCAAGTCCATGAAGTGGGTTTCTGAGAGTTTGCTTGCAGGGCTATTTGTGTAGCTTAGTGCTGGTTCAGGCTAGATTCTTTGCTGTATGAGGCAGAACTGTACAGTCTTGAAGCTTGCCTTGAACCCTGAGGGAAGAGGAAAAAATGCTGCTAGTAAATCATGACAAAAAAAGGTATGGGCCCAGATGTGCACAGGTGTCATAGTTCTAATGGTGTTTGTAGAAGATGTATGCTTTGTCACCTCAAATTTTGTTGTATTTAACTTTTTCAGTGATAATCCTTTATTACAATGTGAAGTGGAATGTAGGGAGAGGGGGATTCCTGGGCCTAGGTCTCCCTCTTCAATAACACAGGATTTTTCTTCCCGTTCTGGCTGATAGAAGGGCTGGACAATGTGATGCAAAAGCCAAAGGTTAGCTTACCTTCATCTCTCATCCCTGTTGGATTCCCATGCAGAAAGTGTCAGCTGTCTTGCCTGAGGATGCAGTGGCAAGGAAAAGCATATGGAGGATTAGTCTGTCACATGGGTCAGGAGTCTTTTTCTCTCAGGTGGTGGGACTAGGGCTATAGCAGAGAAGATGCACTCAAAAGGAAAAGAGGTGACTTCTCCATTTGTCTGCCCTTGTTCATGCATTTGGCATGTTAAAAAACAGAATCCCTGGAGCTGAGGTGGAGGCATATTTACCTGGTGTCTGCCCTGGAAAGGGCAAGCTGTTAAACATAGTTCTTGGCTCAGCAGTACAAGGCTCATGCTCTTTGCAGTGCTGGTAGAGCCACAGGTATTGTTGGCCTGAAGCTGAGCACGCAAAACCCGGCAACTGCCTTTGCCTCTGGCAAGGACAATGTGGTTTGTCCCAGGGTCTGCTGGGTGGGCAGTGGTACCTCCAACCTGGAGGTACTAATAGGGAGCTGCCTTTTCCATGGCTATTGAGGTTTCAAGTTCAAACTCTTGAATTTCAGCTGCCTGCAGCTTCTTTGAAAACCCTGCTTTCCATGATAGATGATTACTGATGCTACCTCTGCATCTAAGCTTGGCAATTACTTGCTTTTGCAAATATCCCCTGGGGATTGTTTCAGTGTCTTTGCATCTGTTAGCTTCAACACTGGCACGTTGCATGTGTGTGTGTGATGTAAACCTGTGACGGTCCATCTTGTACAGGCTTACAGACCCTTCTCTCCCCACTGCTTCTCTTATTCTCTCAACAGCAGAATCACAAAAGCTCTTACTGTAGCTCTGAATGCATCTGTGCAGCTAGGCTGTCAGCAAGGAATATATGTGGGCGAGTGGCTGAGGGAGCATGAATGAATGATTGAACAGAGGTAAATGCAACAACAGCTGTGGGTGGAAAGAGAAGGCTTGAAATTGGCTCACCCACCACTTTAATATGTTCTTTACAATGATGTGTACAAGTGAGAAGAAGATGGAGGGATCTTTACTCCCCCAGCCATTTGAATTCAATGTGGTTTTGTCTTGGGCATATTTTTGTTTCTATGCTCTCTTTAGGAATGGGGAAAATGCCCTTGCTGACAGTGTTCTTGAAAGCATGCTTGAATTTCCTGAATAAATAAGCTGCAGCTCCTGTGGTGCAGGGAAACTTGTTTAACTTAATGCTCTATGGAAAGCTGCTAGATAAGGAGAGTTTTCCAGTGTGAGACTGAGCAAGCAACTGACTATGGGATTTTCTGATATCCTAAACCCCAAAGTGTTTAGCAAACAGATTAGGTCAGTTAATCAAAACAGATGTATGGCTGTTTTATTAGTCTCTTCAATTTGAAGACATCTGTGATCTGTTTGTGGGGAAAAAAGATAAAATAAAAAATGTTGCCCACCATTGGACTGGTTTCTCTCTGGGTCATGTTGTGGTTTGGCTGTAGCTAATAGAAATTGAAGGGAATATAAAGAAACCTTCAATCTCTGTGTGGCTGCTAAAGGTTAAGCTAGCATGCTGTGGAGAAAAACATGTCCTTTATGGCCTTCTGGGTAAGCAACCAAGTAGAAGGGAGAAGCATGTGGGTGAGATGTCGGCTTTTGTTCCTCAAGGCATGTACCAAGCGAAGGTTGGAGGGAATCAAGGGAGGAGGGGGCATTAAGCTGAGCTGTTCATACAGATGCAGTAAGCATTTGAGCAAGGTAGAGCAGGAGAAAAACACTTTGTCATGTGGTTTCCTTTGAGCTAGGGGACTTTCATGCTTTCTGATAGTGTGTAACTTGCTTTAGCCTTATCTAATCTCATTAGCCTTGATTTGTCATTTATGCTAGTTTGGTATCCCATGGAAAATGGTACAGTATCTCAAATTCCTTCTGTCAATATGAGCCAGCAGTGTGCCCAGGTGGCCAAAGAAAGCCAATGGCATCCTGGTTTGTATCAGAAATAGTGTGACCAGCAGGAACAATGAAGCAATTGTCCCTCTGTACTTGACACCAGTGAGGCCGCACCTCGAAACTGTGTTCAGTTCTAGGCCACTCACTACAAGGACATTGAGGTGCTGGAACGTGTCCAGAGATGGACAACAAAGCTGGTGAAAAGTGTAGAGAAAAGGTCTTATGAGGAACAGCTGAGGGAGCTGGGGTTATTCTGTCTGGAGAAGAGGATGCTGAGGGGAGACTTTATTGCTCTCTACAACTACCTAAAAGAGGTTGTAGGGAGGTGGGAGTTGGACTCTTCTCCCAAGTAATGAATGATCAGATGAGAGGAAATGGCCTCAAGTTGTGCCATAGGAGGTTTAGATTGGAGATTAGGAAATATTTCTTCACTGAAAAGGTTGTCAAGCATTAGAACAGGCTGCCCAAAGTGGTGGTGGAGTCACCATCCCTGGGGGTATTTAAAATACATGTAGATGAGGTGCTGAGGTTTAATGATGGGCCTGGCAGCATGAAGTGAGTGGTTGACCTTAAAAGTCTTTTCCAACCAAAATGATTCTATAATTCTAACTGCCTGTAAAAAAGTATCTTGTACTCTTGATGGTGGTTTGCTTTGTAACCTTACTTATTAACTTGGTCAACTAAAATAGTCTCCTATTTTAGGTTACATATAGGCTCCAAAGCACTTTCCTTTCACCCTGTTGTTGGTGCATGATTTTACAGAATATGCATGATTTTTTACACATGTAACTAAATTCACATGCCTCAGCAGCAGCACCGTCGAAATTTGTTTCAACATTTTGCTGAAAGATTAGGAGGCTGCTTAAATTAGCTGGAGAGGTGGAGTTTGCTATAGCCATACAAAATTTGATCAAACTTTGCTTTGACCTCAACAGTGACCAGAGAGGCTACATGGGTCAAATTGCTGCTTTTTCTTCAGTTGTGCCATAAAAGCTTTAAACTATGAACTTTTATAACCTTAACTATTAATCTGGCTTCTTTGGTGCAAGTCAGGCATTTTACATTCAAACGTGAATTAGAGGGCAGTTAAGAACCTCACGGTGATAATGACCACCAGGCCCGGATAACTGACCGATAGTACTATGGTTGCACGCATGACATTTGGAAGAGTCAAATTCACCTCTGAAGTATCAGCTGATCTGTGCTGCAAGTGGGAAGTGATGTTTTTCTTACTGTGACTAATTTCTGATGTGTAGATGCTATTTCTGCCTTCATCCAGTTAACCCTGCTTCTCGTTGAGGACTACTGACAGCTCAGTCGCAGCTGCGGATGACTGGAAAGGGAAGACTTAGAGAGAATGTCTCAGCACAAGAGATATTTGAACACCAGCTCCCATTCTGAGGTTAAGCCATTTTGCTTCATTTGGGAGGAAGAAAGGAGCCTGCATTGCATCCACAGAATTTACTTACCTTGTTTTATAAAACAGTACTACAACTGCTGTCCTTACAAGGCAAAATAGTCAGTGTTTTACGCTTCCCACAGCCCAATGCTGTTACTTACTCTTTCAAAACAGCTGATGCTTGTTGTAGGGTAGGGAAGGCAGAAGCAGAAGTGTCGCTTTCTCTAAGACTGTTTTGGGAAACCAACCCATGCTCTAGAGAGCTCATTTTGTTACAATCCTGATCTCGGCTTTGCAAACAGTATGTGTTTTCACTCTGAAAATGCCTCCAGTGTGTAGTTATGTTTATCTTACGTGTATTTGCAAGGCATACAATCAGAAACAACTCTGACATCTAGTATGTAAAACTGGCAAAAGAAATAGGAACTGTATTTGCATCAACAGAAATAGAATACAAGATGTTGTTAATGACACTTGTGCAAAACAAACAAAAATCACATGAAAACTGAGGTTAACGCGTACTGGGTGATGGGAAATGAATTCAGCCTTCAAGCTCACTTAGCAGAAAATACTAACGAAAAGTGTCCAGAAAAGAAGGAATCTTTCCTGAGAAGTTTTATAATGTGTCTTTCCTCTGAGACTCCTTTTACAGAGTGTTCACATCTTGTAAATTTCTATTTTAGGTGGACAGGAGAAAATAAATGATGTGATAATGATAAAATGCCAATGAAGTTATCAGACCAGAGGGACGTTGCTGCCTCTTTAGTCTTCTCCCTCCATTCTGCTGTTACCCCAGGTGACTAATGCTGAGAAATAAAAATGCTTCAGTCACTCTTCCCACAGAAGATTACATTTGTGTGATTTTAGCCTCCTCTTAATAAACTAAGGCAAGTCAGGTAAAGGGAACTTAAAAGTCATTGTAATGACTTGGATAAAAGAGAGAAAGATCCTCTGTAGAGCTGGGGCAGAGGTTGCTCACCTGAAGAAGGCTATAGAAGTTGTAGAAGATGAAATAGGCACAGTAGTTTGTGGATTTCCCTGTCATACCTGTGTGTCCTCTGTGTATTAATATTACTGCAAAAGTTCTTAGACTGTTAGAGCTGGAAAAGTTTTGTTTTTAATGGTATTGACATTAATGAAGAAGCTTGGTTGGCTCCAAAGGGATATAATGGATCAGGAACTTCATTTTTTTTTTTCATCCTGTGGCTATAGATTGACTGAATCCACCCTAAAATAGAAGGCTAATGTAAGTTATCTGTAGTGGCTGTGACAGAGTTTTTGAAGATGTACTTAAATGAAGGCTTCCCTCTTGCACTAATGCAATTTACCCTTTGCCTAATCCTTTCTTGTTCTCCATCACCAGAGCAGTATGTTTCTCTCCACACTGCCTTTGTGTACTGGGAGCCTAAAACTGACTTGATGAGGATGACAGTAATGAGGGCTCTGTTTTGCAGCCTGGCAATTGCTGGTATTTGCTTGTCTAGTTAACAGCAGGTGGGGAATTGCTAGGCTAAGCTGCAGCTTGCATTCGTAGCATAACTCACTGGTAGTGAGTTACAGATTGTTTGCTGAGGTGAGCAGTGATGAACCTGGTGAAACCTCTCCTGTAAGGAGGCTCCTCCTGAAAGATCAGCCACAGGATCCTGTTCACAGGATCCCGACCTGAGTTTTGTCTTGCTGATAACTACTGTCACCTTGAATCTCTCAGTATTGTTTTCTTTCTCTTGGATGTCTCCATGTTTAAAATATTTATGTTTAACTGGATCATCAGTTAAAAGTTTAGTAGAATACAGACTGGCAGCTGGAAAGGTAGAGTGGTATTATTTTGCTGATTGGTCAGTTAGTGAATCTCCTGGCCTACATTTAAAATATTTTAAAGCACCTGTGCAACAGGGATCTTGTTTCAGGTAGGCTTTCAGGCTCTGCTGATTTACATCATCATTCATCCACTGCTGAACAGACACTGACTGGTATTTCCTGTTGGCAATCCACATTTGGGTAGCAACACTTCAGGATGTCCTTTGTGTCAGAATGTCTGCTTATAAATGTGTCTGAAGTTCAGTGGCACACCTTTGGGAAATGTGTGGAAATCCTGCAGCAGATTACAAGGGCTCGAATACTGAACAGGAGAGGGCTGGGGAACAGATGCTTTTATTTTGTAGAAGTATGATGAATTTACTTGTAGCTTGCACATAATTAACTATGCTGTGATCAGAAGTTCTCTTTGGAGGAGAGGGAAAAAAAAGGCATCCATCCCTTCATTTCTCCTCTAGAGCCTCAGATGGTGGATGGGTAGGAATTCTGTGTGTGTACGTGTGTGTATACAAAACACAAATTAACAACAACCTCATTCTTAACTTGTTGCTTAGCCATTGTGGACTTTCACACCACAGAAATTACATTGTAGTGGACTATATACTATTTGTCAGAAAGATTTGTATTCTCACAACAAATGATCTGAGATATAGGACACAGGAGAGACTGAAAGGGTTTTGATGATGTCGTGGTAGTGTAGCGTTCTACATTAAAATACCAGGAGTCAGAGGAGATATTGAACTATTTGTGCCAAATCCATTCTCAGCTGAAGACCACAGTGATAAAAGCAAGCAAATCTGTAGTGTACCAAAAGCATTTCTTCATTACATTGACAAGGCATGTCTTCTCTGTTAATTCTTTACGTCCTTTAGAGACTATCTGCACTCTGTACTACAGCTGTTCTGTCAGACTGTCAAAAGTAACTGTCCCAGCTGCAGGAACTGAAAATACTATTGAATTTAGTACACCAGGGCTCAAGAGTAAAGTTGTTTCAATGACAGCTTTAGCTAGCTTAAATATTTACTGTTATTATACTTCTATTGTGCAACAGTGAGACATTGTGTCTGTCAAACACTAGGTGCACTTGCTGC
This sequence comes from Urocolius indicus, assembly GCA_013401255.1. NCBI lineage: Eukaryota > Metazoa > Chordata > Aves > Coliiformes > Coliidae > Urocolius > Urocolius indicus. Next base: position 81,486 of record WBNH01005373.1, read on the forward strand.
TTGAAAGAAAAGAGCCTTAGAAAATTTCAGGGAGGTTAAAAAAGAGAAAAAAAAAACCAAAAAAGAGAACACGTTGACTGGGAGGGGGAGCCTGAAACTTGGTGGTGTCTTCAGTGGCTCAAGCTTGCGTAAGAAAATTCCCTACTAAGTAAATGCTTCACTCATGAAAAATATGACGGATGCCTCTGCTTGTCCTGTCCTACCTTTCCCATTCAGGGATTACTGAAGCTTTTTGCTTTTCAGATCTCACTAATGTTGCTGGGGCCCGAATTTTGCCTTTGAAAGCCCAAAATTCTCTTTGCTGTTATTACTCTGTAACAAAGCAATAGTTTCTTCTGTGCTTCAAGATTTAGCAAATGGGAATTTCCTGGTTATGTTCCCACCTGGAACTGGTGCTGTGCTTGGACGCTGCTGGACCCGTAACCTAGTGCTACTCCCTTGGTAAGCTGAGTGCTCTGCTTGAACAAAGCAGCAGAAGCAGAGGACAAGATCTGCTTGGGGATGGGAAATCCAGAACTGCCCTGGGCTGGAAGCTGTGCTGTGTCACATCATGCATTACAGATGCAAATACTTGTCCCTCCATAGAGCACACCTCTTCTTATTTCCTATGGGAAACTACACTCTGGCTTCCAGCTTGTGTGTTTGGCACTGTTGGTATATTGTTTCACTCTTTCCTTTCCTTTGGAAATCCACAGTGTTTCCTTGATGTAACTTCCAGTGCTTTACTTGTGTTAATTTCTGTTGTGTTACAACAGAACTCAAATCCCAGGTGCCCTCAAACAGGGGCACAGGAGCTGCTGGGCCACCACCTCCCATTTGGCAGCACAGAGAGCACCTGGACCCTGCCTGGAGGTGAGTGAGGATTGACCACCCCCCAGGAAAGGTCCTTCTGTCTCCTCTGCTACAGAGACAAACAAAAAAAATTCAGAACAGACAGTAGGTACTGACACTAGGAATCTTATGATTGGCATTCTCCTTCCAATGTATATGTGGCTCCTCAGGACTGCGTGCAAGGGATTACACTGACTAGGCAGGTTTAGAATATAAAAGGTGGAGAGGGGGAGGCACAGAAACCCATTAAAGGAAAATAACAGCTTATACACACTTATATTTCCAGGTAATTCCATCCCCCCTTCCCCGTTCCATTTCCATGTACAGCCAGGTATGTCTTAAAACATCACAACTCCTCTCCTACAAAACCTGACAGTTTTACGTCCTTCAGTTCATAGACAATGACTGTATGTCTAGAGCTAGGAGGCACTGTACATTTCAAGGCTTTTGCTGTGGTTCAAACAGCTCAAGAGAAGCCTTTGTATGGAATATAAAGCTATGCTGCCACACTAATATAGCAGCCACTGAATATTTATGACTGCACAGCAATATATCTGCAGCATTTGTGGGAATGTTTCTAACAGAAATAGAGGTTTTCCCCAGAGGAGAGATAATCTCCTGAAAATGTTTAATCATCCCACCATAGAATTTCAATTAGCCTATAGCTAGATATGGGATACAAACTTGAAAGATTCTGTAATTATTTTAAAATCCCAACACTGTCTTTTTGCATCTTTTTTTATTTGTAACAGTTCTTGGCACAATAATTTCCTGAAATTGGAAAAAATAATATGACTCTCAAGGCTCCTAAGTCTGAACATCAAATTTACTCCCTTCCCAGATTTTGGGTGTCACATGAACATGCAGTTAAGGAGTAACATTTATTTAAGAATTTCTCATTGTAAGTAAACTTCAGCAAAAACTAAAAACAAAGTGCAAGCATCTTTTAGTACATGCAAAGTACATTCAGCACTACTGAGAGCTTGAATGGAGGCTTGCTGTGAACTGCTGAGGTTCCTAAAGATGTCTGTGAATAATGCACAACTAAGAGGTTCATAAAGATTAAGATCTCTATAGAGGCTAACAGCACGTTGGCCTGTTTTTTAAGAAGGCTCATGCAAAGCTCAAATCACCAGAGTGGGCAAAGTCTATTTAAGCTGCTACTTACTGAAAGTTCAAATATGGTCTTATACCCTTTGCAGGTTGCATATGAGCTTTTTTTTTGTTGTTATTGTATGAAATGCTGCATATCTTTCATACTCCTGTATCATCATGTGCTCACTTTTGGAGTATATCACTGCAGGAATACAGATCATTAGACCTATTAACCATATTTATTCCTTTACTTTTGCCATGTAAATGCAGTAGAGGTTCTTTTGCTTTCAGTCTGGACGTATTCGCTTACCCTAGGGCAATTTATTAAGCAAAACAATTTCCTTGTACAGCCAACTCTTGTAATCACTTTAATGCATTAGTAGATGATTAGTACCATTTTACATAGTTTGACTTGGAACTTAGCTTTACTTTGAGTACAATTATTTAAACTAGCGACAGTGTACAATTATTCCTAGGAAAGACAAATTTATACACAAAGTTTATGTAAAAATATCTTAACCAAAAAAAACCCACCAACCCTAAATGTTATGTATTGTAACTTCATAATCTTCATAAATTTTCATGATATTCCTCTTTTGTGCATAAAACAGAGTTTTAAACAACTACTGAGCATTATGGAAGAATTGAAATGAGTTTAAAAATAATTAGCTAAAGCACGCAATGTATCTTTATATAAATCCTCAGCTGTCATCGTGGGGGAGAAAAAAAAAAGACTGGCAAAGAAAAAACTGTAAACTTCAGACTTTATAAGAAGCCTTATTAATCTGCTTTAGCGATCCTGGACTTGTTCTGAGAGATGCCAAGTGCAGTGATGGGTGCAGGGGCCGTGGCACAGATGGGCAGCTTGGAGACTGTGGGAAGCCAAGCAGAGGGAGCTGAAGCACCACAGCTGTCTGGAAAACTGCACTGTAAGACATAACAGAAAAGGCTCAGTATTCAGTAGATTGGTTGTGTTTCTTTAGAACAAGATCAAATGCTTTATTTGTTGAAACGAGAGAGAATCAAAACCAGTCTGCTCCTTCAGATCCACTCTGTTGCCCTCCTCCCCTATTGCCTAGTGATGATCTACGGGTAGGCATAACAGAGCTAAGAACTTTGTACTGGAGTTGGAGGCTCAATTGTTTGGAGAGGCAGAATACTAGCAATAGAAATGCACTTTTTGAATGGTTTATTTGGGTTTTCTTTTTTTTTTTTTGGTAATAATCAAACATCTAAGAACCTTCATGTAATTAAAAAATAGTGGTCTGTCTTCAGAGACACCTGGTGTTTTTTTTTCCAAGGTGGTATACATGGCGTTGTGTACACCATGTATTTCAGCACTTTTAGAGAGAATATTGGACTCTTTTAAAAAAAGAAAACAGCAAAGACTTCATTGTGTTGGTTTTGTACTGAAAGTACACGTTTCAGACATGCAGTTAGTTTCTCAGAGGATTTTAGAACTTCACCTACAATGCATGTTTTTCAGTGCATGGGAGTAAATGAACATCCCCTTTCCAGCTTGGTTATTTTTCCATTATTATGATCTCCTTGAAAGTGGTGTAAGAAAGAGAAGAAAAAATCTCAACCTCTAAGTTTTTAATCTTGCCAGGATCATTCTGCTACTTTGCAGTTGTGGCACATAGGCCTGTACATACACTCTTTGCTTTTCAAATACCAGTACATTTAGTGCTATGGTATTGTAAGGCCTTTGAACCAAACTGAAGATAGAAAATAGCAACAAAGCTATGTGGAGAGGCCATACTTTGCAGAACAGGAGAACCTTGGAGTTTGATGTGGATAATTTACAAACAGAATAGGCTGAATGTGCTGGATAAATTGTATTTTGCAGGTTCCCCCACGCCTAATCCACCATCTCTCTCCCACATAAAAATTTTAAAAAAATGACAGAGATCACCTATTCTGATCTGGTGTGTAATTCCCCCTCCCCCCTCAAATGATTCATCTCACTTTAGCAATCTGCAATTTACCAACAGCTCTGCTATTACCAAGTTTATCATAATAGTTTTCTCCAGCTTCAAAGCTTTTTTTACCCATTTAGTGTAGGTGACTTCAGCTCCACTCAAGGAAACAGTTCTGTTAGGAAAGCCCATGTAGGAGTTTAGCTGACTCTTGAAGAAATAATTTTTTTCATCTTCAGGTCATGCCATAAGACTCCTTTTTTGGGTCTCATCAGAACTTTAGTGCAGGGGTGGTCGAACAAGTGTTGTAAAGGATAAGCTGTGGTAGAGGTACCCATTGTTTTATGATGTGGGCATGGTACTCCAGTGAGCTTGTGGGTAGCTGGCTCCAGAAACAAGACATGGAAACATAGTGCTTACAAGGAGCACCTGCCCTCTCCATGAGAAGGAGGAGACAGAAAAGACCTCACTCAAGAGTATCCATTTTCCAAATGCCACAAAAAAAATACTACAACAGATTAACATGTCATTTGCCCCCTTTGGAAAAGTTGGAGAGGCAAATTGAATCAAAGTAACTTAGCTAGCTGAGCCATTTGTCTGCAGGAATCAATTATTACTGTGAATATACATTATTTAATCCCTTCTATAATACTAAAAATGCAAAAATTACATCCATATACTACTAATTTCTAAAATGGTGAACTTGAGTTTAGGACCTGAAATTTTAAAAATGTATCTGAAGGAAAGGAAACTGATGAAGAAAATCTAACTCTGACTTTAGGAGCTGTTCAGCACAGACTATTCTTGCAAAGATCAACAAACTGAAGAAATTCAATGCCTAAGAAAACCAAGGGATTGGAAATTTGTTAAAGAACTCAGGGAGAGGATTTGCACACACATCAAGACAATGCAGACGTCCTTGTTCTTGTCCTTAAACTTTCAGTGGCAGTCATCCTTCCTGTGCATGAGAAAGGTTGCGTGACTCCTTCATTTTCAGAGGAATTAGCAAAATAAGGATTTTTCCAGGTGATTATTTCACTACACCCTATTCTCAGAATGAGTGCAAGACAGCCCCTGGTCAGGTGGTGATCCAAGTTCAGTTCCTGGTGAACTTGTTCTCAGCACATATGTTTTAAACTGAACTGATTAAAAAAACCCCACACAAAACCCAACCACCAACCTCATTGAATGCTGTAAACCAGATTTATTTACTTTTATCTCATAGCAGCAAGCCTAACGATCCAAGTTTCATTGAAAGGTTGATATACAGTTTTAAAAATTGCTATGAGATAGACATGTAAGCACACAGGTAGCAAGTAGTAATTAAAGTCCCCAGCTACTAAAGATCTCAAGATGCCCAAAACCAAGAAACCCACAAACATCAGAAAATTCTGCTATCTGTGGAGACAGTACCATCACCTGTAAGCATTTTGGCATTTATATGACACATCCTTGCATCTATGCCTTTCAGCTTCATTTTAATATTGAATATGTTTGAGTACTGCACACGTGATCAGTATGTAGGACTACACCTTGATACAGTTTTCAGTGACAATAACTAATGGGAACTCTCTTCAGCTGCATCCACAAGTCAGGTAAGTGTCTAACTGCTTGCAAGTCTGCCCTACAGTAACAGGAACAGATTGACACCTGACAAAACATAAATTCTACTATAAACCAGAGAAAGTGTGATGATTACAGTTTATCTTGTGAAATCAGACCTCTGAGATGTACATCCATTCTATTGATGGAAAGTACTTCCACAAGGGTTAGTTTCCATGACAAATAATGTCTCTGTGTGTGTTCATACACATGCTCTTACCGCTGTTAATTAGGCATCTGTTCCTTGTCTGTTGGGTTCCTAGTTGGAGACTAAAAAGAAATAGATGCAATTAATAAGTAGTCATGTGTATCTATGGTAAATTAGACTAGTGCAGAATGTCTTTCAAAGTTGAATAATTCACAAAATACATAGCTAGGATGAGTCACTTTTAATGTGTTTTGCTTCAACTGTAAATACTTCAAGTCCCTGGGAGCAGGGGAGCAAGAGACACCCACAGAAATGGGCAGGTGTTGTGTGGGAGAATGACATGAGGTGGATTTTGTACTAATCTTATTCTAACAGCATGGCTTGTATTTATTGGTGGCAATTAAGAGGCTGAGGGGTACATGCATACTCAGTTGTCTTGGTGAATTCCTCAGTCAACAGTTTGACTGTGGGCTTGCCTCATGAAGACCTGATTTGGTGTGAAGTGGGCAGGAAATTTTTTGTTGTTGTTATTTTCTTGATTTTAATTTTGAGCACTATGTGTTGCTGCGAAACTGGAAATTCAGGTCTGGCTAAAGATGTAGCCTAACAAGTCCAACGGACACTATTATAAGCTACCAACAAATAAGTATTTCCAAGACTAGAGGTCCTGACTGAAATGTATACTGTTGAAGTTATGAAGAAAAAAATGTCTTTTTTGTGACTTCTTCACTCTCCACACATACAACAACTTGTAAAATCCTGAGTTATTTCAACTTCCCTAACTGGGTTGGGTAAAGAAGTTTGAGTTGCCTTGGATCCAAATGTCAAATTGTAAAATCATTTCAGTTGGAAAAGAAAGACCTTTGAGTCCAACCACTAATGTAATGCTGCCAAGCCCACCACTAAACCATGTCCCTCAGAACCTCATCTATGTATCTTTTAAATGTCTCCAGGGATGGTGACACACCACCACCCTGAGCTGCCTGTGCCAGTGTTTACCAACACTTTGAGTGAAAAACTTCTTCCTAATCTCTAATCTAAACCTCAACTGATGTAACTTGAGGCCATTTCCGTACTTGGGAGAAGAGATGACTTATCAGAAACAGCTGAAACTGGTGAAGGTATTAAAAATTCAGTGCTGTTTGTTTTTGTTTTCAGGAAACTCTACTGAGATGCTACCTGCAAGCTGGAGTGGCATCAACTGATGAATAAGCAATCTGCTAGCAACTTGGACTAAAAACAAGGAGCTGATGAGGGTTAAGGAATGAAGCCAGACATTTAGGATAGCAAACATAATCGATAACTTGCCAGTTTGTGAAAGGTTCACAGTGCTCTTCTGAGTGTTTTTTGGATGAAACTGATGAAGAGATTTGATCTTTGGCAGCTGGTTGAGCAAACTTAATTAAACGAGACCTGCTTTACTGTCAGAGGCATCTACAAATCTGGAAATCCAAATCTGGAAGAAGAAATTCTGTGGAGAGGATGCCTTTACTGCAGTGGATGACCTGGCTGTTTACAGTGCCTTACAAGAATAAGTCAGTATTAAACAGTCTCTAGCAATGATAGCAAAACTGATTGAGGTGAACATGTTTTAGCAGGGGGGTAAGACCAGATGATCTCTAGAGGTCTCTTCCAACACCTACTGTTCTGTGATACTGTGAAAGTTGTTACTCTTGGACTATTCTTGGATATGAAGGGCACTTAACACTGAAAGTACCTACTGATTTTTAACAGCTAAAAAAGAAATGGTTTCAGTTGGGTTCCTCGTGGATAATGCTTTTGACTTTTCCATAGCCAGCCACGTACCTTGCCAGACTTGCCAAGGAGCCCAAGACTGGAACAGATAAAAAGACTGAATTGCCCCACAGGTATATTTATCACTGGAGAACTACTAAGCATTTGACTTGTTTCTCATTACTTGCCTTGATTTAAAATGATTATGTAAGTTGCTGGCATTTAAATAATAATAATAATAATAATAATAACAACAATTAAAACCAAAAAGTCAAGATTAACATTTGCTTAATGCAGCATTAGTCGTCTGAAGTCCAGCTGAGTTACAGTTTTTCTTCTGCAGTCTCTGTGTTGCACGTTACCTAGCAATGAAGCAGTGACACCTACTACTCAGTTCGTGCTGCTACACCATGAGCAGAAAACAGAGTATCAGTCATTCCTGGTTTTGATGAGGAATCTTATACTCTACTAGCTGTATCCCTAGCGACCAAGTTCAAGGTTCTACAGAGATTGACTATGAGGGGATAACTAAGTACAAGCAATTCAAACCATCTTATGTAGTTTCTGCAATCTTGCACTTATTTTTAGATGCTGGATGACTAAATCTGTGGGATGTGGCACATAAGGTGCCATAATGTATCTGCAATAGAAGGCAGCTTTTGAAATCTCACTTTCAGAAACAGCTAAATGAGACTCACGTAGGTAATTCAAATGTCCAAAGTTGTAAACAGGCATTATACAAGTTTCCTATGTGCTATACAGTGTGAACATAGGATGCACATGAAAGCTGCATTGTCTTTTAAAAAAGTAAAGGAAACTTGTCCAGTCATCCTTACATAAAGGCGGTGTAAGCTACTGCCATTCATTCTGTAGTGGACATGCACAAACCTAAGAGTCTCAAGCCTTATGCTTAGGCATTTAGGCAAGGAATGTGTTACCACAGAGGTCCAATCTTAGCTGTGTGACAGATGGAGTTCATCTGTCTCAAAGGGGGAGAAGGATCCTTGCAAATGAGTTACTGAGGCTCACAGAAAGGGCTTTAAACTAGTTTTGAAGGGCAAAGGGGATAAAACCAGGCCCGCTAGAGTTGAGCCGCATTTCCTGTCATCAAATAAACATCCCACTTTCATTTGCAACTACATCCTAACAGTCTCTTTTGATCTGTTGCCAAAAATTATTTATCTACCTTAATCTCCCACAGCATCCTCACAGCAAAACTGAGAAAGTGGGGGCTGGATGATCAGATAGTGAGGTGAGTTGTTAACTGGGTAAAGGAAAGAAGGCAGAGAGGTGGGATCAATGGGGCAGGGTCTAGTTGGAGGCCTGTATCTAGTGGCGTCTCTCATATGTTGGTGCTGGGGCCAGTACCAAGATGATGGAGTGGAGCATCTCCCTTATGATGAAAGGCTGAGGCAGCTGGGGCTCTTTAGCTTGCAGAATAGGAACTCAGGGGTAATCTCATCAATGTTTGCAAATATGTAAAGGGCAGGTGTCAGGAGGATGGAGCCAGGCTCTTCTCAATTATGTCTAATGATAGGACAAGGGGCAATGGGTATAAGCTGGAACATAAGAGGTTCCAAAGAAATACAAGGAAGAATTTCTTCACTGTGAGGGTGAGGGAGCACTGGAACTGGCTGCCCAAATGGGTTGTGGAGTCTCCTTCTCTGGAGACATTCAAAACACAGCTGGACGAATTCCTGTGTTACCTACTCTAAGTGGTCCTGTTCTGGCAGGTGGGTTGGACTAGATGATCTTTCAAATTCACTTCCAACCCTAAGATTCTGTGATTCTGTGAAGGAAAACCTTAAATACTGTAAAAAATGTGGACCACTCAGATTTTGTAATGGAGCTTTTGTCTCTAAATAATTTATGTGTTTCCATTAAATTTTATTAAAGATATTTTTTGTTGTTTTGTGGGTGAACATCTTCCCTCCTTGGAATAAAGATAAGGTGTTGTGAATGTCTATGGGTAGGATCTGATATATATTATGTATTAATTAGATAAATCATTGTCTGTGACTGTACTTTCTGCAAATAAACATTCCATGTGCTTAATCCTTATTTAGTTGTTCTTAGAATAGTTTTATGTAGATATTTCATTACAAGAGTGACAAAAGTTTTTACTTCACAGTTGAATTTTTTTTGGGGGGGGGAGGGTGTTATTCAATCCTCTATTATAGTGTTGCAAAAATGAGACATGAACTTTGAGATAGCATCAACTGCTATAATAGAAGACTGAACTGAGTGCTACTCTCACTAATAATTTCCATTACAGAGGAAGCAAGCTCAAACTTATCAAGAAACTAAAAATTGTGTTCCATACTGATTTAGAAGAGATCTTGTCATTTCTCATTAAAAAACATCAATTCCTTTTCTAACAAGCTGCTGCTGTGATCTCTTTAAATCCTCAATCAAGTCCTCAAAAATCATTTATGAAAAGGGTTATCCAAATCCAGATTTCAAACATGGAATCAGGACCCACGTTCTTTAAGGTACAATCAGAGAGTCTGTATATAGATGAAAAATCCAGAATTCATTAAACAAACCTGCGAACTGCTAACATTCATACATACTAGTTTATTAAATGACATGTGGAACAAAAAGTCTCGAAAAGAAATGCTCTCTAGTCTGCTTTCCTTAGGAACTACAAAAGAGAAAAGAATACGATTGTCGTTTTTGTTTCAGGCAGTTTATTTCTGTCTGGACTTCTATATTGGTCTTTCAAGATGCTTCTCTAGTCTTGCCATCAACCTGCCTACAGGGAGTTCCATCTTTCAGAAGTTTTTATTTTCAAGAATTTAAATCTTTGATAATGAAGTGCAGTGTTGGACAACACGGGGTCCTCATAATGATTATTTGCTGCAGTGCAAAGCTGCTGATTTACATGCATCACAGGATATAAGATAGATAGTGTAACATAACAGAACATAGTGATCATTATCCAAGTTTCTGGAAAATTTTACAAAATATTCAATTCTGCTGCTATTATTTCATAACTGAACTTGGGAGAGATAAGACAGTTACAGAAGCATGACTGATGTGGCCTTCAAAGAAAACCCTACAGACAAATAGTTTCTGAGAATCACCCTCATGTCATCATGAACTTTGACTTGCCTTGAACCAAGTCTGTTCACATACTTGGTGCACAACATCCCTACCAAACACAGAGGATGTAAAAGTGGACATAGAAATAGTTTGGATTGCAACTCTGCTGCTGGGCCAGTGAGAATTTCCCTCAGCTACAGTATCTCACAGCTCCACATGAATACAACTCTGTCTAATGTAATAATGAAAGCAATATTGTGAATTATTTTGTTCTCTTATAGTAAGGAAATAACACATTTAGGTAATAATTTTAAATAGTCATGTATTATGTCCAATGTGAAAAAAGAAATGCTAAATTTCAGTACATAGCACATTCCAAGAACGTGCTATGTACTGAAATTTACAGAAGTCATAGGCCTAATGTCAATACCATCTAATACAATCTTTTCATAACAATAAGAGAAAAAGATTTGCAGAAAACACAGTTGATTTATCCTGCTGCAAATTACATTCAATCACAAAGGGGAAAAAAAATAGCTTAAATGACCAATGGTATGGCTTTTATTAATGACTCACAATGCTAAACTGCTGTAGCAGTGAAAAGTTCATCAAGAATTTGCCAGTGCAAATTGATAGGTGATTTACAAATAAAATACTGAAGTTGCCAAGTAATTTTTTTCCAAAGCATTCATCTAACTGAATTATGATGAAGCACTAGGAAATGGGCTATAGAAAAGCTGAGCCGCAAGGCTTTAGTAAATTTTCTGCCCAATTAACTTTCAGTGAGCTCATCTTTGGGATAAAGTCTTAACCCAGCTAAAAGCCTGATAACACTTAACTGTGGTCAGATAAAAAAAAGAGTGCTCATTAGAAATTCAGTGCCTGATATAAAAGTCTGCTTATGCTTTGAGTCAGACCTTTGCAGTGTACTTACAGTTCAAGGCTTGTTCTGAAAGGCAATGAAAGTGGGATTTACCATTCACACATCCTTTTTCTAGTCTGTTTCCAACAATGGTGTCTCTAAGGTGGTGCACTTTTTCCTTTAAGTAAAATAAACCATAAAACCAGGAGCAAAAAAATCAGTAGCAGAAGTTTACTGCAGAAATAAGGAATAACTTAGTTTAAGGGTAGTTTAGCATTCTGAATACCAAGCTTCTCTTCAGAAAAATAATTTTTAAAGACTGAAAAATATCTAATGACATGCTACAAATAGTTGCCAGTTTTAGCCTTTATACCTAAAAGAGTCTTCTGGAGCTTTTCCTATCAGTAAGTTACAGTGATTCTGGCTTTAGATTATGGAGGCTTGGGAGCTTATGTTTTGTTTTGGACAAGCGCTTTTTCCTCAAAAATCCAAGTGAAGACCAGATGAATGTAGTGATATCCTGAACTAAATTCAACACGTTCACATTGGGGTAACAGTGACAGACTTTTCTGTGTTACAAAACCAAAAGAAAAGTCATGTATGCAATGCAAGTGGATTCTTCCCTGAAGTGGTGAACACAGACCAGGTAAATCCTGCTGGAAATACAGGCTCATGACTTAGTGCTGTGGTCTTTGCAGAGATTAGAGATTCTCTTCCTTCACAGGTAGCTGCCCTGATTGCCAGAGCAATCCCAGCTATTCCCACCGGCACGCTCGGCTGCAGATGGGTTCAGGAAGGGGCACCCACCGCACCTGTGCTCTGCTATCTGAGAGCTGGTGCAGTGTGGCTGCTGCCTGGCCTGGGAACCACACTCCTAAATCCTTCCAAGCTCTTGCACTTTTGTTCTTAAGTGTTCTGCTGTGATGACAAAGCTCACATTATTTCTTCAGTAAATGGAAACGCCAAAAGTATTTGATCTCTTTGGCAGCATCTGATGGCTCTCCTCTGTAGAGCAGCAGCCCAGCTTTACTTTTTCTCTTTCTGCTAAATACACTTAAAGGACAACAAGAAAATATTTTTGTTAATGCATGACCTCATATAAAATGAGGGCATAACCTCTTCCTTCAACTGTCTTATTAGAAGCAATTAACAGGCCTCCTCACTGTGCCTTTCTCCTTAAGCTTCTAGCTCTGATGCAGTTCTCTGAGTGACTCAGTGTGTGGGCTTTTGTAAATCTTGTTTTTGTGCACCTCTATTTACTCCATACTTTGAACATAAAGGAGCTGAAGAGGACTGCTAACAACTGTGAATTTCTGAGTGGGTTCTGCACTTTCAGACAGGCATAAAACCTGATGCAAGTCAATATATATTGACAATGTATGCTTGATAGAGTTAGATTTCTGTTAGCTGACACTGTTCAATAGCACACTCGATTTGTTCAGCTATAGAAGGTTTCTGGTTTCATAAAAGATGTACAGATCTAAGCATCACCTAGCAGTTTAGAACAAAAGTCTTACGAGATGAACATATTGACACCAAACTGGGAGGACGGGCTGATTCCCCAGAAGGCTGTGCTGCCATTCAGTGGGATCTTGACCAGCTGGTGGTCAAGCACAAGTGCAGAGTCCTGCATCTGAGGAGGAACAACCCCATTCACCAGTAAAGGCTGGGGGTTGACCTGCTGGGGAGTAGCTCTGCAGAGAGACCTGGGAGTCCTGGTTGATAATAAACATGAGCCAGCAATGTGGCCTCGTGGCCAAGGAGCCCAATGGCATCCTGGGATGCATCAGGAAGAGTGTGACCAACAGGTCAAGGGAGGTTCTTCTCCCTCTCTACTCTGCCCTGGTAAGGCCTCATCTGAAGTACTGTGTCCTGTTCTGGGCTCCTCAGCTCAAGAGGGACAGAGAACTTCTGGAGAGAGTCCAGTGCACGGCCACCAAGATGATCAGGGCACCGGAACATCTTTCATATGAGGAAAGGCTGCGGGAACTGGGGCTGTTTAGTTTAGAGGAGAATGAGGGGGGGATCTCATCAATATATAATTATTAATATATAAGTATATATAAGTATATAAATGGTGGATGTCAGGACGTTGGGGCATCCATCTTTTCTATTGTATCTAGCAACAGGACAAGGGATACTGGGATGAAGCCATAACACAAAAAGTTCCATTTAAACATAAGAAAAAACTGTTTTACTATGAGGGTGAGGGAACTCTGGCACAAGCTTCCCAGGGAGGGTGTGAAGTCTTCTTCCTTGGAGGTCTTCAAGACCCGCCTGGACATGTTGCTATGCAACCTGATCTAAGTTGACCTGCTTCTGCAAGAGGGTTGGACTATACGATCTCGAATAGTCCCTTCCAACTCCTACCATTCCATGATTCTATGAACTCAGGATTTTAACCAATTGCAACAGCACCTGAAGTTAGGCAAAATAAATTCAGGAAGCCTCTCAAGTAACCAAACAACAGCGGAGATAGGTATCTAAAAGATTCAGAACTAGCAAGTTCCTTGGAAGCTGATGGATCTATAAATCTTGGCTCTTATTTCTGACCTCACATGTAAGAGCCAAAATACAAGAGTTTGTTTTGGGAACTTTTGATCAAGATTCCTGTCAAGAAACATAAATTTCAGACTCATACCTGTTGAGTGGACTGTAGTCTCTGTTTTTCATTCTGCTGCTGTTTAAATCTGTCAAAGACTTCATCCACAGAAATTGCCCCTTTTTTCACCTGCTCCTGTAAGTGGATGAGTTCTTCCTGTTCAGCAGGGATATTGTGTTTCACAGCACTATCAGTCCTTGTGTCAGTGTGGCCTCTGTGTGCTGCTACAGAATGTAGAAAGGTTGAGGCAGAAAATAATATCAACCCATTTCACTCCTTTGTCTTTATGATGCAAGCACTCTTCTGAATAAAGGCAAGCAAGCAACGATTTTATAATCTGACATCAGCAAAACAACATATTCTTTAGGGTGGCTCGCTCTCTCCCTTCTTTCTATTTGGTTTTGGTTATTTTGGTTTTTGAGGTTTTTTTGTTTTGTTTTGTTTTTTTTTTTTAAATGAGAGAAATGTAATGAATCAATGAGAATTCTTACCATTACTCTTTGGCAGCAGAGTAGTATCTTAAACATTCCATTCATGACTATTGCCCTGATCCATGGAGTCTCTACTAGTGTCAGTTCAAATAAGAATTTCCATCTACCTGTAAGGCTATGTTCCTGACATTTTAAAAGAAATCGTTACTATGTTAAGATAAAAAAATATCCAACATCACTTTTCCTAAGTGGCTGAACATCAATGAAAAGTAACATCAGTAATGTTGCAGACAGCAGTACCCCAGTGCAGAAATAAATAGGTGATTATGTGCTGCCCCACATGCCTTAATCCTGACCTGCTACTTGTTAACAGATGATGGAGGAAAAATCTTAACTCAGTGTTCATTCATTTTGTACATAACATTATTAATTATTTTAGGATACCATTAATGGAATTGATGGTAGCAACATTTTGATGTGCTACAACTCAAATAACAACTGGACTTCCATAAGTAATTAATTTTACACGGATCTTAGGGCAGCCAAGGGAGAACTATTGCTCCCTACACTGCTGCCTTTCCGTGTCTGGAATCAGTACTTGGCTGAGCCCTCCTGTCCTTCCTTTTCTTGTTTTTGTTCACAAATGACAACTGGAGCACAAAAGTGTAAAGTAGCTCTGACTCTTCAAATCTTTCCCATAAGACCGTAACTTTTATTTTTCTTTCTTTAATCTGATCTCTTAATGCTGCATTAAGGACATAAATCACATGTGGGAAAACAGATGCTAAATCAGTCAAATTCAAGTCACAGCAAATCTCTACTAGTTCTACTGAAAAGCTTCAAGGCAGTTAAAGAGCTAAAGTAAATTGTGTACCAGGCTTCCTGGCATTGCAGTACATTCTGTTGTTGTCACTGGGTGCTCGAGTGGCCTTCTGCTGAAACACTACAACAAAGTAAAGAATATAAGGAAGTTGGTGAAAAAGGGCAATAAAAATCATCAAGCATTCTGAACGAAGGAAAAAGGCTCATGAAAGCAGGCTGGGATAAATTTCTTATTCTAGCCTAGGAGCAACTTCTCAACCCACTTGACAGCCTAATGTTAATTACTTGAAAAATTGTTCTGTTGCATAGGATGGCAGGATTACTGATAGTACAGATATCATGACAAGAAACTTTGAAAAAAATAGTATATAACTAGTTTGGAAAAAAAAAAAAAAAAGCTAAATCTTAGAGTTCTTCACTCAGTACAGACACTTACCATAGGCTATGTCTTATTTTGTGGAGAAAGCTAAGGCAGCAAAACCTTAGGTGAGAATAATGACACTGCTTAAGAAAGAGTATGTGTATATTTATTGTCTACTTTGTTCAAGCACTAGGAACAACAAAGCATGCTCAGTCTGTTACTGTAGCACATCAGCCCCGTTCCTGTGCTCAGAGTACAGCCAGATTTGGAGATTCTCTGAAATGTTGTAGTCAAAATTTTGCTGTTGGCATATGTAAAACCCTGAAGGTGGGAAATGTTTGGTTTCTGCCATTTAGGCTTTCTCTTTTAGGTCTCAGTTCTGATTTTAGCTAAACAAACTGATAATCTAGAATAATTTCTTCTAAGTAATCTTTATGACATGTCTACAATGCAGCAAATGTGCCAGTTCAACCTTTGTGTAGGGACCAAAGCCTTGCACAGCAGAGCTGAGTTGAGAGGGCAGAGCCAGCATGCTCCATGCTGTACCCCCAAGCCCTGGCTCCTTGCTCAGGCTGGCCAGGGAAACCCAGGGGGCCCTGGTTTGCTCCTTATCTGCCTTCTCAGGCTACTGTGTATGATGCATCCACTTCTCTCAGGGAAACTTATAAAAAGGATGATCAAGACCATTGTGACATCTGAACTGCGCATGTTACATGCAGAGATGAGGAAGGAGCAAATCCTCAGGATGTATTTTCTATACTGCAGAATAAAGTCTTTACGCTAACTCCTGAGTAGGCTTATATGGAAGGTGATGATGAATGAAAGTAGCTGGGGACTTGATGTTCTTTGAAATGTTCTCAAGGTAAATGAAGAGAGTAAAAGAACCATACAGGCAACACAATCTGCTGCTTCAGCCTAATACAGATAGACTTTAACTTTTGTAATACTCTTCTCTGTAATTCTCAAAGAATGCTGCTAACTATGGTTGCAGTGTTTTCTTCTATACTTGAAACAGTATTCTCTTTTTAAAAAGGAATGAAATAACCAGAATGCAGAGGTAATGCAGACAGCCCAAATTTTACTGCATAAGGAGGAGAAAGGATATACTCAACAATGTCCCTGATTGGAAAGCACTTTAATTGATAGCCTTTGAAATTTCTGCTGAGTTTTGCAGTGTTAAAGTAATAAGAAATGGAATTGCTCTTCCCATTCAAAGTAAAATTGTTAAAACCACTTTATGTGCTGCATCTTGTTGAAATGATTTTAGTTGGCAGCAAGTATTCAGTGAGGGTGAGGTCAATGAAAACAAACGTTTCTGTTTCTGGGATGCTTGGAAAGATGGATGCATGCACCACTCTGTGACCACCACAGGTTTAAGCAAGACTGCAGCAGTTTACTCTTTCATTCCCACATTCTAATTACTTACAGACTGCTGAAATGCAGAAGTGGAATGAAAGAAACAGGTAATCTTGCACAAGGATATATTCCATTATTTCTTATGGAAGATAAAATGAATATTCCTTCAGTAAAGCGATATTAACAGCAATTTTTAAAAGTGTCAGAATGTCACAGTTCTTCAGCTGAGGAGTGTTACACAGTTTTGTATTTTCAGAGCCTCTCTGCCATAGATAATCTGGTTAAAAAGTTATGGTACTTCTACTAGGCTTTTTTACTTAATGTGCACTCTTCAATAATATCTGTAAGATCAGAAAGAGTATTTTTGAATTTTTAATCACTCTGTGGCAGGCTAAAGTACCCATAGATGCTTGTTGGTCAAAATCTACTAATTTAATATCTCAATCTGATATATGCTATATATTTTTTCCTATGATGTATCTCCTCTTCTCTTTCAGTTTCTCAGAACTGAGAGAACTAATAAGTAATTCCACCTTATTCCCTCTCCTCTCTTCAGCTGCTACAAGACATAGATGAAGTTCTTTGCATGCCCTAAATACATTTTTTATGTCTTAGGTGGTAAGATTGCTTTTTAGGAATGAAATGTAACCTCAATATTTCTCCAGGAAAGCAAAGTCAGAGAATAAGAAACCACTGTAATATTTTCTAGTTTTGTGGCAAATGTGTAGAACTCTGGGAAAATTCCTAAACAGAAGGCCCCAAAAGTGAGTTGGGGTTCAAGGAACTCTGAATGGCCCTTTTATCCCAATCAGACTAGCTACAGATACTATTTCAGACTGTCTGGACATGCAGGTAAATAATGCTATGAGGCTTGAAATGTGGTTAATATTTTCATGGTTATCACCCACAAACAGAGGGGCTAGAAACATTTGAAATCTAAGTGTCTGATGTGTGATTCCATACCAAGAAGAACATTTTATAGCCACAGACTGTGCAAGAAACTGCAATGAGTATAAAGGCTCTAGAAAAAGAGAATTATTTTTTTTACTATAGCTGCAGGTTGACAAAAAGATCAGGAATTTGATTTTCAGAGATAATTGAGGTTCTAACAGAAAGCTGTAATGGTAAGGAATCATTGATGCTCCAAGACATTTCAAAAATTGCTTTGTGATAGGCTACTACAAAGCGATATAACTAGAAACATAGGCAATCAAAACACGGAGAGTTACATTACAGGAGAGAACTCACATCAGTAAAGAGGTAATGATACAGTTTCTAACTCACATCTTACTTTACCCATCTAACCTATCAGAGAAGTTGCATGATTTCTTGTATTAGCAACATTGCCTCTAAAAATCAAACAACCGTTTGCCACTATACACTAGCAACTCAAATAGGTTAGATCAATGAACCTACCCTACACTTACCTATAAAGCAAACACTTCCAGCAGAACAAACAACAAAGTAGGAAAGGCATAGGGAAAGAAAAAAAATAAATAAATCAATAAATATCACTAATTTGAATTCACTTTGCTTAGGGAAATTCAAGATAATGTAGTGGTTTGGCCTGGGCCAGATTTTTCAGTAGCGGTGGGGCTAAAGAGTGGCTTCTTTAAACAAAAAGAGTTGCCAGAAGCTTCCCCTGTAGCTGACAGGGTTAGGGCCAGTAAGTTTTAAGTTGGACCCTGCACCTGACCCAGGCCTGGCCAATTAGTAGTGGAGGTAACGCCTCTGTGAATAACATATTTGAGCAGAAGTTGTTGCACAGTTGCAGAACGGCAGCAGCAACAGGGAG
>WBNH01005373.1:100316-212179 GCA_013401255.1 Urocolius indicus
GTTTTATTTCTCGTCTCCCTGCTTTTGTTGTTTCTTTAATAAATCAAACCTTTTTCTCCCTAAGTTGAGTATGTTTTGTCCGTGACGCTAATTACCAGGTGATCTCTCCATCCTTATCTCAACTCACAAGCAGTTTGTTATATTCTTCTCTCTCTCTCCTGTCCAGTTTAGGAGGGGGAGTAATATTATGACTGGGTGGATATTGGCCTAAACCACGACAGATACATTTATTCATCAGCTTCACTGAGATGATGTTCCAAACAAAATCATCTATCGCCGTGACTGTTTTATTTAGGAAACATTCAAAATTAAAATCCAGGGGATCAAAATCTTTACATAAACACAAGGCTAAATGATAATGCAAATTAATAAATACACTAGAGTTGCACTTAATTAACACATCTCAACTCAGCTGCAAATTAGAGTGAGTTTGTAAGCTCACTTGGTCCTTAGTAGTTTTTTGCTTCATTCATTTTAAAATTGTCATGCAATTAACTAATGAGTAACAGAAGAATGAAGAGGGAGAGATGAACTGCTAGTCTGGATATGTTGCAGGGAGAGAGTCCTGTATTTTTTTCCCTTGTTATTTAAACATTTTAACATTTAAACTGTGTGTGCATAGTACCTAGACAAATAAAACTTGCAAGTTCTTTTTCTGGTAGGGATTAGAGTGTAAATGAGATGTAGCACAGTAAGGGGTGACAAATACACAGAGAATACTAAGGAAGAAATATAGTAGAATGATGCTTATTATTCAGGAGATGAGGACTCTGCAGATGTTTGTTCAAATCTTTTTAGATTTCGTTTTCTTTATGTCTGTTTTTTTTTTTTTTTTTTACTAGCACATTGAACATCACTTAGCATGAGGACTAGACAGGTCATCAATGCAATGCTAGCCAGTAAGTTTTCTGAGAGATGATTCAGGACCACTCCTAAAATTCATACAAGATATTTAAGATTAAGCCCAAGAATTCAAGTGATTCATAACATGAAATCAACTAAGGAAATGGGACACTTTAAACAGTATGTTTTTTTTTTTTTTAATTTTTCTGAGGCAACATAGCTGAGCAGAGAACAAAAGTGTATGAGCACATCCCAGAATTCTGGTCTAGTTAGGTCCAAGCACTGTGAAGAAGGGATGGCTGGGCTGTCCTGTGCAAGGTAATGAGGCTCAAGTCACAGAAGTTGTCCTGTCAGGGTAGCACAGCTGTCTGCATGCACTTATGCTGCCAGAAGGCACAGGGAAGAAGACTGGACAGTTTTAGCCAATCTGGTGTGAGAAAAACAGTGACCATAGCTAAACTAGTAGAGAAGTTTTTATCTCTTCTAAATGTGCTTCCTGACACTCCATACATTTAGGATTCGTTTCATCAGGATAAAGACTAGGTGATGTCAAACACCTGCAGAAACACCAAACTGCCTCACTGCTTTGGTATTTGCAGTGGCCTAACGCACGCTGCCCAATGCACGCTGCTCGAGGTTTTGGCTACAGTATCCCATCCACTCATTACAATTTATACAGGCTGTTGTCAGCCTCTACCTTCCACAGCCACACAGTCAGTTGAGATTGAAAAAATCCAGTTTTATCAGATCAAAATAAAATGACTTTAGAAAGAATCACAGTATAATGACAATGTGAAAACATTAATCCAAAAATATACACGTGCTCACCAGTAACTCTCTTCCCAATTTGCAGTGAGATTCTGAGCCTGTTAAATATGAGCTCAAATCTGTAAGAATCCAAGCAACCTTGGTCAGGGAAGGACCTGAGGAGACTACACAGAGATGACTCCCCTACACTGAGGCAAGGTAATAAAAGTAATACCAAAACATATTCTTGCAGAAGGGGTAAAGAGCGAGAAGAATAGGTGCTGGTGGTTGGTTAGTTTACGGTGCTGTTCAGAAGGTGATGTCAATGTACTTGCTGTCCCACGCACACAATGAAGGGAACTCTTCTGCTATTGCACTTGTCAGAAATGTAACTTAGTGGGTCATGGAAGCTGGACGGACTCTAGTGATATACTTGAGAATATTTGCTGCAGCACATAAAATGTGAATATACTTCTGCAGTCCTATTTTCTCTTCAGTAGAGAAAAGCAAAAAGGAGAAGACAATACGTGGGTTTATCAGAAACAAGCTATTTAGAACAGTTTGCTTTTCAACCAGGCAGCAACCTATAAATATTTTCTCTCTGTGCACTTTTTACAGGGCATTTCAATCTACCAAAGTTGTTATAGCAAAATTGCAACTGACTGAACACAGTGGATGAATCCAGTGTACCACTTCCCAAGCAGGTCTGTAAAAACAGTCTAAGTGCACTAAGACAGCTGAACAGTGGTTCCTAGTATTTTATTCATGGAAAAATACCCTTAAGCTAGGGATGCATAATGAAATTCATCTGCAGTGCAGTACTTTATACTCACTGTAGGAAAGTACTAAAACATCCTTCTGTGGGACATAAATGTTGTGTGGTTTGCATGGGCTCCGAGGCTTCACTTTAGGAAACCCCTGCTTTAGAGCATCTAAACAATCTGCATAATAAGAATTACCAACTCAGGATGTGATCACTATAGTTCCCAGTAATCAGCCTGATAAGCTTCCAAGAAACTATGAACTCTCTTCCAGATTTTATTTTTTCATTCCATTTGTGTTTATATTGTCTATTCTGTACATGAGATATTTTGCCTTCCTAAAAATATCCATTAGCTACTTTTTCTGCATATCCTGTGATTTCAGTGAGCAATGAGAATGCTATTTTCTTCTGGGAGAGTAACTAGGAAACCTGTTTTTCCACTTCTGACTTTTAAACCTGGTGTGAAGTCCCACAGACAGCTATCTTTAAATAGAGAAATGTTTTTAGTGCACAGAGGGGAAATGCATTCCTTCAGGGATTTATGAGAGGTTTGCAAAGGAGCAAGGGCTATAGCCTATGAAGTTTTATTTATGCTGCTGTAGGACAGGTGTCCTTGCTGCAGAGAATCCCTCTCATACTGGTGCTCTCTGAGAAGAGGTAAATGATAAAGACAGTAATGTAATCTCTAAGCCCTGAGGCAGTTTTGGTAGGTCAGGCTTCAGAAATGGTAGGGAGGCATTACAGAAACTCATGCACCAGTCCTGAGAATATACCGGGGACTTTGGTTTTCCACTCAGTCAAATCTGGTATCAATAGGTAACATGAAAATTGCACTGTAATATGAAAACACAACATTTTCATGCATTTATTTAATAGTTGTTTTGGCAGCACGCAATTGAAAAAACATCTACAAAGGAATACTAAGGACTTGAAGAACGAAAAGGAAGTACACTGAGGAGTGCACACCATCTGGACAAGAAGCTATTTGGCACCAATTTGCAGCTCCATCAGTTGATGAGCTTTTCACACAGAAAGCACAATTCTTGCAGGGGTCTAAATTAAAGAACAAATGAACTCTTTGTTTGTTCAAGATGCAGTACTGTTAGCAGCATTCAATACAGTAGTTTGCATGTTCATTAAAAATTGAAAAGAGAATAAATGAAACCGAATAAAAGTGATTAGAAAACTTATGTTTTAAATCTCTCAAGTCACGTGTATTTCTCAGAACTTCTTTATCAGCAAACTCAGGCCAGATGATCAATTTGTAATTTGCAGTAGTTCAGTCATGACAACATGCATCCCTGTCTACTGCACAGGTTTCAAAGCAGAGATCCTGATCTGAATGTGAGCTTGTGAAGTTTCATATTTGTTTTCTAGAGATCCAACAGTTCCACCATCTTATTCTGCAGAGCACCAAGTGGTAATCTACATGGAGGGTAAACTGGAGCTTCCATGCATTTGAAAGCTACTTGTTACAAAGCGGGCTCATTTGCTTGCTTGTGCTATTTTCATGGAAACAACACCGCTATTGCTTAAAGGAGAAGATACTTTTTTGTAATGTCAGGGACTTCAATGTGTGGTGAAAGGCCTCATGGGAATTCAACCACTTGTTTTATCCTCATGGATAAAACCCTATAAATTAAAAAGGTAGCACCAGCAGACAATCCAAGGGGCAAAAAGCATTTCTGCTTATGCAGTGCTTACAGGGTGAGATTTTGCCAAGAAATCAGCCCATAATTTTCCATTACCTCTGTGGGTACGTAAAGGGCAAAAAGAAATCCTCTCCTCTTGCATCTCTGCATGGCACTATCACAACAGGCCCTGCAATCCTTGGGACACAAAGACTGTCCTTTCCATGAACTCCCAAAGTACACAGGGATCCAGCTGTGGGTGACTGTACAGCCTTAACACAGCCCTCTTCTGCACATTATACTCCATTCTCAAATCCCTGTAACTAGAGGATCTGCGCCTTACTGAAGGGAATGGTTCTGAAGATCAACCAGAACTATGCATTGAAAATAACTTGTATTTTACAGGAACATTATTTGTTTCAGAAATTAAAAGGTATTTACTGAATGGAGAGAACACAGAGGAGGGAAGGATGCCTCAGCTAAGTGACTAAAAGCTGCCCTGTGGAACAGAACCTCTCTCTCCAATAAAGCCCCAGCATAACTCTAGATAAGTCATTTAGGCCAGCAATCAGGCAAGTGTATTCCTGACATTAGGGTACTGGCTAGACACACTAATCAGGCATTGGAACAGGCAGCCCAAGGAGGTGGTGGAGTCACCATCCCTGGGAGTGTTTAAGAGGCGTTTGGATGTTGCACTTAGGGAAATGGTCTAGTGGTTGATAGGGCTGGGACAAAGGCTGGACTCGATGTTAAAGGTCCTTTCAGCTGAAATGGGCTGGCTGCTGAAATCTATTTTTTGAAGGAGTGAAGTATTATATAATGCTGTTAATCTCAAGAATGACACCTTAGTAACTTCATATTGGGCATCCAAAACCTCGGTGGATACAGAACAACTCCAAGAGCTCATCACAGGAGGAACTGAAACAACACATCAGACCAAGCGCAGGCACAAATTGTATTTTAACAAAAATAGGAATGAAAAACACTGAAGCATTGTGCATCTTATGCTCACCCACTTTAAATGCTAGATGAAACAAAGTATCTGTGATAAATCGCAGCAGATGGCTATATACTTGTATTGAATGTTTATGACAGGAAGAAAGAAGTAAAGCAGCAAAATTACCTCACTTCTAACTTTTTTATTATCTGACTTTGCAGCTTCTGCAGTATGCTTTAAAAAATAATATATGACAACAAAACCTGAAACTATCATTGTGTGTATACGCACTAGCCAGGGTCGTTTTATTTTACATCGATTACATGAAATCATAAAGTAATGACTGCAAACACATGCAGATTTTAATGATGGACTGGAACGAAATGGTTTGTTTCTTACAGCTGAAACAATTCCCCAATTATAAGCAGTTTTAATACAATAAACTGTAAACTGAGATACTACTAGACTGGATGAAGAATTTTTTTAACCATCATGGAGAAGGACATTGCCAATTCATGTAGCCAGAATAATCTTTCAGCTAAATATATATAACTTTCATCTAAAATTTCACTATCTATCTCAGGAATCCCTGCACAGAACAGGAGAGTGAGAAACTCCAGATCTGGAACTACAGGCAGAAGAAACTGAAGCCTGAGTGGTCAGCTGAAGCTTCCTTGAAGCGCTTGCACTTTTCTCAATTGTTATGTAAGTAAATGAACTTGAGCCAGAGACTGGTTTCACAGAACCACAGGAAATCAATCTGTCTGCCACTACCTGCTTACAAAAACAAAGTTAGGAATGTGTGTGTGTGTGTGTGTGTATCTATATATCTCTATCTATATCTGGTATAAAAGAACCACAGTTCCATGAAGGCAGTTCCTCCAATACTCTCTTAATTAGCAAACAGTTAGGGCGGAGAAAACAGAAACACTCTAGTGCAATAAAGGACAGTAAAAGCAATCTCTCAAATAATGCACTAAAGGGTTTCAAATCACCGGCCTGTCTATGATGATGCAGGTCCAAGATTTGAGACACTTCTTTAGCAATCTCAGTAAAATCAGCCATTTCAGGACTTTTGTAGTTGTAACGGGCCCCCTGTACACACATTCTTGTATTACACTTTGTACTACTGTAATGATTCAACCTTGTACCTCTTGAACATACCAAAGAAAACTTAACTAAATGATGAACACATCAGCCCATGCATTCTGGCCCTCACCTGGAGTTACACAACCTGGAGTAAGAGAGTTAGCTAGGAAGAAAAAAATAAATCACAGACGGAAATAACCATGAAAAGGGAGGTGCTTCTCTGTATTGGTAGAATCATTTGCATAGCATTATTCTTGTTTTAGTGAAAAACATGTTGGATGGAGTAAGCAAACTATTGGTATCCTTTCTCAGCCTGGTTTTCTACCATTTATTCTTATGTATATTATACATTGGCAGGTTTTTATAGAGGATGTTGGAAATGCAAGGCGGTATGGATTTTAGGGCTTATAGAGATCTCTGCAGTAGGTTCACAGACATTCTTTTTATTACTTTGCAATTAGACTTCACTCTGAATTGGACTACAAGACACCTGAAATCTGCTAGCTTTACATTTCCAAGAATAAGCTCCAAAAGGTTCCCCAAGTTTTCAAAGAAATTATAAAAGGACAATATTATTCCTGATATGGCCATTTCTAGCATCTTGCATTGAAGAAAAGCTATTTGAAAAAAGAATTATCATGGAGACATTTCTCCCTACTGCTCTCATCAGAAAAAAATCAATTATGGCTAAAATCTCTTAGAATGAAGTAAAAACATTTTGATAAAGAAATGGAAAGGTGATTCAAATAGCATGTTGTGTATTGCACAGTTAAAATACAGTCACTTAATATCCCATCATATTGTTAGACTTTATAGAAAATTAAACAAAAAAATGATGTTGAGACACAAATTGAAAACCAATATTAGTCAGATATGTTCTCAGCTCATTCAAAAGGTGAGAATAGGCTGACTGAATCAAACAATTTATTGTTTTGAAAGTAACTGTACAAGAATCTTAGTCTTAAAAAAAAATGTTATTCAAATAATAGAAGAGACATATTTATATTCTACCAGCAAATATTTACAAAGCAGCAGCACTGACCTTGTACTATATAAGGAGTGCTGACCTCTCTGACTAGTGAACACATGGGACAAGGGGCAGGGACTGGTGGCCTGTTTGCGATAAAAGACCTGCGTTCTTTCCTTCTCTCCTCCTCCTCTTCCACCTCAGCAAGTATGAAATCATACACAGGGTCATCCAGTTTTGCAAAAGCATATGGGTATTCCTCCTCATCCACTCCCTCAAATGTATCTTGGTCTTCTCTGTAGCATGCTGTTAAAAGTCCATCACCACGTTCTCTTTCACTTCTGTCCTCCACAAAATTCCTCTCTGAAAAAGTAACAAATTGTGTTCCACATAAAGGCTAAAGACAACAGATTAGGATTCAATTTAAAGCTTTAGAGTTTCCTAAAGTAACTCAGAGACCTAATTTCACTTCTAAGCTCCAGTGCTCTGATTTTCAGAAGCTTCTGATCATCTCAAGTCAGTAGAGAGAATGTCCCAAAGGAATAATTCCAACTTCAGGGCCTCCTCATGATTTCACCTCAGATTATAAAAAATAGATGCTTAGCTATCAACCTCCAAAGAAAGGGGCTTACACAAACATGTTCTCTGATGGTGAAGTCAAGTAAATGGTACTTTTAGCTGTTTTGCGTTTTGGAATATCAAGATGTTTGTTAGCTGTTGCAACAATGACTTAAGAATTTAAACTTATTTTAGAAAATGGTGGATTTTGTCTTCGCTACATCTTCAATGTCCCACTCATTTTTGAGGGCTTTACTAAGATGTACTGTAGGACAAAGTGGAAAAAAAAAGCAATCCCTTACAGTGTAGATGAAATTTATGATCACTTATGATATATGCTAACACTATCTAGCGTCATCCTTTCTCCCCCCACCAACTCTCCAGACTGTCTATATTCCCTATATGTTAGATATTTCACAGTACAACTCCTCAGAACTTGCTTTCCTGTAGCTTTTACATTTTACAGCATTAAAGGAAATGGTGAGTTTCCTGATACCCATGTTTGTTTTATTTTTAAAAGCCCACAAAATGCCAAGGGCTATAAGCTGTTACTGAGGCTGGTGTTCCTAAAATGTTTTTAACTTCCTCGTGCTGATTACCCACCTTTCCTGAAAAAACACAAGACCTGCCTGGAATACTTGTACTGAGTCACGTTTTCCTTGGGTTATAATCTCCTGCCCACACTTGTGTATCTGCTAAACTAAGTTGTGGTCACTACTGGTGTTTTGAATCCTTTAGCTGCTACTTACAGAATTGTTTTGTCTGTTTATGGGTTCAGAGGAGCTAAGCCTTCTTTGGAGGTGGGATACACTTATGAGATGTGCAATTTGTAAATGGGATGCATTATTAATGCATGTATCCTGGTTAAGATATAGAAATGTTTTAAAACAGCAAGTAGGATTAATGGATCTGCCATATTTAATATGAAAAACATTTTGTTTCCATGTCACTATAGAAGTTCTGTTTCTCTCTGCAGATTGTTCTTTCTTCTACCTCCCACAGGGGGCGCTCATACCACTGCCAAAACAAAGACTTCAAGAAGGGAGGACTTGCCTTTTAGGAATTCCACAGAAACACCTAAAGCTGACTAAAAATACTAGACAATGACTAACTAGAGCTCCTCTTTGAAAGCAAGCATAATCCTCATTTAGATGAATTCTGATACTCCCCTACGCCATTCCCCAATGGTGAAACCAAGGCTAACACCTTAGGAAAATTCA
The DNA here is from genome assembly GCA_013401255.1 of Urocolius indicus. Taxonomy (NCBI): domain Eukaryota; kingdom Metazoa; phylum Chordata; class Aves; order Coliiformes; family Coliidae; genus Urocolius; species Urocolius indicus. The sequence continues at coordinate 109,072 of WBNH01005373.1, forward strand.
CATGTTTCAAAAGAACTATTCACACAGGAATGTTTTAGACAAACTCTTACCTTGCCAGTACAGGATTCAGCACAGCGCACCACGTAGCCAAGTAACTGCTAGTACCCGCATAGAGACAACTGGCATGTGGCAGAGAGGGTCACTTTGCTACTTGATGGTACAGCCACCAGAGCTACTCCAAGACAGCCATTTATATCAAATTTACACTAACACATCCCACACACCAAATCTGATCCCTCATTTATGCACACGTATAGCTGCAGTTGAGTATTTCATGGTGAGTAAAATGCACCTTTAATATTAATTTTATGCTGACTCTCTTTCTGTTAGAGTTGACCTATGACTTCCTGCATATAGCCAGCTTTTCCTTTCACAGCAGAAAACAGATAGAAAACCTATCTATAGCTGGCTATAAGGCTAGAAAGCTATTTCTATCTACTTCTGTAAACTTCAAAATGCTTGGTAATTGAAGACTAACAGGTTATGCTGCATCTAAAAAACAGAGATTATGGTAATAAGCAGTGGAGAAACTGAAAAGCAATTTGTGTGCACATTTGTCAGTGGTGTCCATGACAAATAAGAGTTTTGTTTTTTTTTTTTTCTCTGACTGTGTGACTATTTAAGCTTGAATTCTTTTACCTACTTCTGTTTCCCAACAAGAAAAAATTATAATCATCCCATCTGAAATAGATGCAAACAATATTTTGGGCTTCTCATCACTTGATTCATATTACAACAGTAAATTTTAGTTTTACGCTGAAGCAAGAGTATTTTTAAAAAAGCAAAAAACCCAACAATCCCAAAACCCAAACCAAAAGTATTTCATTAAATGCTACAATTTACCTCTCTCTTTTCAACCTGAGTTTTTATTTCTAACCACAACATTGGCTGAAATTTATTACATGTACTATTTTACCTCTCAGAGTCATTTTCTATTAAGTCTATCTGTGAAATTCCAAGTTGTATGAAATGAAGATAATATTTAATATTTTTAAATGGTAAATACTTAAGTCAACTGAACAAAACCACAAGCTTAATCTTCTCTTTCAAGCCTCTCTGGTGAGTCTAGTGGATTGTGTATTATTTGGCAGCTCTCCGAGACTGGCAGAGTGAGGAAAATCTGAAACCTGAACTCAGCAGCTCATACCACAGTATTAGTTGATATACTTGGTCATGAATATCTTGACACAGCAAAGTTTGTATGCAGCTGCTTGCTTTGCAGAATTAGAGCCATACTGCCTAGCTACTGCTTTCAGAAGTGATCGTACATAGTCTCTACAGCAGCACCTAATCTGTACTTGTACATGGTTGTATCTGGGGTTATTTTTTTTTCTCAAGATCATACCTTGTGATACATTGTGCAGATCATCCTATCTTAGGCTACCAGGCAGATTTCGAGGGAGAGGAGAAGGTGGCCTCGTACAGAAAAAGTAGTCTCTTCTGTTCTCTTTGAGATCTTTGGGTATGCTGGCATACAAATCGTCAGGACTGTAGTGAAAGCTGTTTGAATCTTCCTCTTCTTGATCTCCATGTTTTGTCTCCTCTCTGCTGTCTTCCATATCATCTTTCTTTTCATCATCCATCTCTGCTTCCTGTTGGCATCTCGATCCAATTCCGTATTGATCTCCCAGGTTCTGCTTGGCTTTTAATGCTAAACAATGCATTTTTTCGTTGAAAATTTGCCATTTGGAAACATTTTCTGCTTCAAGGATTCCCACAGAAGCAATGCAACAGCTAATAAAACTTTTATGAACTGATACAGTAGGAAAGCCATCAAATACATACTCTCAGTGAACAGCTGTTAAAATATTTATCAAATCAACAGTGAAAGTTTTTATTGTATCTTGCTACTCTGATACACACCATCTTCATACACACAGTTAAACTTTTCTATAGTTGCTGTCAGAAAGAAATAATGCACACTTACCTTGCCTCGAGTAATTTGTATTTCTTGACTTTCAACGTAGCACAGTGCAATGCTTAGTAAAATAAAGCTAAGCTCACACAGCTCTGTAACTTGTTTTTATACAATGGGGTTTGGGTGCTTATTTAAATATCTCTAAAATGAAATAAACATTGCTCCTGGGACATGTGTCTGTACTCCTGTGGAAATGGAGCTCTTCTGTTTCTAGTGGCCCTCAGACCACAGAATAAGAATATAGTGTGGAGAGATATGAAAGAATGCATTTTAATCAGTATATACAGCATCAAGACTCGGGTCATCAGACTTGGTGACACATCTATACAACTCCTTCAGCAGACTTACAGTTAGTCAACCCATAGCAGGTAATACTCAGCCCTGAGGTAGTTTCCATTCTGAGTCATCCTTTGGTGATGCTTTTCTTGCACCACTAATTCAAATGGGAAATTAACATATTCAGCTAACTAACATGGTCAGTTTCTACCATCCATGTTCTTCTTCCATGTGTCCACTCCAAGGTGTTCCCCATGTACAGTGTGATAGAGATGGTGAAAATGTATCAGGGCTAACCAAGTGTCTATCCTACTTTCTCACATCTACCTAGATGTGCTAAAGCAGATGTTTTAAACTTAGCAAATAGATTATTTAAACGTAGCAAATAGATGGTTTAAACTTAGCAAATAAGAAAGATCCTTTTCATACAGAGTATGAGACACTTGAAAAAACTGTCAACAAACAGGTAGAGAGAAACAAGATAACGTTTATCTTTATAGATTCATGGTACTGTAAAACATATGCAAAACATATACCATCAGTAAATGCAAACAAGCAACTTCAATTGCAATTTTCAATGGGAATGCGTGTGACTACACAGATCATCAACAAGCTTGTCATCAATCTATGCTGACTGATGACTTTATTATCACTACTGAATCCCTCACCTGCCTACTCCCTTTCTCCTAGGACATCTGCCCTCCCCAGAAGCTGCAGCAATATCTGGAAATTGAAAGTACTAAAATAATTTGATGCCTGGTTTGTCCATAATCCCACTCACTTAATACAGCACATGCTTTGTTACTGATCAAACTAACAACTTGACTTACCCATGGCTGGTTGAGTCTCTGAACCTGACATAAGCACGTAAGTGTCATCATCTTCTGCTTCCTCCTTGCAACTGGGAAAATTATCTGCTGTATTGATCTAGAAAAAAAAAGGGGAGGAATGTTGTTTTGGTCATGTCATCTCCTAACGGGAAAGTGGAGACAGAAACATGAATTTGCAACTATGTAGTGGTGTACACACTATAGGCATAATGAATGTGTATATCTGGGTACACAGGGGACACAAAGTTCTGCTATGAAGCAATATCCAAGTTTGTACAGCAAGGACTGAAGCTAATTGATGTCCCCTTAGCACTGTGCTGGGCTGTCCAGACAGCTCCTAACTCTGCTCCCAACTGTGAAACACCCACAGTTAATGAGAAAGATCAGTAACCAAAAATCAGAAAGTCTATAGGACATTGATGAACAGCTCAAGAGTGCACAGAGTGCAAGAAATCTCTGGAGAGCTCATTACAAACAGCTCCTGTATCCTGGTACCAAAAGCCACATGTGCACTGAAAAACTAGAACTGGAACTGCAAGGCATGTTGCAGTTCTACCTTGATGCTCAAACGTGGCATTGTTTCTCGTTCCTCTAGAAAGCTGTTACATTGTTACACTGCCATTCAAAATTAGCCTCAGGAGGGTCAGAACAAATCAGTTCTCTAAAAGGTTATCACTATTTCCTTCAGGCAGAAGGGGTACAAACTTCTGCTCCTCCATAGTCGCTAAGAGCAAATTTGTAATGCAATTGCTTACAGTTCTGTCATCTTAAAATACACAACACACACTTGTTGCTTGCTGATTTTCAGAAATAACTGGAATTTCAAAAGTTGGCAGTTTTTTTCAAGGAACCCAGCAGGATCTCGATTCCCACATAAGCATAACATGAAACTATTCCACATAGGCACAATGGAGCCCTCAATAATTGTTTAGGAGTTTTGAATCACAAAATGTTAACTCCAGGGGTTTGAATATACCAACCCCAAAGCAGGCAGGGAAACAGCACGGTGCATGTATCATCTGGTGTGCAAGATTAATTACAAGCTGATTACTGGACAGCGAAGAAGTGATGAGTGGTTATACCCTTCTGCATGGCACAGGAACTGATTCTTGTGAGCTAATGTCAGATTCTCAAGAAGTTTGTTCTTAGTATCCTGCTGCCCTGTGGCACCCACAGCCTCTGTCTCATGGATAGAGTTCTCACTGTGTGAAAGGTGAAAAAAAAAAGAGAAATAGTGGGTTTTTCTGGGGAATCGAGAATGCCTTCTTCCTTTCTGCTCTTGTATGCTCATGAATACCAGCCTCAAAACAGTGCAGCCACTAGAGTGTGCATCAGGTGCCTCCCTGGCCTGCTTTGATTTGCTGCTTTAAAAATATATCTGGATCTGCACAAAGCTATACCTGCCTCCAATAATCAAGTATTTAGCTTGTTTCTCTCTACTTCACAAAGACAAGATGTCTCTTAAAAGCCTGGAAGTTAGAACTTTTCAGAATATTTATGTTCAAACGATTCAAGCCTGCATGTGATAATGTAAACCGTACAGTTGGTAGGGGCGAAAGGTCTTCTGATAAGTTCCATCTGTGTTTCTCCTGTAAACAGAGGATGTGTGCAGAAGAAATCAAGCAAACAGGGCTCTAGATGCATTAACCTCTCCCACTATCACAATGGAGTACCACACAAGAGAAATCTTTTTAATGTGTTCACTTCTTATCTTTGCAAACATGAAGTTGATAGAATGAGGTCAAAAGGGTAATTGGAGGAAATGAATGACACTTTCTGATTTTCTTCTTTTGCAAAGATATTTCTCAGCTGAAGGAAATCTGTTGACTCACATGAAAACAACAGAATAGATATGATTAATATGTATCTCTAAAACCTCAGTGTTTCAGAATATTGAAGGTTCGCCTGCCCTGCTAGCTGATAGTGAGTAGCTCCACTGATAATGCTGAATCTAACAGAATTCAGAATGCAATTTAGAAGTTCAGCCCCTGACACTCCTGGACCCAGGAGACACAGAAAAGCTGAAGAGATAGAAACAGTTTTAACTAAATATGTTTACACTTGAAAAAGATTCTGTATAATGAATAATTTATTGATAAAATCCTCCTCTGAAACTAGGCATAATGACACCATGCATTTGAAGACAGTGCAGTGTCTCCAAAGGCAGTGAAGAGTGTCCCGTTTTAAGAATGCAAAGCAACACAGCTAAATCAGAATAATGCCATGGCTCAGCTTGCAAACTTTTCCATGATGCCCTGAAACAATGCCCATTACTTTTAGGTTTGGAGTGCCATATATATGGGCTGGCTCACATAATTTGAATGCAATAGCATAGCCAGCATGATGTTTCTACAGTAGAATTCAGAATGTGGTGTACAATATGCACACAGACCTGAACTTTAAAGTCTTTTGAGTCTGGATGAAAATTGCTCTTTGATTTACATTGAGTTTTCTTACAGACATCAAACCTCCTTAAAAAGAAAAACCTACTTTTATTGGAAACTGGTAATGCAAAAAGGCATTAAAAAGTTGTCACTGTCAGCACAGAACTGCTCACAACAGACTACTGAAAGGGCTCTGAAGGCTTGAAACTCTGAGAGCTAGCAATAAAATTTCTTTAACTCAAGATGCAACAGGAATGTTGGAATAAATTTATTGTCCTGAGAGACTGATGATGTTTCAAGTTATAGAATGCTTTGGGTTGGAAAGGACTGTAATGATTATCTTGTTCCAAAACCCCTGCCGTGGGCAGGAACACCTTCCATTAGAGTAGGTTGCTCAAAGTCCCATCTAACTTGACCGTGAACACTGTTAGGAATGGGGCATCCACAACCTCTCTGGGCAACCTGGTCTAGTGCCTCACCACCTTTACAGTGTAGAACTTTCTAATACTCAACCTAAATTTATCCTCTTTCACTGTAAAGCCATTACCTCACGTCCTATCACTACATGCCCTTGTCCTACATGCCCTACAAGCCCCTCTGGCTTTCCTGTAGGCCTCTTTAGGCACTGAAAGGCTGCTAGAAAGTGTCTCAGAGTCTTCTCTTCTCCGGGCTGAACAGCCCCAACTCTCTCAGCCTGTCTCCATAGGAGAGGTGCTCCAGCCTTCTGATCATCTTCATGGCCTTCCTATGGATCTGCTCCAACAGGTCTATGTCTTTCTTGTGTTGCGGGACCCAGAGTTGGGTGCAGAACTCCAGGTGGAGTCCATCAGAGTGAAGTAGAGGGGCCTTCCTCTCCTCCCTATTCTCCCTCAACCTGAACTAAGATCAAATGCCACAAAAGGTAGACACTCAATTTTCTTTCAGTTACATTTTAACTGTTTAGATTAAGCTTTGTGGAAAATACTTTCAAAAAGGCCAAGTTTTAAAATATCTTCACTGCTTCTCTCTTATGCAGAGCCTGAATTGATTTATCTCAGTTATTTATTCAGGAATTCAGTTATTAAAATTGTTATATCATTCTTGTGAGCATTTTTTGCAATGCTTTTCTGAAAATCCATCCTTTTTAAGTTGTATTTTCTGAAGATTTCCTCCTTCTTATGCAAAGGATTTTCTTATCCCTCAAAAATATTTCTCTGAAGTGAATATGCACTGAGAAGGAATCCTCCTGCTATGCATTGAAATTTGGTGCATTGTACCTTCTTATACAGTGAGTGAAACATTAAAGAATACAGAGGAATCTAACCCAGCAGTGACATTGTATCAAGTTATATGGCAAGAATGAGAGGCACTTCATTTATAAACAGTAACTCACAGGTAAATGTATTGCAGCTCACATTAGCCTTTTATATAAGAGAGATAAATGGATATATACAAAAATATATAAATATATTATATTCCTAGAAACAAAGTAACACAGAACTCCTTATGGTAAACTGCTCAAGAGCTTTCAAAGTCAGATCTTTATTATTATTGGACTTGTGAAAATGCTTCATAGAATCACAGAATAGTAGGAGTTGGAAGGGACCTTTAGAGATCATCCTGTCCAACCTCCCTGCTCAAGCAGGTCAACCTAGATCAGGTCACACAGGAATGTGTCCAGGCAGGTTTTAAAGACCTCCAGAGAAGGGGGCTCCACAACCTCCCTGTGCTTAGGGTAATAATTGTGTATTCATGTGATTCTTATGTGCTTGATTCTATTGTTTTCCAGAAAATTGGCACTGTCATGGTTTGACATGACAGCCTTTTCTGGTAAGGGGGAAGGGGCTGTAAAGATGGCGCCTGTAAGAAGTTGTTTGCAACTCTCCCCAGCTCTGAGCCAGACCCACTTCTGGGGCTGAGCCAATTAGACGCCTCCACGATCACTTTTTAAGAAGAAGCCGGAAGAGGAGGTTGCTTTTCCTCCATCTTTTTCCTGCTTCTTCTTTCTTCTGTCCCTTCTTCTTCTTCTGGCTGGTGGTGGTGCAAGGAGTAGGAACAATGAGAGAAACAGCCATGCGGACTCCAAGGCCAGTGATGAAAGAGAGGAGGAGGTGTACCAGAGCAGAGACTCCCCTGCATTCTGTGGAGAGAATTGGAGAAGCTGAGATATTCACCAAGGACTGTGTCCCGAGAGAGGGACCCCGTATCGGTAGAAGAAACTGCAATTGTGATGAAGAATGCATGCCAGAGATATTTACCAAGGACTCTGTCCCGAGAGAGGGAACCCATATCGGCAGAAGCCGCAGCTGCTGGGAGCAACCCATGCCAGAGAAGTTTGCTAAGGACTTTGTGCCGGGGGAGGAACCCCGTGTTGGAGCAGGGGAAGAATGCCAGGAGTCATCCTCTTCTGAGAAGACAGAAGCGGCAGAGCCCATCTGTGAGAGACTGACCACATTCCCCATTCCCTGCCCCCCTGAGCCGTTGTGGGGGGAGGAGGTAGAGATATCGGGAGCAGTGAGCTGGGCCCGGGAAGAAAGGAGGGATGGGGGAGGGAGATCTTAAAGTGCTGGTTGTAATTTTCTCATCATCCTACTCCCTTTTGCTTTTATTCCATTCTGTTTCTTGTAGAATAAACTTTCCTACTTTCCTCTCTAAGTCGAGTACTGGAGTTTGTTTTGCCCGGAACCGTAATTGGCAGTGAGCCTTCCCTGTCCTTGTTTTAATCCACAACAACCTTGCTTATCTTTTTACTCCCATTTCGCTGGGCCCTCCACCATCCTAACGAGGGTGGGGGTGAATGGGAGCACTGAGCAAGGGACTGTCGTGGTGCTGCTGTGCTAGGTGGGCCAAACCACGACAGGCACTTAAGTTGAAATGAAACTCTGTGTACATCTACTTTTTTTTTTTTAACACTGAAAAATTACATCCTTTGTGAGTCTAAATTCAGACTCACATCTCTATTTCAGCTTATTGTACTGGTATTTCTTTAAGAAAAGTTAAATGTATGTCACAGAGGCTTCTATGTCAGTGTTGTAACTTGGGAATTCATGTTTTCTCCCATGTTTCTCTGGTTTGCAGCAATTAAGAAAACAGATGTAGAAAATCCTTATCCTTGCTTGTAAAATTCTCATTGATCTTTTTGAGAAGATAGCTCTATAGTTAGGGCTGAATTTAAAAAGTATTAGTGTTCCACAGAATTTAGCTCCCTCAAAATCACAGGCCCTGGTTCTCATGGGGGATTTCAAATACCCAGACATCTGCTGGAAGGCCTACATGGCTAGTCACTTACAGTCCAGCAGGTTTCTTCAGTGCATCAATGATAACTTGATGCAAATGGTGGACGTGCCAACTAGGAGAGGAGCACTACTGGATCTTGTACTCATGAACAAGCAGGGTCTGGTTGAAGCAGTGAAGGCTGAGGACAGCCTTGGCTGCAGCGACCACAAGATGGTGGTGTCCAGGATCTTATGTGGTAGGAACAGAATACCAAGCAGAATCACAACCCTGCACTTTAGCAGGACCAACTTTGGCCTTTTCAAGCCAAAGTGTTTCCTAGGGGGCATCCCATGGGACAGAGTATTAGACAATAAAGGGGCCCAAGATGATTGGTCTCTATTCAAGGATCACTTTTTCCTGGCTCATTATCAGAGCATCCCAGCAGGTAAGAAATCAAGAAAGAGAGCAGAATATCCACATGGTTGAACAGGGAACTGTTGGGAAATCTCAACTGGAAGAAGAGAGTCTATAGATCATAGAAGGAAGGGACGGCCACTTGAGATGAATGTAAGACTGTGTCAGAGGATGTAGGGAGGCAACTAGGAAAGCTAAAGCCTCATTAGAGTTACCATTGCAAGGGAGGTGAAGGCCAACAAAAAGGGCTTCTTGAAATACATTGTGGACAAAACACTAGAAGCAATGTAGGCTCACTGTCGAATGAGGTGTAGAAGTGTACTCAAACATTTAAATTGTTGTATGGACTAACATAGAGTTGTTTGTTTAGGCTTAAATATCAAGTGCAGCATTACAATGCACACATGGACTTAACAGCTGTGTCTCTCTGTCTTGACAAATCTGTCGTCCCTTCTGTTTATTATCCTCACATTTCTTGCAGACTTTGTCTTCTAAAGTTACACCTGTGAGCTCTCCAGTGTTCAGTGCCATTGCACCTGATAGCTCACATTCTGCCTTGGTAAACTTGAATTTGAACAAGGCACATTATTACAGAATCATTTTCAACATTAAATGAAATGTGTTTTCTTTGGGTTTCTGCAGCAAAACTTTCCCTTAAACACTGGAACTAAAGTCTATTTTCTTTCCCACATGTAAGTCGGAGTCTGTCAGGCCTATCAGGATATACTTCACAGCATTCCCCCAGATATAATCTGCTTCAAGATGAAATGATGGTTTTGTATCCTGTGTAAAAGATGTCTGAAGAACATCATGTGTTCCTTCCATGAGACAACCTGAAAGTCAATGTATTACTGGTGATCCCTTATTCATTTTCAATTCCAATTTCAATTTCAATTCTTGCAGTCAGTATATTGAGTAGGAGAGCACAAAAAAGGCAGCTCCATGCAAAGCCCATAATTTATAGGATTGCAACAGGCCACACCTAAACTTTAATTCTAACCTTAATTCCTGTTTTCACACCTCAGTAAGTTTGTCCGCCTATTAGTTTTTTTTATTAAGTTTTTTTTTTTTTTTTTCTTCTGGGAGGAGCAATACTTCAAACATTAGATTAAACTGAAAGTTTATTTTGTTTAGGACAAAGACAATCTGATTTCCTGGACTCTAGGGCATTTCCAGATGCCTGTTGGATAGCATTCAGGCTTGCTATCAGACATCTCAAAAAAATTATGCAGTCACACTACAGTCTGTTCTGAACCAGAGAGCTGACTGCTTGATTTGTTTCTAATATGTCACAAAAAGGTTCCTTCTTATCTAACTCCCAATATTCAAAGTCTGCAGCTCTGCCAAGAGAAACATTGCTCATTCATCTGTCTCCCACTACTCTGTAGCTCAGCATTTCAACTCAGAGGACAACCTTGGTGTGGCTGTCCTATAGGCACAGCTTTATGTGGCATCTTCTTCTAACTATTATGCAACAAGATGACATTGCCAGTCACCTCAAGTTGAATGCGTGTTGAATACCAGAAGACATTCTACCATGTGGCTTCTTTGAGATGCACTAGTCTGAAAGACTCCACAGCTGCCTTTTCCCTCTGCTGATTTGAAGCCCTGTTTTTTTCTGCGAAGCAAGTGGCCAAATGCTGGTTAAAGCTATTACAATCTATATGGGCTTCCTAGAAAGGCTGTGAGGACGTGTAAGCCCAGAAGCAAGTAGAGTGGTGCTTCTAAAATTATCAGATGCCTATGGTACACAGATGCCTATGACTTTGGAGTTAGTGCATCCTAAAGAAACTCTTTTCTCTAAATATCATTACAAAAGAAAACCAAGCAGTCATGGACTCATTTGCACTTATACTTTCAGTGTCTTTGCTTTCTTATTTCTCTTCAGTGCAGACCTCACTATTGCATACAGTCCTATCTTATGAGTAAAATCAACATCTTTGAAAACTTGGAAGTAGATGTGAATCAGGAACATTTAAAAACTTCATGTAACTGGGTATGAGTAAGCCCACCCATAAATCATTCAGTGGATTGTGGTGTTGGAAGGAATTTGAAAAATCTTTCTATGACCTAAATTACTAATAGGGTACTGAACAGTACAGGAACCAGGATGACTCTCAACAATAAGCCTTTCTCTCTTGCCAACAAATTGCTTGAAAACTAGCCTTTTAAAAACACTTCTTATTACTTCTGATTTCTCTTGTTAGGTGCATTTAATTTTGTGCCTTGGTCTTTCTCATAACATCCTTAATTCCTGTGCTACACTTCTGTCTTTGACCTTAGTCCTACTTGCTATGGATTTCATTCTACTATTTGTTGTTGTTATCTTACTAAACTTTCAATCTTTCCTCCACAGTGAGGTAAGTTTGCACATCAATATTGCTTTTTTTTTTTTTTTTGTAAACAAAATCTACCACTATTATGTAGTTACTTGTCATCTCCATCATAGGAACTGTATATAATAACATACCTTAGATGACTCTCAACAATGTTTTCCAGTCTGGAACTTCTCTGCTTTGTTTACAAAACAAAGAATCCTCTAGCTATTTCCTTCACCTTAAACATCAAAATTTTATCAATGCATTTTAAAACTTGCTGGATAATGACTCCTTCTAAAAAGGTATGCTGGATTCTTCTATAAAAGTCAACTTAGTAAAAAAACCCAAACCAAACCCAAATGCCAGTTTCTTCACTCTCTCTAGTGCGAAGTCTCTTCCAGGTGCTTTATAAATAAAACTATCAATCTGTTTTTCTAAAGTGACAAAACTTTTCAGTAGTTTAGTGGCCTTTTCCATGTTATATATTGACCTAATGGAAACCTTATTGATCTCTTCACAAATTGCACAAATGAAAATCAGGACTGTCTTTGATTAAAAAAATCCAACAGGAATTAATAAAAAAAATCTCAGCTGGTCCTCCCACAAAATCTGCTTTCATATACATGCTGTAAAGATGTAGAAACAAATTAAATATAATTCAAAATACTGTCACACTTCACATTCTATGCCCTATGCTCATGTTTCTGATAACAGGAGCAGAAAAATATTTTCTCAAATGATTTCATCAGTTCATATTTTGTTACTGAATCATTTGCCTGTTTTGACCCTAACATACTCTTTTGGAAACTCATCACTTCCTTACCTAGCAATAAAGCATCAATGTAGCATATTTCTTATCCCTATACTGCTTCCAAGTGCCTTCTACACAGCCAACTTTGCATTTTAATGCTAGCTTCTTTTGGATGAGTGACACATCCATGTTTCATTTAGAAAAGACTTAAATTCTGCAAAATCAAGACTGGATTCCAACTCTCTTAAGTCCTACCAGAATAACGATTTTAAAGCTAACTTTATGGAGTACTTCATGGGAGTTTGAGGGACAAGCATTGCCACTTTGGTGAAAATGAAGACAACATTGCCTTTCAGTAAGAACTGATGTTGGGATGAGTGTGGAAAGCTCATCCCAAAAGAAAGAGCTGTCCTTCTGTCCTACACATAAGAGCCAGCCTGCTCTGTGCCATCTGCTCCCAGAAGACTGAAGCAACAGTAGAGCCCCTTTCCTCTGTTACTAAACATCAAGTGGCATACTTGGCAGGTTACTTATTTACATGGGAGATGTACTGTGCTGGCAGAACCAAAATATCTGTCCTCTGTCTCAAGCAGGGTGCTGGGTGCCTCCCAGGGGAAGAAGTCCTTTCCTGTGCTCTGAAGACTTTATTAACCAGTGGGCTACAGTGCACTTCTGGCCGACATGGATACCAGGCAGGGATTACAGCAGGGGGAAACTTGCATCGCTTAACAGACCGCAGCCATAGCTATAGCATCCTGTCACTGAGAGTACACTTAACCACAGAGGAGAATAGCATGAAAATAGAGTAAGTCATTTCAAAATCTCAAGGCATTAGAAATTCTTATCTGGATGTTTCCTCCATTTCCCTGTCACACACATAGCAGACTTGCTTTCTAAAGTACTTGTTCTTTCTTTCAGAGAAACCAGATTGAAACACAGTGGTCAGACTTTTTTCCAGCCCAAGGTGATTTGCTATTACCACTCTTTAGAATTGCCAGCACTGCCTCCTTAAACTCTAGATGTAGCAAGTGAAGCAGAAGAGACCTCAAATATACTGCCATCTATCTTCACAGTTACTGCTCCTTTTGTCTCACCCATGCTATGGTCTAGGCCATACTATACCCTCTGTCACTGGGCCTGCCAGAGCTTTCGAGAATGCAAAAAATGAAACTACATGCATTCTACAAAATATTTTCCATTTGCACTCTCAATACTTCATGAATCTAAGCAGACAATTTGGCAAATCACTTTCTTTCATTCAGTTCCACCCACATCTCTGAGCTACAGCCTAGTGACCAGCCATTTTGGTTATAAAGTTTTTTCCTAACTCTCAAGTCTGCATTAATGATGCTAATATTCACATATTCTACAATATAAATTATTCATCAAAGTATTGGAAGTGTTTAAGTATTTATTACTCATTTTTCCCAGGGCCCTGTATGAGCACCTGGAGAAATGACTGAAGAAGTCAGCTTCATAAAATTGATTGCATGCAGAGGACAGATCCAACATTACTGTTCATTAGCTTTATTAATGTTAAGCACTTTTACTACTCTATTACACTGCTTGATAACTCATGCTTGCAAAACAAGAGATGAGAAACCACAGATTTCTCTAAAGCACAAAACATTCAATACAGTGTTATAATCAAAGACAAAAAACATTTGGGAATTTAACCTGGTTTTGAAGCTGGGCAGATGGGAAGAAAGGAGGTGGAGAGAAATTTCTAGCACATGTTCTGAAGTGAAATGCTGAAATGCTGAAAGAGAGAGCAATTTAAAGCAGTGTGAGTAGCCCAGGGGCTGGATCAAGTCCTTGAAACATTTGAACTTGGTCTCCTGATCTAAGCAAGACTTGTCTTGGAGGAAAACCAAGAACAGCATATATTATCCTGCCAGTCAAAACTGCTGCCTTCTCCTGCTTGTTCCCCATCTGTCAGAGCAAGCTGTGGGATGTGCATTGCACTCTGTCTTCTTGAAAAGCGTGCCTGAGCCATCCCCAATGTATTCCATGCTGCTGTATAAGCTGGGCCCTCAGCTTCCTCCTCCTCTGCTGCACTGCAGACAAGACAGTGTGTGTGCCCCAGTGCCCCAGCTCTACAACATGTCATCGACTCATTCATGCAAGGAGCTGCATACACAGCATTGCTGAGCCAGAGAGATCAGATCACCTGACACCCAAGAAGCGCTTAGAAGACCCTTCTCTGCTGTACTTGTTTACAGGAAAAGTACAAGGGCATAAAAAGTTCCTGGGATTTTTTCTCACTGATGTTGTTCAGTGCTACGTTTCCCACTATTTCCTTTTGGTTTGCCGTGTCTTATTGAGGCCTTGTGATACCAACACAAAATGACAGCATCCACAGTGCCATTAACATCACTAGGCAGCTGGACGAGAAGCAACTGACACAAACATGTGTGTGCCACACAAGTCAGACCACAAAAAGAACAAGTATTTAAGATCAGTAACTGTATTTTTTAATAAAGCTGCTCATTCTATGAACAAAAGGTAATAGTTGCTGCATTACACAAAATGACTTCTCAGAGTAGCAAGCAATCATAATTTATTGCAAATCCCTTGTGTCTTTCTAGTTTCTTATGCAGCTGTTTACACCATGTGGCTTTTTATCAGGTGTCTGGACATAATAAATGCAGCAGTACTGATGCTTCTAAAATATATGAACCCCTACACCCATAATGCCTTTAAGTCCTAACTCTTGGAAGTAATTAAGGTCAGGTTGATGGGGCTTTGAGCAATGTGATGTAGAGGAAGATGTCCTTGCCCACAGCCAGGTGGTTGGATTAGATGATCTTTAAATTCCCTTCTGATCCAAACCATTCTCTGATTCTACCTCAGCAGCATACACAATTTTATTTCAAAGTCATGTTCCTGTTCTGTAGAACTGCAGCATCACCTTTCCCAAAGCACAAATTTCTCTTTTTGGGTCACAGGTGTATACAATTGCTTAATTTATCTGCATAGATATCAATTTAATCAGCTAGATTTTGCACTGCTTGTATTAATTAAAATCAGGAATATCTTGTGATCTAATGGACAAGCACATTTATGTTCTGATTATTCTAACCTTATCAAATTAGAAGAAAACAAACACCTACTAAATTAGGTAGAAAACTGAGCAAGGATACAGAATGACAGTAAAAATAATATTGTGACATTCACAATAATTTGCAAAATTCCTTCTGCGTGCAATCTGCCAGAAGTTCCAACAGCTACCATATTTTCTGCAATACTAAAAGATAACAAAATGTTAGAATTCTCATGTCAATGTGCTGAGTGTATATAAATGCACATAACTACCAAAGATTGATGATACATAGAATAAAAGAAATGAGACATGAAACACTCCACTGCCAAAATCTAACGATTTTGAGATTTGTCTGGAGTAAATGTATGATTGAAACAGATGATTTGCACTATATTAAGAAACTAAACAAATGAAACAATCATTGAATGCCCAAATTTAGGCTCAGATATTTTAATAAGAGCAAAAAAGAGTTGTTTCATTTGAAAGAATCTATTGTAATCTTAAAAAAAAATCCTTCTGGCCTCTCTTACTAAACCATGTAATTTGCATGTCTGCCTTTAACTTCATTATAAGCAGATGTACTGAACTATGTACCAGCCAACAAGCATCCCTGGATTGATCTGTATTTACATCATTACTCTGAGTAACTTCACACTTACCTTATGTGCCCATCTATCAAATCACAGGAAACTTTCTGCTTTTTTATTTTATTTTTTATTTATTTAGCCCTCTCTTTGTACAAATTCACCACCACTGAGAAAAAAACCCCAAACAATAAGCAAAATCCCAACTTAGTAGAATTTTGTTGTGTCAATAAACATATACCCCTTTGTGTTTCAAATGTCCATTTAGTATTTTACAGCCTTCACGACTATAGCTTTGAGAGAAAATAATACTACTGGAGAAAAAGAAAGGGACTTGTAATCACAGAACTTAATTTACTGGTATATGCATTTAAAAAAAAAAATCATTGCAGTTTTAATTTGAATCACTTGTGCTCACTCTCTCTGTTCTAAGCATTTGTCATGTTCTCTAACCACTGAGTATCAAAGGATTTTTCTTCTGAGCATTCAAAAATAAAATTCCTCCTCAAAATCATTTTAGCTCATTTCTCCTTTAACGACAATTCTTGTTATTTCACTTTTCACACACCCACACAATTTTTTGAAAGACTTTCAAGTCTTGTAGAGTACCCATTCTGCTGAACAAAATATCCACTGCTGTTTGACAGGCTGTGTAATCACTGCAAACTCCATGTCATGGTTTGACATGACAGCCTTTTCTGGTAAGGGGGAAGGGGCTGTAAAGATGGCGCCTGTAAGAAGTTGTTTGCAACTCTCCCCAGCTCTGAGCCAGACCCACTTCTGGGGCTGAGCCAATTAGACGCCTCCACGATCACTTTTTAAGAAGAAGCCACAAGAGGAGGTTTCTTTCCTCTATCTTTTTCGTGCTTCTTCCTTCTTCTGTCCCTTCTTCTTNAGAGGGACCCTGTAACTGCAGAAACTGCAACCATGGTGAAGAATCCACACCAGAGATATTCACCAAGGACTCTGTCCCGAGAGAGGGACCCCATATTGGCAGAAGCCGCAGCTGCTGGGAACAACCCACACCAGAGAAGTTCGTTAAGGACTGTGTCCCGGGAGAGGAACCCTGTGTTGGAGCAGTGAAAGAGTGCCAGGAGTCACCCTCATCTGAGAAGACAGAAGCGGCAGAGCCCATCTGTGAGAGACTGACTACATCCCCCATTCCCTGCCCCCCTGAGCCGTTGTAGGGGGAGGAGGTAGAGATATCGGGAGCAGTGAACTGGGCCCGGGAAGAAAGGAGGGATGGGGGAGGGAGATTTTAAAGAGAGGGAGATCTTTTCTCATCATCCTACTCCCTTTTGCTTTTATTCCATTCTTTTTTCTTTCCTACTTTCCTCTCTAAGTCAAGTACTGGAGTTTGTTTTGCCCGGAACCGTAATTGGCAGTGAGCCCTCCCTGCCCTTGTCTCAATCCACAACAACCTTGCTTATCTTTTTACTTGCATTTAGCTGGGGCCTCTGCCATCCTAAAGAGGGTAGGGGGTGAATAGGGGTATCGAGCGAGAGACTGTCGTGGTGGTGCTGTGCTGGCTGGGCCAAACCACGACACTCCACAAAAGCACTCCCATCTTGCCAACAGGTTAATTTTTCAGTCTAGCAAGATGAGATTTTTTTTCTTGCTTTTCTTAGTTATTTTTGGGAAAAATGATAACCATTCTCCAGAGAGTTTCTCTCTCATTTGATGACAATTATACTGTTTGAACTTTCAGTGTAGTTACTAAATTACTGCTCACTTAGCAGACCAACTGGTAGCAGAGGGAGGTGGAAGATTTATTAAGCAGCATCTAGGGTTTGTGTACGCTGTGATATGAAGAACCCTTTCCATAATGACTCCCTATGAGTATCTGAACAGGATTTCTAAATATAAATGTACTGAGTCTGGCTGGGATGGAGTCAACTTTATTCACAGCAGCGCCTAAGGTGCCACATTGTGAATTTGTCTCTAAAACAGTGTTGACAGCATTGGTTTTGCTTGTATAGCCTCAAGGCCTTCTCTTTTTCCTCCTCTGTTCCTCTCGCAGAAAACTGGCTGAGGTGGGCAAGAAGCTGAGAGAAAAGGGAAGGCCAATGTGTATCCCATGCCATATAATGTTATGCCCAGCATTCAGGAAGAAGAGGGTGGGCTTTTTGGCTTACAAGGTGGTTGTTTGAAGACTGGTTGGGCATCAGTCTGCCTGTGGGAGGTGGTGAACGATTTCCTTTCATTCAGTTGTTTTCCCCCACTTTTCTCTTTCATGTACTAAACTGTGCTTACTTCAACCCATGAGTTTTCTTACTTCTCCTCTTTGTAGTCTCTCTCTCATCCCACCGGAGGTGGGGCAGAAGGAGTGAGTGAGCAACTGTGTGAGTGCTCAGCTGCCAGCTATGGTCAATTCACCACATTAGGTAAGTATACCTCTGTAAAAAGGGCCATGTGCGGCACAGCATTAATTTATAAAGCCTCTATGCTAACTTCAGCATCAGCCACTATGCAGTGAATGCTTCCTCCCATCAGTTCATGACAGTTCTCCAGAAGCTTGAAACTCCAGTTCTCCAGCTCAAAACTACTCTGGCATAGCTTCATCTAGATGACTAGGCACCTCCAAAACACACCCTGTAATGGAACAAAAATACTATACCTACTATAGAGGTTCCTCCACTCAAGAGAAAGACAGCATTTGCAGTGCCTGACTGACAAGTAGGGAATAAGACAGCATTTTAGATATCACGCCTACTTATTTCTGCTTTTATTTCTCCTAGATGGCACACATGAAAATACTTGTTTATAATCCAAAGCAAGAAAAAAATCTTATTAGTTCTGAAAAGCTCTTTGATTCTCTTATCAATAATATGAACAGGTTAGAGTTTTGGCTAAGTAAAGCATAATTATGTTTTAGATGATCACAGTATCATCTAGGGGTGTGAAATATTTCAAATCCTGTGAAGGCACAGCAGATAAATATTGGGTAAATAGAAATTCACCTGAAAAGGCAACCAGCTAGTGGAAGAGCAACACTTGTGATAAACTCCAGATCAGCACAACTCCACTGTTCATGCTTAAAACATAGACGAGTCAATAACTGGCATTTAGCAAGGTTTTGGCACACCAAAATAATCAGTAACTCTACCTGGATGGAAAGATAGAAGATGAAGAAGGTTTTGAGTAAATTCATCAAATGTGCGCACAGACTATGAATCTTTCAAACTCTTTCAAGGTTAAGGAGGACAAACATGGTCTGGATGAGGAAAAGAACATGCAGTTTTTCAGTATGGTGTGTTTCAAAGCCCTGTGCTCCATATTACTTAAAAGTATGACATGGGCTAGGGTCAGAGACAACTGCATATACGCTATTGGCAGAACATTTATGATTTATCACTGGGCGCTAACTCTCCAGCATCAATAAATTATTCACTTTCAGCCCTGTATTCTATGTATACGCTGCACAGTGCTACTCTAATGTGTTAAGCCGATGCTGTATTTTGGGTCAGGACTACATTTTAGATTCTGATAGTCACATATTGTTTGACATTTGCACTCAAGTAACAGAAATTTCTATGCTCTCTAATGACCTCTGAGATTTCTCTTTCCCCTGATCCTGGTGTGTGACCAGAATTTTTTCTTCTTTCACGGAAACCAATGAAATTTTTTTCTCTGCCCAGACAAAATTTTGGATTAATATTAAATTAAAGGAGAGTGAGATAAAATGCCTAAACCTGTAATATGCCATGATATATCCAGAATACATTCAACATATGTGTGCTATCAACAATCGGTTTTCTGGTACGGGTTTTTATATTCAAGTTCTTAAAATCATCTTTAGATTCATAAACAATAATCAAGAATGAGAAGGGCACTTGAAAGAGCAGTTATTTTCTGTACTGCACCTTATTGCATCAATTAAAAAGCTACTATCCACAGACTGTGCACATATACACTAGCAAAGACTATCAGACATTTCTTCTGTGGGGAAAACATTGGTACATCATGCAGTAAAATCAGGCACTTCAAGAGAAACAAAAGCAGGAAGAAAACGTAAACCACAATTTTCCCTTTGAAACATATATCATGTAAATAACATTCCTAGTCAATCAGATAAGTAATTAGCCTCTGTAGTATTTAGTTTCCAAAGGCCAAGTAAGGTCCTTCTCTTATTTTTGCTTAACTCTGAATGCAGAGTTCAGATTCAACTATTATAAAATTGTTGCTAGCATCCTGGCCATTCTGCATTACTGCTTTAGTTCAGGTACATCTTCATGTACAAACTGAAAGATAGTTATACTGCAGTCAAAACCATCAGAATGCAAATCAGAAGACAGGCACTGCTAGAGACTTCATCACATTTTGTAAAATGGAGATGATTTTTTTTTCTTTAGTTCTGGAAGCATTTTTCAAGACTTGGTAACAAGCTGCAAACAGCTAAAAGAAGAAAAAAAAATCAGTTTAATTTGGGTCCATTTTTGATACAGCATGTAAACAATATTAAGTTCTTCTGTTGAAAGGTTTAGCACACAATTCTGATGAGGAGTGGTTGAGGGAACTGGGCTTGTTTAGTCTGGAGAAAAGGAGGCTGGGGAGAGACCTTATCTCTCTCTACAACTACCCAAAATGAAGTTGTATTGAGGTAAAGGCGGGTCTCTTCTCCCAGGTTACAACTGATAGGACAAAATGAAATTGCCTCAAGTAGCACCAGGGGAGGTTTAGAGTGGATATTAGGAAGAACTTCCTTACCAAAAGGGTTCTGAAGTATTGGAATAGGCTGCCCAGGGAGGTGGTGGAGTATTCATCCCTGGAGATATTGAAAAGATGAGGTGCCTAGGGTATAGTTTAATGGTGGCTAGTGCTAGGTTAATGGTTGGACTTCATATTAGAAGTCTTTTCCAACCTAAATGATTCTATGATTCATGGCTTTTACAAGCCCTCTGACAATGCAAATTCCCAAACACAGGAAAGAAGGTGGCAACAGAGAAAAAGAACACCAAGCTACCTTTTTAATAAAAATGAACAAAGCTACTTGCAACTCAGCAAAGCAAAGTTCTTTTAAATGCTTTGTTATGTAACACAAAGTAACACTCTGTTTTACTTGGATATTTCTAAAGGGAGAAACTCTTAAGATCTTAGCAAAAAATACACAATATGGAATATGAGTTGATTGGAAGATACTACTGAAAGAAACAAAAGTCAATTTGTCCTAATTTTATAAGGTTTTCTCTCTGACATGCTCCCATATCTCAAGGAAAATATCCAGTTCTCTTCGTTTTCGTTGTTCTATGAACAACAACAAACACACAGTGGGGAGTCACCTGCTCTATAGTAGTTTTTCCAAGAGTAGATCTATGTGATTTGTACTGGGGGTCGTATGTACTTTGACTCTCAATTGTGAAACCTGACGTGGTGGTATGTGGTCTCTGCCTCTAGACAAGAGCATCCCTCTTGATCTATGGTGTTGCATTTGTTCCATCTGTATCACAGTCAATCATCAGCTGCAACTGCTTTCCGTACAAACTCAATAAGTATCTATGTTACCTGTGACACTGTATTCCCTCAGAATCTTGTATGAACAAATAAGAGTTGAACAGCACTGAATTATATGCTATACAACATAAAATCTGTCACAGCTGAGGAAAGGTTAAACAAATCTGAGTGTTTTGCATAAATCTGAAAGATACACAGTCTCTAACTGATGTCTGAAACAATTAATTGCTACTTCCAGGAAGTAACTGGATATCTGCTGAAAGTCATAAAAATTATCTTTGATCACATGATGTGTTGAGACTTACATTTGATCTCAGAAGAGCAAGAGAGATGTAAAGACAAAATATAATTTAAGACAACAATCTATGCCATTTCTGGTAAAAAAACTCTGTAATATTTTTTCTTCTTAATTTAGGGGGGGGACACGACACCAATCCAACTTGAGTACCCAGCCTTCTTTTATGCTAATGATATCAGTATTAGAAAATGCTTAGTAAGCACGATTCACTTACATTTTTTTGACAGCCACTTGAAAAGCAGCTGCTACTAGATTAGAACTCAATATGAATATGGATCTCAAATATTACCTTATCAGTGACAGTTTTCAGTTCTCGAGACCAGAAAGGAGCAAAGAACAAAATAAAGGCCAAACCAGAAAGAGACTATAAAGTAAGAGAGAAAAAGGAAAAAGCAACTTACATCTGACAGTCAGCATGTGGTTCCCTACAGCATCACATTCTTATTTAATACCAGCAGTGTTAGTCTACTGCAATTATCTTTCCTGTCACATTTTTCTAATTCATAGTCAGGATTCAGAAGCTTAGTTACTCAGCTTTATAATTTAGAGCAGTGGGCCAAGTTTTGCATTTGGCAGACATACCTGTTGTATTAGAGTAAAACAAGATGTTAATGATCCTGGGATGTGATACAGTAGTGGACTGGGTTTTTTTCCTGCTCCCATCTTTCTCTCAGGCACCTTGTAGCCACTACTATCGATAATACAATGGTGTATAACAGAAAAGCAATATAAGCAAGTAGAGATATTGGAGTTACTAGGAAGCTGGATTCTACCTTTTCACTTGAGTTTTTTTAAAAAGTTTTTGTTTTTACCTAGGAGGACATACAGCAATTTTTAACAAACTCACTTTCCCCCCACCTCCTCTACCCCCAGCATCACACAGAGAGTAGCTATTGAGTGTAAAGACTGGGTAAATTTACAGCAGCTCAGGAGCTAGAAGGATCACTGAGGGGAAGAACAGTAGCAGCCAGTTACAAAAGGAGTCCCATTTATTCTTTCCCCTGGAGCCTCTTCCTGTCATGTTGCATCCACTTTGCTGCAACATGTGCACGCATGGTAACACTCTTGGGGCAGATGTTCATGTGTAGTAAAATGTATGTCAACTTCAAAGGGACTATAACACTTTACATGAAACTCTAAAGCCTATTTTTTGTCTACATGTACAGCAGTGTAGGAAGAATGTCTGACTCTAAAGCTCTATAAAATGCAACTATAAAAATGAGTCTGTGGAAGAAAGGATTCCAGACAAATGGACTGCTGCTACCAGCTATCACTTCAAGGTCATTTGTCACAGCTAAGGTCCTACTAAATGTGGTTACCCTGGCAGATAGGAATAAAAGAAACAAGTCAGAAATGGCACTGTAAAATCTGTTGCCCATGCACTCTGGTATTGTTTTTCAATGGACTACTGAGTGTCCTGCCCTGACTTTTTGTTTCTCTGTTACAGTGTAAATTCCCTTCAATGGAAATCTAATAATGTATATAAACTCCCATTTGCAATTCCTGCTACTGGCAGATCTTTGATATTCACGTTTCACTGAACAACTCAGTGCAAGTAACTTCATTCAGCACTGTATGATGCTGAGAAAGTTTAGAAATTGAATTTATTGTGGAGAGTGGAAACTTTTAAAGTATTATCTAATACTGAATATAGGTTATTTATTGTCATAATAGAAAACTGTGGAGCAATCAGAGATGTAACTTTGCTGATTGAGGAGTGGGTGGATAGGAGACCTTAAAATTCAGTATATTTTTAAATTCAAAAGCTTTAGTAGACACCATAAAGAAGAGACAATGCTATTGCAGGGGAATTACAGTTGAAAGAATATGAGAAATAGCATAACTCAGGTGTATTTCATATTGGCATCTCCATTCCTGTCTAAAACGTTTGAAAGGTTCACTTTCCCATGAGTGCTGAATGAACTATTGTGTTGTTGAGTGCTGAGGAACTCAAGAATAATAACAAAAAATAATTAACAACACGCCCAAGGGGCAGCAGGGATATACCAGACCAAAGATCTAGCTTTAATGACCTGGTTAAAAATACTCAAGCATTCCTGAAAAATAAGCAGTTACGTCATAGTTTAATATGAAACTTGCAATTTTGCTCCATTTCCTGCCTGTCTCTACTTCAGCAGCTATACAAACAGAAGAGACAGCTAGAGATTGACAGGTAAACAAGGACTTCAGGCCCAAGTCATGAATTCATTGATTTACCACACTGTAGATCACCAGACGCTAGCTAACATACTGAAACAGCAAGCAGCAAAAATCCACATGGGGACAGATATAATCAACACGAAGATACATGGCTTTCTTGGTCATGCCTGCACTTCAGTGTTCCTTGGGTAACTATTGCACTCATGTTTATTATGCTTCACATGAGTTCAGGTTAAATAAATTAAAACCAGCTAACAACTACTGATCAGACCTCAGTTGCTTTCATTATTGCTTTATCATCAATTCAAATGAGATGCCTCTTCTTCAGCACAAAAGATTCTGTGGTCATACAAGTGTTTTGTATGGCTGATGCAATGGAAATGCCCAAAGAATACAAACACTACCTAAGCTTTCTAGCAAAAAGGTAAGAAAAAATAAATTTTGATGCTTCACTAAAAAATATTTCACTAATGATGATTGTGGTTTGGCTTGTTTGAAAGGAAAAGGAAGTGAAATACAAGTAGATTCTTTAGCTTGGGATTTTCTTCCCAAGATTTGTACAAGACTCATAACCTCTCAATATGATGCCAGAAAGAAAATCATGGAACTGGATTCCATAGCCCAAGGGACACACACCTCATATAATTTTTCCTTCTCATAAGAGAAGAAAAAGTAGGATTCCCCGCACCACCCCCCCCATATCTCTCCTGTCCAGTTTCAATTGCACAGTTTAGGAAGCCACAGGTCCTCTCTGCCCTAGATTTGTCTTTGAAGTGTGTGAGCAGGGACAATGCAATAAAATGTTTAAGAGACGAACAAGAGAACAGATGAACACACACTGTCAACATCACTGACTAATAACAACTGATTAGACACAAGAGGCTGAACTGAGGTTTTATATTTCATCTGTCCTCCAGTGTAGAAACTCAGGATAGTTATTTATTGACTCAATTAAATTCTTAATAGATAAATGACAACCTTGTTTCTATCACAAGGCACTGATGTTTCTAGTGAGAGGAAGTTTTAGTACTTAAAGCAATACTACTTTTACATCATAGCAGAATAAAGGAATTAGTGAAGTTGACGCAAGAGATTAATATTTTAGAGGGAAATGTTACCTGAAGCAATTATTTCAAGGAAATATCATGGTGTTCTTCATGACATGCTTCTTCTCTACATACTGAAATTGTGACTATGATTTTTCATCCTAATTTAGTCAAATAGGCAATTTACAAGCTTTAGCAACAGCTTTAATTTACATTTTTGTACTTCACTTTGTTTAGCTCTACAAGTTTGTTTGTTTAACCAGTCAAGACATTTAGATTTCCCTTTTTTTGCTAGATTAATCCATATGAATATAGATAGCACAGGCCAGAATACTGTACATCTTCAGGCATAATCAAAAATAACACACAGAATGTATTAATGCAATATAATTACAGATGTTCGTCTACATCTGCACATCTTGTAGAAGACCCGAGTCACACCCAAGTCTTTGTAGGGTATACATGAAAACAGTCTTTCACTGAATTACAAGGCAGAAATAAACAGAGCAGCCTGATTCTATTTACAGTAGCAAAGGTGTCACCATTACCAACTGTTGCAATGTTTAAGCATAGAATTCAATACTTTAAAGGCATTTAAATAACAAAACAATCAACCAAGACACCACCCCAAGCCAAACCCAAAAAAAGAAACAAAACAAACCCAAAACTTTCACAACCTTAAAAAATGTACCATAAAATTATATATAGCCATCTAAAAGAAAAAAAATCAAAGAGACATGGAGAAGGAGAGTGAGAGAGAGGCAGAAAGAAAGTAATAAAGAGAAAATATAATTAAACCCAATTATGATGCTTTCCAACAGAATAGTCAGAATATTATTCCTCTTCTTCAGGCAGAAGAGATTACACTCATAAATAAAATTTAGCAAATAAGTTAATGTCCATCATATGAAAAAAGGTTTTGTATGTACACACATGTGATATTTATGAAACTGTTTATGACATCTGTGGCTAGAGGTAAATAGCTGTTACATTACAAGCACTAGTTTGCAAATGTAGCAATTCCTTCGATCAGAACAACCACCTCCAGTCTTTTACACTTAGCAGACCCATCTAAAGACAAAGTGTCTTGTTTTGTGAGGCTCAAAAAGAAAAAAAGAAATTGAGAGTATCTGGAGATAACTAGAGTGACTCTTCTGAAAGAACTGGAAGCAACTGAAATATCCTCTGGGAGCTCCAGTAAGACAAACCATCCTGATATACTGACTAAATTTCATGCAGAAGAGCAATACCATGCATGCAAAAGAAGGGTAGTGGCTGACCTTCCTTGACCAATAAAATAAATAGTGGTATATATACAGGGAGGCAACTTTCTACCTTGACAGAGAAGTATACAAGTCATGACTCGACACCCACTGAGGCAAACAAATTTTGCCCTGGCTGCAGTGGATCTCATAGCACTGATGCCATTTTTACCTCCTGTCAACCACAAACAACATAATTTCTGCTTCAAAATCCCAAATTAGCACAGGACGATTTCTACAGTGCTGACAAAAACATGTTACTTTCTACTCAGACTTACAGTATAGAGAATATCTTGCTGGACTTTTATCATAGCAGACATGTAGAAAAAGGATCTGCCAGGCACAGATATAAATTGGCTTTTTGTACTCCTCTCATACTCTGAGATGATTAAGAAAATAAAAAGATGACACTGAAATGTGTGGCATTTAAAAGAAGAATCAAATTCTGCTCCTTTTCTGAAAGCTGGAGCTCTTAGCTATCTATACAAGGTGCTATGAGGTCTTTATACCTTGCCACTGTGCTTCGGTGCCCTGTAATGCTTTGGTTGTTTCTTTTCATTTTTCTTAGATCTCTGAAAAAACACCAGTTCCTTTCCCTAGTGCTCTTGCTAGGTAGAGATTGATTACCATGGCCTTAGCAGGAGTGCAGTAGGAGGGCTACAGGAGCAGTGTTGGCTCATGAGACCTTGTAATTCCTTAGGCATTGATTTGTCAAGAGCTCCAGCCTTGGGCATATAGCAACAAGCTAAAATTCATACAGCCTCTAATTATTTTCCAAGGAGTCCAGACTCCTTACCTAAAGCAGCAGTATAAAAAATAGAGATATCAGTGAGACAATACATGCTTCCATGCCATACTACACTTCAAATTCCTTGCAGTATTTCAGCACTCCTAAGGTCTAGGTCAGAGGTTCAAAACACAACTTTTCTTGAGAAAAGGGAACTAGTTTCCCCTTTTTTAAAGAGATCTGTTTCCTTTTCTTCTGCTCTACCAATTTGCCTATTGAAAGCATTTTTGTTTTACAATTCCCATCCTCTTCACCTGGAGACTCTTCCATCAACCTCCTGTTGTGGTTTCAGCTGGAATACGATTATTTTCTTCCAAGCAGTTGGTATAATGCTGTGTTTTGGATTTAGGATGAGAATAATGTTGATAACATATTGCTAATTTAGTTGTTGCTAAGCTGTGTTTACGTTAAGCTTTTTCTTCTTTTCATACCACCCCACCAGCAAGTGGGCTGAGTGGCATAAGAAGCTGGGAGAGGACATAGCCCAGTTGACCCAAGGAATATCCCAGACCATATGATGTTATGATCAGTACATAAAAGCTGGCCAGAGGCTGCTGCTCAGGAGCTGGCTGGGCATTGTTTGGCAAACAGTCAGCAATTTCATTGTGCATCACTTGTTTTGTATATATAATTCTTTTATTATTATTATCTTCCCTTATTTTTTAGTCCTATTATGTTGTGTTTATCTCAGCTGATGAATTTTACTTGGTTTTTCACAACTCTTTCTCCCATCCCACCAGAAGAAGGGTGAGTGAGCAAGTGACTGTGTGGTGTTAAGCTGCCTGATGGGTTAAATTGCAAAACCTTAGGTGATCCCAGATCCACCAGCCAATCTGTTGCTTAGTTACTATTCCTCTGTGTTTCAGACTCAAATGTCTGGGGCAATAGCCATCTTTTTTTGTAAAATATCCCTTTATTCAAATACATGTTTATTGTAATTTAAATGACCTGTTATTTTTCCTTTCTGGCACTGCAGATACTCTCCCTCTTCTCCATTGCACATTTTGTAACAGTCCAGAAGAGACTGCCAAAAAAGAAATGAAGCTCCATGTTCAAAGTAAAGTTTGCAGCTTGATGCAGACTGTTTGCAGCACTGAAGAAAAGTCCCTTTATATTTTAATAGCATGGGAAAAACTTGGGGAACATGCTCAAAATAGGTGTGTTTTTTTGTGGAGCTAATTGTACCAGCTCCATTTTGCTGTAGTAGAAGTACAGAAATCCACTTACAACATGCTAAGCCCTGTGCTGCTAGATGATGTATGAACTTCTGCTATTTCCATCACAACTCCAGTCCATTACAATTTGACCTTCTTGCACTGCAGCTTTCAAACTTCCCCAGATCATACCTATTTCTTCCTAAAAATCTTCATGCAGGCCTGCTTCTTATTTCCTAGTTGTTAGTGGTAAGCCATGTAATTCCACCTCACACTCAGCTGAAATAATCTACATTCCTTAAGCATCCATGAAAGGAAAATGAAGAAATTGAGAGAAAACAAGGCAAAAATTTCTCCCTTCTTCAATTCTTGCAAACAACTGTCTATAGCATGAAATCTGATTAGAAATAGACTCATGTCTCATGTGTGTTCCTGGAGAGGTTGTTAGTGTTTCTGGACCATGACAAAATGCTTACCAAATTCCTCCCATGTCTAGCCATGAATTTTACAACTGCAATATAAAATGTTGTTTTGTTTTGGTTTTGGATTCCTCAACTGTTTTATAGCTCAGGATGGTACGAACAATGTTGGCCATGAACATGCTGCCAGTTTTCTCTGCAGAGGCACTACCCAACACACATTCTTCACAAAGTTACTACCTTCTTTTCTCCAACTAAGCACATGGAATAAGCACAGGAGGCTGCTTGCAGAAGACATACTGATAAAGATCTATGGCAAAATCTTGCTTCTGCCTTCATCGACCAAACAAGTTAATAGGAATAATGTTGCTACCTTCAGCAGGAAATTGATTCCAATCCTACAGTTTCAGGAGCTGAATTTTGTAGACAATTTAGGAGAAAATAAGAATATCAGGATCTTAAAAACTTGATAATTTAAACAGGAAAAAGACATTTAGAAATCATTTGGGCCACAACATTGGTGCAAGGTTCAAGAATTAGTATGTTTACTGTAGGAGCTATCTCCAACAGCCTTATTTTCATTAGCATTATAATCCCGTGCTTTACAATGCAAGTGCTTGCAAGATAAGGACTACTGATAATGAAGAAAGACATGAAAACTCTATCCACAACAGTTAAAAACAATGTATCTGATAAACAAAAGTTAACTTCAAATAGTTAAAAAGCTGGAAGCACACAGAATAAGCTTACATAGCGAATTGTTCCAAGATTGCTGTTCTAAAGGCCATTTCTGTTCACCTGTCTAGACCACTGTCAATGACCACAGAGGGGACCTACAAGAAAGCATAGCTGCTCCCTTCCCACAGGCATGTGCATGTTTCCCACCAAAGGGGCCTTCTGGAGACCCTGCCTGGGAATCCAGTCTGAGGGACATACTGCAGGGTATCTGCCTTACAATGAAAATACAGCTTTTATGCATTTTTCAGATGCTGTCTTGTAAGAGACTCTTATGCTGGCAGCCACGTATTTGCAACTAATGTCTTTACAGTCATGGAGGAGAATGAGGCCTGTGGGTTGATTTGAAAACCATTTATTGCCCAGAAGCAAAGGGCTATGAGGTGCTGTGCTCTGTGCACCCAGGCACACCACCACTGCCATCAGCATGAACTGTGTGCCAGGTGGAAAATCAACACAAGGCTGGGATGTTTATACCAAAAAGTGTCAAGATTCTTGGAGACTATCAACAAGGTGATGACATTAAAAAGGGTAGTAGGATGCAACAAATTATGAATCTCAGCTTATGCCAAGTACAAAGCTTGCTCTCCTTACAAAATCAAATTCCTTTTTGTGTTTACGTTGTGGCTTTCGACATACTTGCATTATGTATCTGTTATACTTGTGTTTCCATCCCTCAAAATCCTACCTCATTTAGCATTGTGAAATAATAATGAAATTGCAATAACAAAAAGAAATTAAAACCAAAAACAATCAAGATTTCACTGAAAAAAAGATAACAGTTCCACAAGGACCTTACCACTTGATACACTGAAAGTTGGAACATAATACGGTAAGGAACAATAACACACAAATCTAAATTATAAAAGCTCTCTCTAAGGAACAATTATAGCTTAAAAATGTTGAGTATTTGTGACTGAGCACACAACCCTTAACTACATGAAATTCTGTGGGGTAGATCCTCAGGTAGCGATTTGGTGTCCTGAAATCAATTTATGCTAGCTGAGTAGCTGCCTTATGAGAGTCTGAAGCTTATATTAAATTGAGAATACTAATGCACCAATTTACTTCTGTAACTCTTGCCTAGAGTTCCAATTATCATTCAAGGGATTTAATTGACTATATTAATGACTACTTATACTGTTCAGCATGCTATTTTTACTGGTTCTATACTGTGATGCATAATGTAACTTCTACAGGCAGCTACATAACCCACTGTTCCAATGCATTATTATTTTCTTGACTGGTTATATTAATTCCCTTGACATACACACTCAGGACTGCTAATCCTGACACAGAGAGTAACATTCACATTGCCATTAAGTTTTTCTGTTTCCTGTGAAAAATGCATTTTCACCTTGAATTACTCTTTATATTACAGAAAACAAGGGGGGAAAAAAATGCAATGTCTCCATGGAAGATTGCTATATACATCTTGTGGGCAGCTAGTCTCAGAGGAGAAGGAAAAGTGGCATCCTGGTTAAAGCAGGAGAGTAGGAATAATATCTTTTTCTCTCAGTGTTCAAAGACACCGCAAATATTATCTCTCACATAAAGCTGACACCACTACACTCTTGCTTTGTCTATACTGATGGCCACTTACAACTTTGAAATCAATGTGAAGTAACAAGATATGCATACGACTATCACACATTCACAGAAACATCTAAATCAGCTCACAGGAGAATGATATGCTGCACAGTCCAAAATCCACAGCCAACATGCTTTCCTTGTCCAGCTGGTGACCAGAAGTGGAAGACTAACACAACATTGTCAAAGCCGTGCAAGTGTAGGATGAGGTTTTCCTCATTTCCCTAAAATGGAACTGCCTCATTTCTGTAAAAAATTACAGTCTGAAGAAGAGTAAAATGCAGATAAGGGTAGACAGACATCAAAGACTGAAGCCTACAGGGAAGAATCTGGACACTGTTAAGGAATAGGAGTTAAAAGACATTCCCCATTTTGAGGTTAAGAGAGATGAAACTGTAGCTCCTGGTCCTGGTTTCTGCAGAACAGCTGTCTCTGTGCCCACTTTGATGTGCAATGGAGGCTGTGTTTTGCAGTTCTCTCATGGATTGAAGCAATTTCTATTCAACACACCATGGTCCAATTCAGCTTTGCTAAAGCAAACACTAGAAGAAAACAGTAAAGCTTAAGAGGTGAATGTATGTGTCAAGCACACATATACCTACATACCCTATTTTTCAGTGTTAGACCTGCCCTGCACTACTTTACCACCAGCTCTTTACAACAAAACACTACACTTCAAACAATGCCCCTTTGTTAAATAACAATCCACCAATCATAGGGCCCTTGTTTCATGCTTTCCCCATTAAAATGTAAATCTCTGCCTTGACACAATGAGACCCAAAATGTAATTCTGTACAAGTAATGCAAAAGCAGAGAGATTGTCATCTGCTGATAATGACTTCTACAATGTTTTTAATTGCTTTCAAGTTTATAATTTTACATATACATTTCCTTACAGAAGGAAAAATTATTAATGTGAAATTAGCAAGAAAGAAATATACTAAGAAATGAGAACTTAAAATTAAGTTTTCTGATCTCAGACAATACACTCCGTGATAAATTAACAGTACATGATAATGTACAAGTAGCAAAAGAAGATTAATAGAAGGATTCTAGCCAAAATAGGCTTTTCTGATCTGGGGGGGTCTGACAGTTCAATAAAAATAGCAGACAGTGACAAAGGTATGATCACAATAATGGTTACATATAATCAATTGTGTCTTTCAAAAGATAATGCTGTGAGTGGGAATTTGCACCAAAATTTCTTCAGCAAAAAACTGACTGCCTAGGAAGTTATCTTTCACTTCATGTTCTGGTATGTATGCACATGAGAAAAGCCACAGATGTTAAAATATACAGCAGACTGGCCCAGTTACAGAACTTACGTAGTCACCTGAATAAAACAGGAAGAAACTGTAACCATGGGAGACTATAAACATAGTAGTTTATGAAAATCCACAACTAGCACTCATCTCTGTATGACTGTCAAAGAATACTGCTGTAAATACTGAAATGGTATTTTACAAAAGGAGGAATAATTTTGCACTCTTCTTAGAAACTGAAATGCTGTTAACTGTCTTTGCTTCTTTTTAGTTTGGGGATTGAGAGATCATCTTTATGAATGTAAAACTAGACAGGTAAATTCTGGTCTTAGAGCACACGGAACAGAAAACTTTAGTGAGTCTGAACCTAGTTTACCAACAAATCAGTCAAAGGCCAACATTAGAGAGAGTTTGATACCAGCTCTGGTTCAATATCCTTTTTGTAACAGCCTAATGTTGTACCCAGGCACTGCTCTATTAGAAAATACTATGACATTAGTCACTATTACCACTTACTAACTCATCTGGAAACCTAAGGCAAATAAACTGCCTTACAACATTGCATTAGAAAACAAAAATGAATTTACTGGGTCAACCCAGCTCCAACATTCGACATAGGGCAAAACAACTTAGAAGGATGTCTACCTCCCCACTCCATGCCCCACAAGATGCCTCTCTCCCTCCTCTCTTATATTCTCCACCCACTGACGCATTGCTGAAGAACACTGCTGAAGTAAAGCAAATCCTTCCATAAGCATATAGTCTAACAGAATTACATAAGTCCTGGTCCAAGACTGATAAAGGAATTGTAATTTTACCTTTACTTAGTGTTTTTACTGTGATTGAAAATTAATTAAAAGATATAGCTCAGTGCTCATGTAATAGTATCTCCTTTTCCAAAGTAAACTTTCAGCTCCTTAGCTGACACAAATAGCAGCCCTGAGAGTTGCTCCTTTCCTAAGTAAATTGCACCAAGCAACTCAAAGATCTGTAAAAAGACTGCTATTGCTGAAACCTCTTCTGACATAATTGCCAAGTTCTTGACAGAACTGTATTTTATTCTTCTGAACTTCAAAAATATGTAAAAAAAATCCTTCTAGTTTTCTCTGAATTATAAAACATAAACATGCAAACAACATTCTTTAGTTCTATCCACATTAAAAATTATTGTTGAAAAGATTTAATATTTTCTTGAGAATAGGATTATAAGGTAACTTTTTCTAACAGTCAACATAACAGTTTTTGGTCACTAAAATTCATCTAATTGTAAATTTTCTAATTATACACAACACTAAATCTATCATACATTCCTTCAAAAACTTTGCTTATTTTAATATGATAATGTGGAGCAACACAATCATAGAATCTGCATTCAGCTAGACATGAGTTTATGAATTTTGCATGATTTGTGCTCAACTTCAGCAGTCAGTGTTGCAATGAATTCAGGACAGAGACCCTTTGCTGAATCAGGACTCATCATTTTGCAGTAACAAATACTTCTAGAGCTGTCAGTGAGTAAGATATAACAATTTCATCTAAACAGACACAAATTAGTTTGTTCCAAATATCATAGAAAGCTATGAAACTTCAAGGTGTGCAGTTGATTCCTGTGTCACATTAAGGTTTTGAGAGCAACATATGAAAACATGCTAGACAGTCAAAAGGTTGCAAATGAGCTCAGTGAAAGCTGACAATCATGTTTTCATTTTCTCATAGTACTGTCAACACATTGTGAAATCAGCCTCATCAAAAAACTGCCACATTGAGGCCTGCTGTGACCCCTAGACAACGCCAGTGAGCTCTCAACTAAAAAACGCTGTGGGTAATGCAGCTGTATTTTGGTCCTAGTATGTTTCCAATTAATTTTTCTCCTTAAGTACACAAAACTATGTGAAGTATCATTCCAGAAGATTGGAGCACTGCATTAATTTTGCATTTTGTTGTAAAATCACACCCAGAGAGAATTAATTTACTACATTTTGGCCCAGGAGGGCAGAACAATCAGCAAATGGATTTCATGGCTAGGAGCTCCCTGAATCCAGAAAATCAGAAGCCCGAGTCTTTGCCATCAAGTCAAGCACTGTGATATACAATGAGCTCAGAAATCAACGGAAGAGAGGTGAAGACAAGTATTGTGAGGACTGGGATGGGTAAACATGCTTTCAGAGCCAGTCCCCTTTTAAAAAAAATGCTGTTAGTTTTAATCTTTGACAACTACCTTTGCTCTTGCAACTAAAAGAATGAGTATATGGCTTTCCAGTTATTAGACTGGAGTGTATTCTCAGAAAAAAAGGTGTAACAAAAAAAAACCCTCTTAACTGCATGACATGAAACTGGTGATGATTCTGAATGTTAATTCCAAATTAATACATGATAGACTATTAACCTTTCTTATTGCACTATTTCCCAGTATAGCAAATCAATAAAGTAACTGTGTAATAATTGGGAGTAGACTATTCTAAGCTTGTCAGTTGTTTCACAATTTTCTCATAGACTAGCAGTCTATCAACATACACAGTCACCATGATCACAACACCTGACAGATTTAGCCATCTGAATTAATCTTTGGCCTGGAAATGTCAATATTTGACTATTCTTTATTTTTCTTTTAGTCACCTGGGTCACATTAGAGATCACTTTGGAAGCATTACAATTGCAAACTTGTTCTGACATCAACTTAGCTTTATGTTTTGAAGCTGTACCTAATTTGAGCTACTTTGCTGAAAGCAGAAGTGCTGAAAAACATGAGATCTAGTGAAAGAAACTTGTGAAAAGAATCAGGCTAAAATCAGTATTGCTATAAATGAAGATAGGAACTGAGTAGAAAATAGGTGTGAGGTGTAGTCTTGAGCTAATTTAACATTCAGGGCATGAAGGTAGAAGAGGAGGGAAGTTGCACTTACATATTTTCAGGCCCTCTGTGACAAAAATCCATGTTTGAATTACCTGTTCAAAAGGAATGATGCTCACTTCAGAGCTTGAGTTTGATTCCCCACCTAAGATACTTATTTTGCACACACATACTAAGTGCACAATCCATTCTAGTCATACCAGCCTTCCATTGCATTTGCTTTTGAGCAACTCAGACCAAACTAACATCTCAAACTACTATTTAAATCATCACTAAACAGGCGCCAATTTTGTTTTCTCTTACTTTCAAGTCTAAGTTTCACTCCACTGAAAACTTTTAAGATACCTATTGCTGGAGCTACTCTGTGGAGACACTATATAGAATTGTTTCACATTTTATGAAATGTCTACAGATAAAGGACTCTGAATAAACTTACATAAAGAACCACATACAAATAAAAAAAATGGTGGTTTATTATTTACAAGGAAATTACTGTAACAAGATAGTAATAAATAAGGTCACAAAGGAGAAAAACCACAGATGCTGTCCTAGCAAAATGCTCTATTGCTGTATAGGTAATTTTCATGCATTTTAAAATTCTGTTTTCCCTATTATGTCTTATAGTAAATACATTTGATTTTAGCTATTCTGACTTGGAGATCATATTTAATAGGGAGTGAGAGAAGCAGGAAGTACTGTTTTAGCCTTTCTGTTGTGTTTGGTTTTTTTTTTTTCTTTGTGTGCGCGTGTGTGTACCTTGGTCTCAGCTAGGACATACTATCTATTTATTGTATATGACTACCTGTATCATAGTAATGGAAGTGAATTTAGTTGTATTCTCTGTCCCTAAAAGCACAAACTGTTTATCATGTCAATACTAATTCTGTAACATGAACTCCCCGAGAACTGGCCGGACATCACAGGTACGGAAGAAGCCAGGATGAGGAGTGAACTTTCTGTTCTCTGGTATGGCAAACCTCCAAGCAAAGCTTTCTTCTCATGAGCATGTATCAACTTGTGAGAGTGCTGAGCTAACAGCGCACGAGCTCACATTGGCTGCTTTCCTCTCCAGCAATGCCAAGGGTCTCTCCTCCACACTTGCAGTCCCTTCTTACACAGTCTGCAGAAAGCAGATGTTTTTAAAAGAGAACAATAGTTGAATTCCTTTACACCAAATACTAAATCTTTCATCACAGTGAATTTGAGATGCACCAATAAACCCAAGCCCAGGTTTGCTTTTAGAGTTACAGCAAAACTCAGATGGAAAAAATTATGTCTGTGTATTTACTGGGGATTATCAAAACTTCTATGTTAACTATCGCAAACAATCAGAAAAAGCACCGCACATCCTTAAGAAGACCCTTAAGAAATATACATAATACAAAAACAAAAGTGTTTTCAATCCATCATATGTTTCCAGCTGAATGCAATAGGATTCCTGACATACATATTCCCTACTACTATGTTACAATAACATGACTAAAACCAGCTTCTTGCATTACATTCTTGATATGCTACCTTCACAAGTATCTGAGTTATTGAACAGTTCAGTTGTGTGAATTTCTTTCTCTAAACTATTGTCTTAAATGTGGGAGTAGTGGGCAATAATGATGTGAGATGCATGTTTCTTCAGCTTTGTATTTTACAACAGGAGGAAAGGTTTATCATGCTATCAAGACAAGTAATGCACATCACGTTAGCTTTCCTCCATCACAACTGGTTATGAGTGCTGCAGCATTCTTGCAAGAGCTAGGCACAAAGACACATGCCAACACAGTGACTCCTTCTCCAGGCCTAGCTTTTAGGATTTAGTTTGACAAGGAAAATTTTCACGCTGTACACTGTGGAAGAAACTAATTCACAATGCTGGTATTTCACATATACTAGAAATTCTAACTTTTTTGATAGGTCAGCATTGCTTCTCCAATGTATAGCTTCATCCCACAAGTCCTGAAGATAGTCTATCATTTTTATCTTGTTCTTGTGACATCAGTCCAAAATGGACTTGTTTTTCTCCCCAGTATTGTACAATGGAACTGCTTGCCAAAGAAGTTTAAACATTGAAGATGTGATTTTGTTAAAAACTCTACTTTTTTAGATTATGTAACACTGGAGAAGTATTTGTCTTTCCACATAATAATCACACAAAACAGTTCTGAGAAAATCCATTTATAAATACTATTTTCCTTGTGACCTGCAATGCTATTTTTGTACAATACACATCCTTAGGTAGGTGTCAATAAAAACACTTATTTCAACCTCCTAAGACTTTGTTCTTCTGTCTTTCAGATTCCAAGTAAGCCATGCAGCTACAATCCATAAGCATCTGACACAGGAAACTATCTGCCAAAAACTATGCAAGTATCCGGTGTTTAGAGGAAAGAAAGATGTTAAATTCCTAAGTCTTGTTTACATCTTTCAAATGAGTCTCACCTCAAATGTTTCGGTAGCTCAAGGGCTTACAACAATGTAATTAAACTAACACATGTAGAGATAGTACTAGTTCATACTAAGCAGAGCAAAAGGATTGTGTCAATGATACACATGTGGGTTACATGGCAGGCTGTTTTCCACACAGCCTTCAAATAAATTCTACTGACTATAAACTTAGCCTCACCTGTTACATCAACATTCAGGACATGAATTGACATGAAACAAGCAAACAAACAAATCACAACATGGTATTAAAACTACAAATCTAGGAAGAAGTGTTCTCCTTCCATTCATAGATTATGTACTGTTATCTGCTGTGTACAGGCAAAAGGAATTCTCTATAAACATTAGGAAATCCATCCAAATGGATGTGTGGTCTCCAGGATGTTCTTGAATGACTCCTTGACATAGATTACAACAAAAGACTGTATGTGTTCTGTGAAAGGTTAAGTTCTGAAGTTATGATTAATTTGTTTAATTATGACTGGAAGTATTCCATTTTATATCTTAGAACATAAGCAGAAAAATGACAAATGGTTAACTCAGGCATACTAATAATTTTTTTTCTTTCTTTTTACAATACATACTTCATTCTGACCTAGCACATGGGCATTTAGCATCCTGGACAAAGAAACAGGATGCACAGGGGCAAAGGTCCCATTATACTCTGAACACTAAACTGTTGCTATGAATGTACCATTTTTATTAACTAATCATCAGAACTTCCTATGATTTTTTTCTTCTTTTCCCATGTTACCTTTGAGATAACAGTAAAATGTCAGTATTGGGATACACTGGGATTGCTAGAGAGTTGTTTACCTAATCAGCTTCCTATATTTACTGTTATCACTTTGCCAGTTCAGCTGCTGTAAACAATACAGACTAAAAGACAGAATGGAAAACTGAAAAAATATTAATTCAATGTAATCAACACCAATCTGTACACAGAAACATGCCATGTGAAGAGTTTGGTGGTCAGTGAGCAAGAACAATAGGAATAGTCTTTCTAGCAATCAACTCATTGTTCAGTGCTCATGCATAAAAATCAATGCCAAAAAGCCTTCCAAATATGTGGAAGAGGAAATTAAAGACAAGGCTGACATTTAAATCCCAATGATATCTATGTGAAATGTATCACTCTGAAATCTGACTCACATCTCACATCCTTCTGATTTGAAGAACATTACTTTCAATACGTTAAGGTACACTTGTATAACTAATACAAGGTTTGCCAGACACAATAAAATACTGGAATCATAGTATCACTGTCATTTTGTCAAGCAGCAATAGTTCTGGGTGATTCTGGAAAAGATAACTCTGGCAAGTTACATCCATCCCCATGCCCAAATCCAACAGTTTTCTAACAAACCATGGTCTCAAATTTTGTTCCCTTAACATGTTTGTCAATAGATGCTTTAAATTCTTTTAATTGACAGACTGCAGTTCAATGGTCTTTTGTTTTCATCTAATAGATGGAGGCAATGCAAGTTTCTTCACTGGATTGCTTTAGACACTAAGTAAACTCAGAATAGCAACCACATCAACATTGACTAGAAGTAGCTAATCTAATCAATTCCTCCTAGACAAGCACACAAGCGCTTTTCAGCTGCAGTTTCTTCATTCCACATCCATGGGGTTCTTCAGAGAAGGACCCTTCTGATGAAGTTTTGTATGGAGTCCTTACTGGAATCACTCATGGGGACCGTCTGCCCAAACAGTAGCACACTTTATATTGGAGTAATCTCATTATGGTCTCCAAGGGGTAGCACACTCCTCTGAGCATGGCAGTCAGTCTATATTTTAATACCATAGATTCATCATTTTACACCATTGGATAATTAGCAATAATACTTTGTTTGGATGCATCGTAGTCTCCCACTTCTGGGATGTGTTTAAAATAACACAGATATCAAAACTCCTTCCCTGTTGCTTCTTCCCAGTCATGAACTGCATTATACTTTTGCTTTCTGATTTTGTTTAATAAACATTAACTCAATTTAGGCTAAGTACTATGCATTTGTATTTATTACTACTTGCTTAATATATCCCAAAAACATTTATAAGCAGAAGTGAGTGCAACTGTGGATGTGAGTGTGCAACTTTATCTAAACAAAAACTCTAAACCAGTACACAAAATTCCAGTCAAGAAAATCAAAGCAAAAGAAAAACCCTTTTCTGCTGTATATCTGAGATTGAACAGAAATAATTTCCATAAAAATTAATAAAAAATTAATCCAAACTATTAACATGTATTACTGCAAAGCCCTCATCACGGACAAGAACTCTAGTGCCCTACATGCTGTTACAGAGTAAAAACATTTAGCTGCTCTGTACATTCTTATATTAATAGAAATGAATTACAGAATCCCAATGTAGCTTTGCTTACGATCTATTCAAGTATTGTGATGCTTTCCAAAAAGAGCTGGAGAGTTTGTTCTTTTTACATTTAAATAATATCCAGTGCCTTCCTCAAAGATAGTAAATTCTTAGTTGAAGGCTGATTTCTTTGTTTAGCTAGAAGACAGAAACTGTACAGATTTCCCACTCTCTTCTGCCTATAAACTGGCTCAGAACTCCATCATCCATGAGAACATCCTTTGATCTTTCCACTGAGATATCCAACAAAGACAAAGAAATTGCAGTGTGACAGTATTCTGCAAAAGTAAGGCAAAGAGCAATAACTAAATTAAATTGTAGCTGTCACCTTTCAGTCTCAGCTGACATGAGTTGAATGGCTAATTCAGACAGATGGCACTGCAGATAGGGACAATCTAGTTTCCACACGACAAAGAATTTCTACATAAACCTATTTAACATGAAGTAAATCACTGAGGAATTTACTGTTCGTACAACAGCCCTCATTTTCCTTCTGGTTTAATTAGGCAAGGAAATTAAATACCTTGCAAAGCAGATATTACTATCCCATAACAGTGCAGAAGGATGCCTTGAAGATAGAACAGCTTAACCCCTTGGGTAATGCACAGCCAATATCTATTTAAAATAAGCAGTTGGTTAGGATCTCAAAAAGCAGGAATAGCTCCCACGTTTAGTGGACTACATCTTTCTAGTGATATATATGCTATTATAGTAATCATTTGTCCACCCCCATCTCTGCTGCTGTCAACACTGATGACGAGTGTCCAGTACTGTGGTGCAGAGCTTGACTAGTACAGAGATTTGAGCTGCTGCTGTCCATCATCTGTTCCCTCTCCACCTACCGTTAGCTCACAAGTAAAGGAGAAAGAAATCTCCTGCCAGCACACATTTTCAGAATCAGATCAGAAAAATGAAATCTGAAAATATCCAAACAAGCTGGCTCAACCTCTGTCTTATGATTCTTCTGATTTTTAGAGTACTTCCTTTCTGTCACAGCTAGGACCTACTCAGTCCTCTATGGAACTAAGAAAAGAATGGGAATTCAAACGCAGATTCATAAAACCTTATGTGACCTTGTGTGGACCTTATGCACTCAGCCGCTTAACCAAAGTCGCAGTAGTTTGGTACAAGCTCCAGAGGAGGTGAAGGCCTGAGCTATAGCCCATCCCAAGAACTTTTCCAGTTTCAATCTGTTCTCTGAAAACTCACAAAGGAACAGAGTGACACAGTGAGCATCGATGCATGCAAGCTTGGAACACTGATCATCTGATTAACACATGAATAACGGGAAGCTTTTCCAAGAGTCACTTACCAAGGAGCAAGGAAAGTTGTGGGTACACAGACTCTCATGCACACCTTGCCCATCACATGCCATTTGCCTGTAAGCCAATCACTTTATTCCATACATATGGCAGCCTTCGTGAGCCTTCTTTGAGCCCTCCCTGCTGGGTAGCTTGGCTGCATAGTGCTGATACCCCCTTGAGCAACAATACCTATTAAGGTTGTTCTTTGAGGCAGAGACACCTTTTACTGATGGCAGATCATTGGTAAGCAACTGACATCATGTTTGCTTTGTGCCTTGGTACCCTTTGTACCTCAGTACATTTGATTTATGCCTTGGTAGTTTTAAGTCACTGTTCAAATGATCATGCTGTACAGTAAGAGTGAACTTTGCCAACAAACTTTCTTAAGTTGCACTTTTAGAACATTGTATTAAAAATACTTTTTATAAAACTTTTGACAGTAGCCCTTTCAGTGACATAAATCACTTTTTTTTTGCAATAAATTGGCATAGTTGGCATGATGACAAGTTGTACCACTGATTACTTATCTAAGCATGGAATAAGTCTGAGCCCCAAATTCTCAAAAGAATGGGCTTGTAACCGCTGTCATGGCTG
Organism: Urocolius indicus; assembly: GCA_013401255.1. Taxonomy (NCBI): domain Eukaryota; kingdom Metazoa; phylum Chordata; class Aves; order Coliiformes; family Coliidae; genus Urocolius; species Urocolius indicus. The sequence goes on from WBNH01005373.1 coordinate 150,507, forward strand.
GGGTGTTATTGAAGAACAGTGAAAATTAGCAAGAGGAAATAATAAAGATTGTAAAAGAAAAGGAATTATCTGTAAGATGTTAGGCACCCGCCTGAAAGCCACCTGTGAGGATAGGAAAAACAAAAAGAGAGAGACAAGATCTGAGCGAGGAAATAGAAGTCAAGAAGACAGCAGAGTTATTACTATCCCTGCAAACTGAATTGCTACAGAAGCAGTTATAGGAAGAAAAGGAGAACAAACAAAAATTGTAAGAAAATAAACCCATGTATTTCTTTAGACTTCTCTGAATATGATGATAGACCCGAAGCAGAATACATTCTGATTCCAGTTGGTCCTCAATGACAATTGGTTTCTAATAGATACAGGTGCACAAAGTTCAATAGTAACACAAGAGGATGCCAAGAAGCTGGATGTGTGACCTGGATGGCAGACAAGTAAAGTCACCAGAGTAAACAGAGCAAGTGTTATTTGCCAAACCACAAAAATTAAGTTATGACTTGCCTATGAGAAGCACGTGTGTCTACTCACTTTGTGATTAAAAAGCACAACGAAAATATTTTGGGTTTTCATGTTTTGACTGGATGAAACCAGTGCTTGCCAGATGGGACTGTGTGGTTCTTCCATACAAGTACTGACCTCAGCCTCAGTAGAAATTGAGAGGCTATAGTGTGTGTACTCAACACGTCTCCTGCACTACCTGATTCAAAAATTGCCACAATACCACAATATCTAATTTCTGCTGTGGAACAAAATGAAATTTCTGATGTAATAACAGATTTGTAGAAATGGCACATTATTTCCAGGACCCACTTCCCGGTACAATTCAGCTGTCTGACCATTCAAAACTCAGACGACAGACTGCACCTAGCAATTGATTATTGGTGCCTAAATGTCAGCACAGCTCCGCTAGCAGCTGCAGTACCTAATACTGCAACTTTGACAGACACACTACAGGCAGCCACACATCCATGGGTAGCAGTGCTAGATGTCAAAGATATGTTCCTTATGGCCCCCTTGCAGGAGAAGTATAAACAGAAATTTGCTTTTATGTAGGAAGTATGCAATATACTTTCACCAGACTCCCACAGGGGTATAATGACTTTAAACTGGAAGAGGGAAGATTTAGATAAGATTTTAGGAAGATCATCACTGTGAGGGTGGTGAGGCACTAGAAGATTATCCAGAAAGGTTGTTGATTCCTTGCCCCCTGTACTCACTTTTATTAAAGTGAAAATCACAGAAATGGAAGCCAGATCATGAAGACACAGTCAAAGTCCTAAAAGAGGAATTTAAACTATACAAGTCACTGAGGATCTGTGACCCTACTATAGCAGAATAGGGTTTTGCAGAATATGCTACTTATTGCAGTCTTTACCAGATTAGGCTAGGCAGGTCAAAAAGGCTTTTAATGTTCAACTTGACTGCATTTAAGAGAGACAGAACAGAGATATTCTGAGTGAAAAAAAGGACTTTTCAGTTCAAGCAGTTAAACAAGCTGAGAAAATACACCAGGGGCAAACTGTTCATACAGGAGGGCCATTTAATCTGCTAGAAACAATCGTAAGAGGAAATGCTACCCCAGAAAGAATTGCACAAAAACCTAACACCGGGAAATAGTATGCCTACCTGATGGAAATACCTGATAAAAGGCATTTGACTGAAGGACTTGCAAAAATCTCCAAATTACAAATGCTTATCAACACTGACCCAATGGCACTAAACCAGTCATTTAAACATTGACAAGTTCTAAGTGCACCTCCTTTCACAGATGAAACACCAAAGAAATTTGTTTTAATGATGCCTCAGCAAAGAGAGTAAATGGCAGACAGTGGTATAAAGCTGCCACATTAAGAAATTACAGCATGAAAATAAGTAATAGAAAGTGAAGGCAGTAGGAGAATTAAGATTAGTTGTTCTACCAGCACAAACTGGACCACAATTTATCTCTGTTATAGACTCCTATGCTATGTGGGCAAGTGGCACACAATGGTTGTCAATCCCTGAATCTGGGAAATGAACAGATCTCCAGTTGCAGACAGATTGGCAACTATTACTAAATATAGACAGACAATCACCATTCAAGATGGGATGAGTGAAAAGTCATACCAAGAACAACAAACTAGCTACAAACTGGAACAAAAAGGTGGATGAATTGACTAAAATTAGGGAAATAAAAATAGGAAATTCCTTAAATCCCAAGTGGTATCATTTAGGAGAATGGCTGCATCAAAAATCAGGTTATACAGGTAAAGAAGTGCTTTGCTTTTCTGCACAGAGCAAGGGCTGGCCTATGAACAGAAAAACTTGTGAAACTACTCTTACAGAATGCCTCCAGCATAGATTGAAATTACAAGCAGATCATTCTGCTAAGACACAACATCTCCATATCAGTGAAGAGAAAAAATTACAGTTTACATGGCAAAAGGATCATATTGGGCTATTCAAACCCTCTTCAGGATATCGGTGTATTGTCATTGGAGTGGAAGTAGCCTCTGGCTTGATCATAGCAACTAAGTGCCGAAGTAGAAGAAATACAGTACAATAACTACCATTTTAGTTCTCAAATCTATCTCCTCTTCATGTCATCTGAAGTGATAATGGCTCACACTTCTCAGGTAAGGAAGTGCAAAACAAGAAGAAATTCAATGGGTATGCCACATCTTGTATTATTCTCAATCAAATGGGATGGTAGAAAAAACTAATGGCTTATTGAAAAAGAGCCTTAAGCCACATGACACCCAGTGGGACACTCAACTTTCCAAAGTACTTCATCAATTGAATAATCAGTATGGGTCCACTGGGAGCCCTGTGAGCTAAGTACTCTTTGCAAAGTTGAGGTTGATGCTTTGCCTTCTGATGAAAGAAAATATCCAACAGCGTTACAGCCAGGACAATTTGTCACGGTAAATTTACCACAAATTGGAACTGTACCTATGATACTAACTAAACCTCATGGCATACCTGTCTGGGAAGCTATTGACAGCAGTGGATAGCATGGTAGACTTTTCCTTTGTTTTAAGGTGGCAATCTGTACAGACTCTCCCCACCAAAACAAGTCTCTATTTTTCCTTCAAAGCACATGACAGAATGGCAAATAGAAGCATCGTGTTCATATAACTATTCCAATCCTAACAATGCTGCTTCTCCTAACCTGTGGTCAAAGAATCCTCAGGTGGCCATGGTTTCAAGTTTGTTTACATTAAGTGTACCAGACCTATGAGAACACTCCTCAGTACGGGAGATTTAAATCTTTCCACTGTGGTCATGCACGGAACTGAAGTATACTTAGAAAATGAATGGAGTTTGGATTAAAATGAAACTGTTAGTAAACTAAAAGTTGATGTTAATAAAGAGTTCAGATTTTGAGAATATTAGGGAAATAAATTAAAATATGATGCAGGATGACTGAAGGCTCCACCCATGAGAAAGCAACTGATACTTCTGTGTGCAACACCACAGATATCAAATACCGTGATTTTGAAAGATTGTATCATTGGTACCATTTTACTTTAGCACAATATGTTTTTATAATCTGCCTCTCAGGTTGCAGGGACATAGGACTATCATTGAAATTTAAAATAGACATTACTGAGCCACTCCTCACTCAACATCTGCTCCAACTGTAGGGGATAAGGAAGCCCTGTTCCCACAAATATCTTCTCAGTCCTATGAATTTATGAAATTGGACCTCATATTAAATACACAGGCCAATAGTATGTGTTGTTCAATATTGCTACAATTAAACCTCCTTGCTTTTCTTTCTTAAGTATGTCCTGCGCAGGATGGCTAATGTATTTGCATGGATGAATCCTCACCTCTCCAAACTTATCAAGAAGAGATGTGACTGGTATCTTAGGAACAGGATTAGGAATATTAAACAATGTGGACACTAAAGCTTTAGCAATCAAAATAAGTTCAACAACAAGTAATATACCCAAAGCAGAACACCCTTTGCAATCTCCTCTTATAAACTAACCAATATATATTAGTCCAATGGGAAAGAATTAATGAAAAGGACCATCAACCAATTTGAAACACACTAAATACAGCCCAAATTAATGTTTCTCACTGTTAGTTGTATGCAGGGTCAACTGTGGGTACAATCCAATCTACTGTGGCAATGACTGTAAGAGACGGTGAGGAGGATAGCCTTACCATTGAAATTAGAAAAGTAATCTGGAATAATGCAACTGAATTTGAAAGTGAATTCCAGACCTGGTGGTGTCTTATTAACTCTACTCATGACCCCACCACCAATAAAGCCACATCTTTTATTCTAACAATATGCAGTGCTTCAATATATACCATATACTCAGTCATTGAACCAAGATTAAATCACAATGAAACTGTCCTCTATATAGTAGAACATGGAGTATGGGCACAACCAAATGGGAACAAATGACAAACTATCAATACTGATGCATGTGTTGTACAGGACAACAGGGATTTATTTGTGAATGCAATACCATTAAGGCTCAAATAATTTGTCTTGACACTTAACAAAATGTTTGTCATTTTGAAATACTTCCTGATGAAACCCTTAAAACTGTACTTCTATATGTTGGAAATGGATATGTTGGTATAAGAGTCCTCTGTGATTCTATATTTACAGACAACCCCACTGCAGAGACGTTTAATCACTCAAATACCTATATGTGTATTTTACCAAAATTATGGGATGCAACTAACTATTCAGTTCCTGTCACAACCCACAAATTGCTACAGTCTGACTCTACACCCTACCCCTATTGGAATGCACACCACATTGGTAAAAAAAACTTGCAACATGATGACATGAGTTAAATGCTAAAATGAATTTCGAACAATGGACAAAGAATTATGATTAACATCCATCATGAGACAGAGAAGATACATTATGTTCTAGAAAGAGTAAAAAAAGATGGAAAACGTCACTGGCGGGAAACTGGTTTTGGATGGTCACCAATAGTGACTGAAATTTTGTATTTGATGCTGCATTCAATTATAGTTTTGCAAGTTTAAACCTTATTTTGTCTACTGTTTATAACCATTCTGCATATCGAAGTTTGGCAAAAGATGAAACAAAGTATGTCAATCCAACATGTAAAACATTTACAATCAGCTGATTATGTATGTGTGTCATGGTTTGACATGACAGCCTTTTCTGGTAAGGGGGAAGGGGCAGTGAAGTTGGTGCCTGTAAGAAGTTGTTTGCAACTATCCCCAGCTCTGAGCCAGACCCACTTCTGGAGCTGAGCCAATTAGACGCCTTCACAACCACTTTTTAAGAAGAAGCCAGAAGAGGAGGTTTCTTTCCTCCATCTTTTTCTTGTTTCTTCCTTCTTCTGTCCTTCTTCTTCTTCTGGCTGGTGATGGTGCAAGGAGTAGGAACAGTGAGAGAAACAACCATGCGGACTCCAAGGTCAATGATGAGAGAGAGGAGGAGGTGTACCAGAGCAGAGACTCCCCTGCATTCTGTAGAGAGAACTGGTGAAGCTGAGATTTACTTTCATGTCTTTAAAGACTCCACATCAGCGACAGAGACTCATTTTGATACACTGGCCCCGGACCAGAGACAGCGATTCACTTCACTACAGACCCTGAGCCAGGGGCAGTGATTTTCTTCTTTATCACTATGGCCAGAGCAGGCCGTGTCCCAGAGGAGGGACCCAACATCCACAGCTGTAACTGTAGGAAGGAACTCATGACAAAGCAGCTTATCAAACATATGCCCAGAAGAGGCCTTGTCCCAAGAGAGGGACCCTGTAATTGCAGAAACTGTACCCATGGTGAAGAATCCACACCAGAGATATTTACCAAGGACTCTGTCCCGAGAGAGGGAACCCATATCGGCAGAAGTCGCAGCTGCTGGGAACAACCCACACCAGAGAAGTTTGTTAAGGACTGTGTTCTGTGTTCTGCTCCCCGTATTGGAGCAGGGGAAGAATGCCAGGAGTCATCCTCATCTGAGAAGACAGAAGTGGCAGAGCCCATCTGTGAGAGACTGACCACATCCCCCATTCCCTGCACCCCTGAGCTGTTGTGGCGGGAGGAGGTAGAGATATCGGGAGCAGTGAGCTGGGCCTGGGAAGAAAGGAGGGACGGGGGAGGGAGAACTTAAAGTGCTGGTTGTCATTTTCTCATCATCCTACTCCCTTTTGCTTTTATTGCATTCTTTTTTCTTGTAGAATAAACTTTCCTACTTTCCTCTCTAAGTCAAGTACTGGAGTTTGTTTTGCCCGGAACCATAACTGGCAGTGAGCCCTCTCTGCCCTTGTCTCAATCCACAACAACCTTGCTTATCTTTTTACTCCCATTTTGCTGGGGCCTCTGCCATCCTAACAAGGGTTGGGGTGAATGGGGGCACCAAGCGAGAGACTGTCGTGGTGCTGCTGTGCTAGCTGGGCCAAACAACAACAATGTGAAATAATACACAGCTAGCATTATGTGATCTGCAATACACCACATATTTATGACCTGAGGCAAGAGGTAACCACATTAACTCTATGAGTTGATAAAATGAATTGTCTGCAGTCACAGACCCCTTACCTAAACTCACAGTAGTAAGGCACAAGCTCCAGAGGAGGTGAAGGCCTGAGCTATAGCCCATCCCAAGAACTTTTCCAGTTTCAATCTGTTCTCTGAAAACTCACAAAGGAACAGAGTGACACAGTGAGCATCGATGCATGCAAGCTTGGAACACTGATCATCTGATTAACACATGAATAACGGGAAGCTTTTCCAAGAGTCACTTACCAAGGAGCAAGGAAAGTTGTAGGTACATAGACTCTCATGCACACCTTTCCCATCACATGCCATTTGCCTGTAAGCCAATCACTTTATTCCATACATATGGCAGCCTTCTTGAGCCTTCTTTGAGCCCTCCCTGCTAGATAGCATGGCTGCATAGTGCTGATCTCCCCTTGAGCAACAATACCTATTAAGGTTGTTCTTTGAAGCAGAGACACCTTTTACTGATGGCAGGCAACTGACATCATGCATAACAAAGGTACCATCACGCACACTGTACCTTTGCTTTGTGCCTTGATAGTTTTAAGTCACCATTCAAATAATAGAACAATAGAATTAGTAGGGGTTGAAAGGGACCTCTAAAGATCATCTATTCCAATGCCCCTGCTAAAGCAAGTCTACCTAGATCAAGTCACAAGTGTCCATGCAGGTTTTGAAAACCTCCAGAGAAGGATACTCCACACCCTTCCTGGACAGCCTGTGCCAGTGCTTCCTCACTCTCAACAGTAAAATAGTTTTTTCTTATGTTTAAATGGAACTTTTTGTGTTCCAGCTTTTGTCCATCTACCTGTCACTGGAGACAGTAGGAAAAAGTGTAGCCCTATCTTCTTGCCATACACCTTTTAAGTACTTGTAAGCAATAATGTGTTAATGATTGTGCCACACATTAATAGAGTGAACCCAGCCATCAAACATGGTTAAAAGACACCTTTACAACGTTGTAATACAACTATTGTTGCCAATACCTTTGACTATCCTAAATTACTCATTTGCGACACCTTGATCTTCCCCTTCTACCCATAGGCTGTAAAGGAAGCACTCTCTTGGCACAAATATTTTTTGTAAGTCAACTGAATTTGGAGAAAGTATATTGCCTGAAACCTTGGGGGGCCATATGAGTTCCAGAGCTAAAAGGTCATCACAGAAGCACTAATGGAAGATGTATAAACAATGGAGTCTACTTATATAATGAATGTTATCTCTTCTGACCTTGAAATGTGAAGTCAGGCTGTATAGTCATACCAATAAAATCATCTACAACATAAACCATGAAGCTACTGCATTGACTGGATGTTGTCTCTGACTCATACCCATTGAGGGGGGGAAAAAATGTCTCCTCCCTTCCTACAGTACATTGCCTATGGCTCCCTGATGGTTGTATGAATGTTTCCTAGAAAGTATCAGCACCTGCAAAACAGATCACCTATACATTCTTCAAGAAAGAACTTCCGTGCATGAACTAGACTGAGTAGTCCACAAAGGGCACATGTAAACCTCTGCCTCAGTGTTTCCATGGAGGCTCAACAGAACTACGCTGCAGCCCAATGGATGCAATGCTGTCAACCTAAATAGGCTCTGATTCCAAACGCTAAAGGATACAGATACCTAAGCTCTCTTCCCTACAAGAGCTCCTACTCATGGGTCTAATGCTATCAAAGCAAATATTTTCTTTCAAGAAACAGACTCTCCAGTCTTATCTTCAGGTTATCCTGTAGCAGAAAACAGATGTAAAGCAGTATACAACTTGACTCTCTCAACTGTATGCATTGCTATATAGAAAAGTACATTAACAAATACAAAGCAAACATGACATGAGACTGTCTCTTCAGCCACGTGTACAGAATATTTATGATAAATCCATAGATATGTGCATATGAACACAACACAGTTTAATGAGATGAGGCATGAATAAAGCAGATAAGATTCTATCTGTACTTCAATATCGTGTTATATAAGTATTAGAAATACTCAAGTTTTTTTTCATACTGTAGTTTCTACAAAGGTGTGAGAAAACTTATTATTCAGAGAGCTTCTGGTCTAGGTCAGGAACTTCCCCATTTCTGAATGAAAAATATCTTCAGCTAATGTTGAACATTTCTATGCAATTCTTTTACCTATAAAAGCACCAGAAATATAAAAACTTCACTGCTTTACTAGAACATTAAAAAAATAAGAGTGCAGAAAATGGTAATCTTTTAGCTTGACAGAATGAACTGCATTAACAGTATTAGTTCCACAAATTAGGATTAAATTAATCAACACTTGAGCTGCAAAAAACAAGACAATACTTTTCAATAAATTATAAAAATAAAAATGAAAGAGGCTTTAAAGTTGTGTGACATTAGCACTAAGGCCAGAAGGTAAAATGACAATATTTTTAGTCAGAAAAATTTTAACACACCTTTCACCTATTTTTCTCATATTTTAGAAAGAATAGAAATTCTTTTAATAATATACAAGTAGGAGGAAGTGATAAAAACAACAGATGACAGATGTCTTCTGCGACGTGTCAAGTCAAATTAAATCTATGCTCTAAAATGCATTTCAGCCATGAATACTGATGGCCAAATAGTGACCTGCTGTCATACACATCTCTAGAACAATCATGCTTGAGACACTTTGACAAAACTACTTCCCACATACATATGCCATCTGAACATATTTGCACCAGTTCAGACTGTGTTGCTAGAACTAAGATGAATAGTATTACAAAAGTTGACAACATCTGCTTCGAAAACATCATCAAATCCTGTGAAATCAGACTCTGTTCCTCAGCAGTATTTTATCACTCAGCATCAAGTATCACAGCTAAGATGTTTTAGGCATGTACAAGCATGCACAGAATTGTAAATATGAAATTCTACTCTAATAATTTAAGAGTATTTAAAAAAATATGCCAAATAGCTTTAAAACTTGAACACTCTCAAGTTTTCTGATAGCTTGTCTATTCCGTGCAAGTTCACCTTTATCTTTGTATTTTTTTAATTGAAGCTTTGCACAGTTTTGCTCGAAGCCTAGGACAAGTAAATAAATATGCAAAAGTTAAAATAACCAAACAAATATGCAAGGACTGGGAATGATACGTCTCAAATAGCAATTATTAATGTATTCAGAGAAAGGTTAATTTGTTAAATACTGTTCCACAGTAAAGGGGCAGAAGAGGGCTTTACAGAAAAGAGACTCCTGGCTAGCCATATTTGTCCTGGTTGTAATCTCTTATGTTAGTATATAATGAGAGTCACTACCAAAATCTCTCATGAAGGTGCCATGAGAAATAATGCTCATGATTCGACAATAGGATATTTCACTCTTTGAAAGACTTGCTCTGCTTGCATCAAGTTCTAGCTATTTCTGATACCTCCTCTAGAACACTCACAGAAAAGGATTTTTTTTTAAAAAAGGGGGAAAAACCAGAACTCTTCATAGAAAAAAAACCAGTCTCATGTTTTGTGAATACTTATTTTTGATTGTTAGGTTTTCAAAAAGGTATCTGGAGCATGTTCATATGCCTAACGTTTCAGTTCCCTTAAAAAATACTTTCTAATGAGTAATTTTTCTACTAATGCATAAGCCTTACTGGAAAAGCAAAAAAGAATTCTTTATTACTGAGAAATCTGTAAAAAATTGCTAAAAGGTGTGCAGACCTCTTTTAATACACTGGGCTAAGGGCAAACTAAATTCAGGAGTAAGATAAATGAAATGAAAAGAAATATCCAAGGGATTAATTTGATTAATAACAAGTCAGAAGAACAATACCATCACCATCACTAATGTTAGAGCATATAACCAACGATTAGGTGTAATATGGTGATATATCAACTAAAATTACTGTGGGTTAAGAACTAAACCTCAGTTGTAGTTACAATTAGGCTAAAAAATACTAATCTGCATTTAAAAATCATATTTGTCAAGGCTTCCTTTTCTTTCAGCCTCTAATTCTCAACCATTAAGTGCTGTAGCTTTTTCCACAGGCAACTGAATTAGAGACAACTAGTATGCACTCTTCTTATCAAATGACTCTGCAAAACCTTCTGTGTGATTTAGTTCAACTTTCAGTTCCAAAATAGTTTAACAGAAGAGGAGTATGACTCACTTCTGTTTGTGGAGTGGGTAGCCCAGAATAGAGTGTGGAATCCCAAACCCTTAAGAACAGATTAGGAATCATCAGATTAGCAAATTCAGAGAGGCACTGGTCTCTAAATTGGACTAAAAATACACATAGTAACACAAAAAAAGTAGAGCTAGAAAGAGCCTTCTGCATAAAAGCCCCAGCAATTTTGACAGTAACAAATTCCATATTATTATTCTGTGTTAAAAGAAGGTGGTAAAAATCCTACTGGTTTGGCTGCAGGCATCCATAAATTTCTCTTAATATTGATATGTTGGCCTTTTCCTGTGATCCCAAAAACAAGAAGGAGGTTTGAAGTGTGCACTGCAACCTAAGGGAACTTGGCTATGACAACTGCACAAATCAACATCAAACAATTCCTCCTCCTTAAGCAGGAACAGGATTCAGAGACTCCCCCCTCCATTGCTCCATTTATAGGAGACACAGCAGATCCACAATTTCAGAAATTAAACCCCAAAACATTATTTAAAGTCAAAAGACCTTCCTTATCTGACAGTTTCACCAGAGAGACAGGGCTCCTGCATCAGTTACAAATCTTGAGCTCCTATTGCATGATTCCCCACCAAAATGAACTTTTTCTTTCTTGTATGAAATATATAAATGATACAGTAACAGTGAAACAACTGTAAATGAATCATCAGATACACAAAACACCATTTAGAAAGCCCAAATGAAAACATCTTGGTAATACTGCAAGTCTGGGAAATTCCAAACACAGAAATAGAACATCCCTAGACATGCACAATTTGCTGCTCTCTGGATCCTTCAAAATCATCCAAAAAAGGAAGAAAGAAAGGGCAAGACAGATAAAGTGGCATGGAAAGCAGCTCCTTTCCTTTGCCTTTATACAACTCTTTTTCGTAGTATGGAGATTGATAGCAGACATATAATCTCTCCTCAAGCTCCTCATATACAGCCTGGCTTCTCAGAAAAACTTGCCATCTCACTGCATACATGGCATAACACACTGGCAACTTCCCCCAGTTTTTGAAGAACAGTCTACTGTTCCTTATGAAAAGTTTCCTTATGTAGGAAAGCAGGAAGAGGAAGCAGGAGGCCTCCACAGATGAGCAAGGATCTGCTGGGACAACTCAGGCAGAAAGCAGCCATCTATGAGAGGTGGAAATTGGCTGACTTCTTTGGAAGAGTATAGGAACATTGCTAGACCATGCAGGGGTGCAATGAGGAAGGCTAGAGCCCTTCTAGAGCTAAATCTAGCCAGGAAAGTTAAGGAAAGTAATAAAGTGTTGTTCAGGTTACATCGGCAGTAAAAGGAAGATGAGGGAGAATGTGGGCCCGCTGATAAACACAGAGGATGCCCTGGTGACCGAGGATGCAGAGAAGGCCAAAGTACTGAATGCCTTCTTTGCTTCAGACTGGGAAGCCCAGTCCAGCAAAGACATTAGGTTGGCCTGGACAACAGAGGCTTTGCCCTGGGTGGAAGAGAAAGAAATTAAAGACTTGTTGGCCCAGCTTAAGGCTCATAAGTCAATGGTTCCTGATGGGATGCATCCTAGAGTGCTGAGGGAGCTGGCTGATGTGATTGCTGAGCCTCTCTCCATCATTTTCAAACAATCAATGAGAAAAGGCAAGGTGCCTGAGGAGTGGAGAAAGGCCAGTGTCACTGCAGTCTTCAAAAAGGGCAGGAAGGACAACCAGGGAAAATACAGGCTGGTTAATCTAACATCCATCCTTGGAAAGGGGATGGAACAACTCATCCTGCATGTCATCAGTAAACATATGAAGGAAAAGATGGTTATCAGGGGGAGTCAACATGGGGAAATCCTGTTTGACCAATCTGATAGCCTTCTGTGAGGGCATAAGTGGGTGGATATATGAGGGGAGAGCAGCGGATGTCATCTGTCTTGACTTCAGCAAGGCTTTTGACACTGTCTCGCATAACATCCTCATCAGAAAGCTCAGGCAGGGTGGATTGGATGAGTGGACAGTGAGGTGGATCAACAGCTGACTGAATGACAGAGCCCAGAGGGTGGTGATCAATGGCCAGTGGAGTTCCACAGGGATTGGCTCTGGAGCCAGTCTTGTTCAACATCTTCATCAACGACCTGGATGAGGGGACAGAATATATCCTCAGCAAGTTCACTGATGACACCAAAATTGGGAGGACAGGCTGATTCACTAGAAAGCTGTGCTGCCATTCAGCGGGATCTCGACCGGCTTGAGAGCTGGGCAGAGGAACCTCATGAGGTTCAACATGGACAAGTGCTGAGTCTTGCATCTTGGAAAGAATAACCTCACACACCAGTACAGGCTGGGGGTCAAACTGCTGGAGAGCAGCTCTTCAGAGAGAGAGATCTGGGAGGTCTGGTTGATAATAAACTAACCATGAGCCAGCAATGTGCCCTCGTGGCCAAGAAGGCCAATGGCATCCTGGTATGCATCAAGAAGAGTGTGGCCAGCAGGTCCAGGGAGATTCTGGTCCCCCTCTACTCCGTTCTGGTGAGGCCTCATCTGGAGTCCTGTGTCCAGTTCTGGGCTCCTCAGCACAAGAGGGACAGAGAACTTCTGGAGAGAGTCCAGTGCAGGGCCACCAAGATGATCAGGGGACTGGAGCATCTTCCTTATGAGGAAAGGCTGCAGGAACTGAGGCTGTTTAGTCTAGAGAAGAGGAGACTGAGGGGGAATCTCATTAACATTTACAAGTATATAAATGGTGGATGTCAGGAGGTTGGGACATTGCTTTTCTCTATTATATCTAGCAACAGGACAAGGTGTAATGGGATGAAGCTGGAACACAGAAAGTTCAATTTAAACATAAGGAAAAAGCTATTTTATTGTGAGGGTGAGGGAGTCCCGGAACAGGCTGCCCAGGGAACTTGTGGACAGGGATAATACTTGGAAATCTTCAAGATCCCCCTAGATGCATTCCTGTGTGACCTGATCTAGGTGGACCTGCTGCTGCAGGGGGGTTGGACTAGATAATCTCTAAAGGTCCCTTCCAACCCCTACCATTCTATGATTCTATGAAAAGCACAAACACAAACCGTTTTTGTGTATGACTCAGAACCCCCTCCCAAAAAAAGCACAAACCTTTCACTACCTTCTTTATTGACTACATTTTATTAGTCATGGCTGCACAAAACCCAAGCTGGAGCCTTGTCATGTTGTTTCCAGTGGATGTAAAACACAGTTTACAGCACTAGTTTCATTCTGACGAATCTCCGTCTGATATTTTCTCCTTTTTTTTTTTTTTTTTTAAGTAGATTGCTGCTGCTCTTCATCACCTAAATCTAACTATTTTTTGCCACGAGATAAAGATTTGTCAAATTGCAGAATATATGAATAATCATTTAAATGTAAACAAATGGATAACATTTTAGTTGTCACTAAAGTTACTTTGTTCCCTTAATATTGTTGTGATTTTTGTGACTGTAAACTTAATGACATAATTCATTCACAAAACCATCACCATAGGTACACAGTAGCATCTCATTCTATAGGTCTTTAATCCACTTAAACGTCCACAGACTTTGTGGCAAGGAAAAGCACAAAGAGAAATCGCACCAGGCAAAATACATTAAACAAACACAAAAGTCTGTATAGACTTTTCCCAAGTTTCAAAAGAAATTTTATTTCTGTAAAGAGAGTTTTAACTTCTCCAGTCCTTCCCGCTTAGAGGCTTGGAACTTTCCATCTCTCTGACTCCACCTGCACATGTATTCCCTTACAATACATCTGATCTGCAGAGGTTTACACAAGCATTTTTAGATGTACCCACCTCTAGCTGTTCATCTCCAGTCTACTAACAGACGTAGAGCAGGCCTAAGACTGCAAAGCACTTCAAATATATTGATAGTCAAATAATGCTTTCCTGTCTGCCAGCTTTTATTACTGATGATTTATCTTTAGAATTAATTTTCTATTTTGTCATGCAAGTGCTCAAGTTTTTTTAAGGGACTTGTTCAGGGTACACACACAGAAATATCTTGCACTGCCAGCTACAATGTGGCTGAGATTATGTAATGTATCCACTCTGTTTACTCAGCTAAGTCAAGATTTAAAGATACAGAAGTTTAATAACAAAGCTGGTATGTGGACCAGCTACCAATTGTTTGTATACAAAAAGGAACAAAAATCTCAGGAGAGAAAGGCTACTTTTTCAATGAATTCACAGGAAAACAAACTATGCTTGAATTTAAATTTAGCAGTCATATCTCCCTGCTTATAAAGTTGGTTAACCTTTCTAGTCATTTTCTTGTAGAACACATTAGCTTAGAGAATGCCTATAGCTGAAAAATTTTAAACAACTCTCACACTGGCACATAGAACTGTTACAAAATGCTCTTATCCTTCTGTGTCCACTGCTATTAACCTCAGGATCTCTACTTTTCCTTCTTTTCCAGGCTAGCTGCATTATTTTCCCAGAGCATTTTCTGTTTTTTCTTCTCCACAGAAAGATACATATAGCATGTGGTATACAGACAAATTTCTTCTCCTTCTAAGAAATGCTCCAATCAGATAACTGCCTAGGTCTTGTTTTCAAAAAACTATGAAGTCTCTGTCTGTGATCTGAACATCAAAAGTCTATCTGCCTTAATACTCCTTAAAGTGTGGGAAAACAGACAAAAATATAGCTGTTCTTTTTGTTGCAGATAGCTGCGGGTTGCTATCACTGAAAATGTCAGGCAAAGCTATGCTTGAACCTCTGCTCCAGCTATTTCTTCTGTTCTTTTTGTATGCTGATAAACAACACAAACAATATTGGATAGGGTAACCTGTAATTTCAAAAGGCCAGATTTCCTGCCTTTTTTTCCCCAGCCTCGAAGCTATTTCAGAGTACTGAAATACAAGGATATCATCATTTACATGTACTGTGAACCCCACGAAAGCAGGTAAAACAGCAAAGAATGAAAATTCAGACCCATACCTCAAAATAAAAGAGACTCTTCTGATGTAAAAGTATTAAACATTTCTCTACATGGAATAAGAATATGTACGGCAGAACAACAGCTCTACTATGCTCCAGGTCCACCAGTCAGCACTTTACTAGGTGAGAGAAAATTATCACTAAAGTAGCTTTACACCTTCTTAAGATACCAACATGCCATCTCTACATTCTGCCTTCTGCTCAGCATTGCCCCATGCTTTGCAAGTAATGTTAGAAGTCTCATCTTAATATTGCTTTGCTTCCATTTCATTATTTTACTTACATCAGCCTTTTATGTATAAAAAGGTTAGGAAACAAAGCTTATCCTGAAGGACTGAAGAACTTTTCTGAAGAACATTTTCTCCTTTCCAAAGGTCTAGTGGCATTCACTGAACCTATAAGGCTTCAAGAGACTAATACTCCATTTGCTGAGTATTCTCAAAACCTGATTATAACACATGGAATGCAAAGCACAGTGCACTGTGTGACTAAGCCCAGATGGAGGCTGGTTTACTGATGCCTGACACATTTCTTTCTTTTTTTTTTTTTTAACCAGCTTTCTGTGCATGTAGATAAAGCAACAGTAAAAAGAAGAAAAAAACTGACGAAGAAAGAAGAGCCAGTCTGAGGAAAAATATTTTTTCACACGGATAAAACTGGAGTTTCAACAAAATACCATGTTACCCCAAATTATATTTATTAAAGACATATTCCAGGAGTTAAATAGTAATAAAATTTACACCTGTTCCTGCACAGACCAACCATCTTTATAGTAATAATGCCTAACCATCATGTACAGCCTGGACAAGGGAAAGAGGATTCACCATTACAAGACAGACACATAAATTTGTGTTCCGGCAAACACTGCCCAAGAGCCGCACATCACTGCCATGATTTTTAGTATGGTTGGTATTGGTTTCTGGGTAGAATAAGTTGCTTATTTATGATGTTAAAATATCTACAATCTTAGTCTTTCTGGGAAAAACCTGTAGTGAAATTGCACCCCATCTCTAATCAGTACCACATCAAAAAGGTACTATAGTTAGAAATAGATCAAAATCACAAATGGAATCTGACATTTTGTTGAATTACACATAATGCGGTTACATGGCTCTGGCCTGATTCATGGCTCTGGCCTGGCTGTGATGGGAGTAACAGAAAGACAGAACTAGACCCAGAAGTCTCCAAATATCAGGAAGGCTAAGTTTCTGTAGGTCTATTTCTTATAAGCAAATGGCTTCAGAGGTAGTGCTCTGACATTCACTCCTCTCGGTAGCTAGAGACAGTTCAAATGTGTAATAACATATATAAAGTCTGTGACTCAAATACTTTGCCTCTATTCCTCTTCTGTATCCACATATAGAATCTGAGTGTAATGGGTCTGGGCAATTTTGTCAGGATTTATGAACCTAGATCTCTTGTTGGTTTTGCAGATCATTCAAGGTGATGGGAATAGAAGGTGTCTAATATGTATATGTATAATGAGTAGATTTATGAACTCAAAGCTTTAAATCTTGAAAAAAAATCATACTCTGAGCATATACAGTGTAGAAAATGTGGTAGGTGGAACAAAAACTTATTATATCATCTGGTAATTAACCAGCAATATATAGGGTGATGAATACTGGCAGATTTTTATAATGTCAGATAATTCTATTTCTTATTCATAATATCACATTTTAATGCATGACATTTAATGTGTCTGAGCTCTAAGAAAGACCACCATGTCCTTTTACACACAAGATGCATTGATGTGTGACTATTACATCTAAAGCAATACTTCAATAATATAATCAAGAACATCTTTACAATTCCATGTTTTGCTAAAAACATAGAATTGCAAATATTGTAAGACAAAGACTAGAAAAATTTTGTTAAATCACACTATTTACACTGACTTAGAGCTTAGGATGTTCATGTACATTTTCTCTAACTGATAAGACCAAAAATTGAAGAATTCAGTAACCATGGAAGCATTTACTCCCCAAATCACACAGGAACAATTCTTAGCCACATTCCTATACTATATACTACCATGTTATGAGCTTGGCGTAGCACCAATAGAATCAATTTACAGTTATACAACCGTAACAGTAACACAAACTCCCTCCCATCAGAAAAATGTTCAAATTAATTTAGAGCCATTATCTAAACTAACTAGCAGTATTCAATTAACATTTAATTGTTAACTGAAATATAATAAACACAATAAAATTCCCAACTATTAATTATTAGACATGGAAATATCTGTAACAATAGAAATTTAAAAAAATAGGTCAAATTACAATTCTCAATATCAAACATGACTCATGAACTTATTGAGGCTATGGCAAAGTCAAGTCTCACAAAATATCAGGGAAAATGGTTAAAATGAGAACCTTAAAGCTAAAGTTCTCGGCAAGTAAAAATCTTAGAATTAATTTCATAACTAAATAAACGATTAGGATTCAACTTTTTCAGATGACACCTCATAAATGTGGGCAGATTTACAAGCCCTCTAAGATATATTAACATTGCTGCTCTCAGGTAGCAACAACCCAGCTTTTTATGCTGATCTGCTATTAGACTGCAAAATTGCTCATCATTTTTTTGGTGACAACATTGAAATCTGCGATCACTGAGAGCACTCAAAATACAGTCTTGTGTAGAGAGCTGCTAGGTCATAAATTTGTGTTGAGTTCTGACTGCTGTCTGTTGCTGTAGCCTTCACATTTACAGCAACTGTCCTCTGCTACCAAGACAACAACCTTTTTGGTTCCATTTGTGGAATTTGTGTTGAGTTCTGACTGCTGTCTGTTGCTGTAGCCGTCACATTTACAGTAACTGTCCTCTGCTACCAAGACCACAACTTTTTTGGTTCCATTTGCCTCCAAAGCATGCTTTGATTTTCTTTTTTTGTTTTGGTCCATGATTTGTTTGCATTATTCTGTCAACTAACAGGATTTAGTACAGTTCCACGTATAAGTCTACAACCTGTTAGCTTATAGCTACTTTTTAGTATAATTTTCCACTAGCCTTGTCAGAATGAAAATGATGAATAGTGGCACTTTAACGTTTAAACTTATACATAATTGCAATGCCTTTCACTCTTGCCCCCACAAATATGGTCATTTTTAATATATTATTAGGTGAAGTATAATGTTTTCTAACAAAATATGATTTGATATATCTAATCTCAGGTTTCTCTACATTTGTCATGACAGCTATTGAAAGATCTTTTGAAGCTCTCTTAGGAAAACATGAATAAAAGTACAGAATACGTCATTTCTTGTGCCCCAAGAAACATAAACAAACCTGTGACTATTTTTCTCTAGAGAGATAGTTCTACATAAACTATCAACAACGACTTCTTTCACTTGACCTAGCCTATATTTCTGACATATAGGAGAAGTCTTAGCTGTGTCTCCAACCATAAACAGTTCATTCAACATAAGCATAAAGTATCTCTGCCTCCTTGTTGATTTTTTTCTGTTCTTAAATGCATTCACATTCTTTTGTGTCCTTTCTAATGTATTGATCCAAAATACTACAAAAGTTTCCAGCCTCATCGTGTTAAAGAGAAGAAATCCCATCTATATAGCAGAAAAACTTCTCATTAAAGAAACTTTTCATTATAGCAATAATCGGGAACGTGCAACCTGTGTTGCTTTGTGCTATTGTCATCATCATTATCCACAAATCCTCCACAGCCCTTTTTGCAGGGGATCATATAGTTCACTTTCTTCAAATCCACTACATATTTAAAAATTTTTCCTTTATAATCAGTCATGTATGGTGTTCAGAACACAAATCCATAGCTAGCCTTCCCCTGAGTCCTCACAGACTTCTTAGGCAAGAGCAATATATCCATTTATGATCCATTTAATTTAACATAAGCTTTTCAAAAGGATACCAATACTTAGTTGGTATATCAGCATTTATTTTTGCTAGCAGCCATGTTACAAAAGCCAGAAGCAACAAATTTTGACCATGTGCGTATAAGAACACGGTGCTGCACAGTATAACTTAGTTTGATGCTCACAGGCACAGTACTTGAGAATTCCAGACACTTCAGTGATCATTTTTTGCTTCTCCATCTCTCCTTAAATCAGCATATCTTGTCCAATTCTTATTTTCACACCTGATGATCTTCAGCTTCTTGTGGAAAAAGCCAGATCAGAAATAATTCCCCAAGTACAAATTCTCAAATCCAATTAAGTGCAAATCCCTGTATGTTCTTCCATTCCAAATTACGTTTTTTCCACCTCCACGGTAGCAGGTAGAGTGCTGATAGTTAAGTGATGCCTGAACATTGTGCTGAATTTTGCTCCTGGCACTGTTACTTGCTTTTCAGTAATAATTCACAGTCAATGTTTGATAGAAGTTTGTTTCACAGAGTGCCCAACTTCTAACCAAATACATAGTGTTTCCTGAGCCACAACACAACACAGTCTCAATGTAGTGTATATGCACGCTTGCCTCTCTATTATTTTATTTACTAAAACACTAGTAAGAATTGGATTACCTGGGTGCATTTAATATGTACAAAAGAAAAATTAATTAAAAATAACCCCTCTTATCCTTTATTTAATAATCTGGAAAAGACAAAAGGAACAAGGCTCACTAATGACCTCAATCATGGTTGCTTTCAGAATTCTGAAATTATTTACTTTGGGTTTTCCAGAAAGAGCTTTTTTTTTTTTATTTATTCTCTATGTGTGTGACTACCTCAGGCCTGCCCTGAGGTCTGTCTTGTTTAACTTTTCTAAAGAAACAAACAAAGAAAGCTATAAAAAACCACTACCTTTCACAGCTATAACTTCACTGATTATGTTGTCAACAATAGCAGCTGTCCCTAGGACAAGTTGGACAGAACTGAGTGCAGATCTATATACCAGTACTAGACTTTGTCACATTTAATATCTCTTCCTTGCAACACAAGACTTTAATTCATTTGGAAAGCACCTTGGAGTCATGTAAAGTCTCCATGGAAACTTTTGTTCTTTCCTTTGACCCATTTATGTAAGACAGTAAATGCTATCAACTGGAAGCATTTAAAAAAATGTATCTAATTAAAAGAGATCTTTGAAGATTTGGTTCAATGATCCAATTAGGAGTCACACTTATATTACTTCCATGTCTGGTATAGATACTGGTTTCTGTGTTTTATAGATAGACTGTCTTCCATATGGGAGGAAACTTTCCTGCCTACTTTCATTCTTGTGAATCTCAGAAAGTAGTATTCGTTAACAGCAGATGAACTCAGAATGAATTCAGAAGGCCGTAGGTCACTTCAAGACCCTACAGGAGCAACAAAATAACCTAAAATCTCAGGAGCAAGTAAAATCAAACCAATGTGGCTCCTAAGACTGGCATCATGAGGGAGTGCTAAGATCCATCAGTAGAGAACCATTAACAACTTCTGCCTGGGAACAACTCCCATACCTCTGATGTTTACATTGCTGCTGTAAGCCACATGAAGATTCTGGCATGTAGCTCATGGGGTCAAGGAAAGTTGCTCACATCTTTTACAGACACAGCACAAAAGTTAAATTACAGCAATGTTGATAGGTATCAAACATATTATAAAGTAATCTATTAACATACTGTCTTTCTTCATGAAAGTAAACATATATTATCAATTACTGCATGTTATTTTGAGTTTGGCAGTGTGGGAACTCAGAAACCATTATAAGTTCCCATCAAAAATAAGAAAAAGAAATTATTATTGATAGATACTCTATAGTCGTGGCAGTGAAATATTGAATCATTTCTTGTAAAACAATACATGGAGCTGTCATGGTTTGACATGACAGCCTTTTCTGGTAAGGGGAAAGGGACTGTAAAGATGGCTCCTGTATGCAGTTGCTTGAAACTCCCGCCAGCTCCGAGACAGACCAAATTCTGGGACTGAGCCAATTAGATATCTCCACGACCACTTTTTAAGAAGTTGGAAGAGAACGGTTCTTTCCATTTCTTCCTTCTTCTGTCCCTTCTTCTTTTCCAGCTGGTGCTGTTCAAGGAGTGGGAAGGGTGAGAGAAACGACCATGCGGACTCCAAGGTCAGTGAGGAAAGAGAGGAGGAGGTGTGCTGGAGTAGAGACTCCCCTGCATTCTACAGAAAGGATTGGTGAAGCTGAGACTTGTTTGCATTTCTTTAAAGACCCCTTATCAGTGGCAGAGACTTATTTTGATAATGGCCCTGTATCAGGGTCAGAGACTCATTTTCCTAGAAACCCTGAATCACAGGCAGAGACTCATTTTTTCTAAGAATCCCAAGCCAGGGGCAGAGATTCACTTCATTGAAGGCCCCATGTCAGGGGCAGTGACTATGCCCAGAAGAGGCCGGGTCCTGTGGGAGGGACCCCATATTCACAGAAGCTGTAACCGTGGGGAGGAACCCACAACAAAGAAGCTCATTAAACTTATTCTCAGAAGAGGCCTTGTCCTGAGGGAGGGACCCTGTATCTGCAGAAACTGCAGCTGTGGGGAAGAATCCACACCAGAGAAGTTCGCTAAGGCCTCCCANTGGAACCGTAGTTGGCAGTGAGCTCTCCCTGCCCTTGTCTCAATCCACAACAACCTTGCTTATCATTTTCCTCCCATTTCGCTGGGGCCTCTGCCATCCTAACGAGGGTGGGGGTGAATGGGGGCACCGAGCGAGAGATTGTTGTGGTGCTTCTGTGCTAGCTGGGCCAAACCACGACAGGGGCCAGGAAGAATGGAAGGCAAAATAAAGACTGTGCCTTCTGTGTAGGGTGCTCAGAATTATAAATCAAGACCACGTATGGCTGTGTTAGAACTAACACTATGCAGGGCAGAAATGGATTTTGTTAAGCAGTTTCCATATAATGGTCTTGGTAGCTTTGAAAAATGCCTTTCCCTAATGGTCATTCTATTGATGTAGAGCCTAAAGACAATTTTTCTAATTAAGCAATAAATTACAGCTGTAGGATAGTCTGGTAAGTCACTATTAGATCTATGCAGAGCTCTGAACCTTTAGATTGCTAAGGATACAGCAAGCCTCTTACCTAACTTTTCTCATTAATTCTTGCTTCTCCACTTAGCTTTTCATAGGAAAACCCTCACAATGTCACTCAAAAGGTAGATGATTGTGGCTCAGAAATTATATTTACTACAGTAACATTAACAGCTCCTTTCCCCTCCTAATTTTCCTTCATTTCCCCCCATGCACTAAAAATCCCTTATTACAGTTTTGCTCTGTGTGATTTTCTGTTTGTTTTTTCCCTTCTAAGGAGCCAGAGAGAAGTGTGTTGATATACTATCATTCTTTGTGCTCAACAACTTGCAAGATATGACAGACGTTTGATTGTCTTCAGATCACTGGCAGCCAAAGGGCACACTCTAGATAGTCTCACTGAGACCTTATCCTATATTAAGGTAAACTTGTTTTTTGACAGTTATACCTTCAAACTGCTTCATCTGACAGAGGCAAGACAGAAAACTTGCTTCTAGGCTTTCCATTGGAGCTTCTCAGCAATCCTTCTGTCTGTAGTAAACATGGAACTAGGAGATGGTTTTAGATCATTTCACCCTTTGCATTTGTAAGGTCTGCTGAGATTTCTGTATTTGAGGAAAAATAAATAAAAAAGCAACCTTCTCACCTAATAATACAGCAATTGGAACAGTCAGTGCAAGAAAGGTGATGGAAAGGTTCAAGGAACAGTTGTTTTAATGGACAACTGTGCAGTAGCTTCTCCCTGGGAAAGTTTTTTCCTTAACCTCATGTAACTGGTTTCCAACTCAGTAGAAGATTTGTGCCCTCATGATGAAAATAATGCACTACATAGAGACTAGAAGTTCTCAACATCCACAAAAATCTCCAGCCTGTTGAATCTTTCCCATGCCTCTTGCTCCAATGGTATATTAAGTGGCTGAACAGAGAAATTACATCTTACACAGAACAGTATTTAATGTTGAATTTATTGGTTCACTTACGAGAGAAGTTAAGCAGAAGCAGCCCATTTACTTGAAAAACAGTCATTATTCTACATATCTTTACCATATATCTTGTAACACCTCCTCAGGCTAGTGTAGAGTCTTCATCTACCTGAACATATTTATTTCCACACTTATTTAAAGATGCAGAGGCCAGATTTGACATAGGCATGTCATGGATTTCTACAACACGGTCACTTTTATTTTCTCTCACTTCTGTAAAGTGTTGTATTTGCACTTTTCATTAACATATACAGTTTGGCTAATTTTTTTTTCACATGTTCAAACAAATTCAGAACCTAATAATGCAGATGAATAACATGGATGCTTCTTTTCAGATAAATACTACTTCTGAAAAACTGGACACTTCCCATCCCACCTTCACAAAAGTCCCTTACGTAATATCTTTGCTGGAGTTGCCCTGTCAACAAAGCAATCAGAATAATCTCTGGAAATCCCTTTGTTTTACAATTTTAAATACTTTTAAGAACAGTGATATCATGTTTTCCTTTTTCTGTGCTTCTAATTCAAAAGCATTTTACCTGAAATTCCATCAGTGAAATTCCACCTTAAACTTTGCACAAGCTTTGTGAAACAGTGAATTACAAGTAACTTTCTACCATGTGATTGCTATAGTTACAGAATATCAAAAGCTAAGACTAAATACCAGACAATTCGTTGAGAAAAATCCTAGTTCATTTTAAATTACACATATTTCAATAGGTATCTCATACAGAAGTCACGTTTCAAAATCTGCAGTTCAAATTATCATTCCTTTAGCAAGAAGGTTGTACTCAGTTACATAGTCAAGACAGAAACATTAAAAATGTTTTTATTATAATGAGTGATTATTTTAAAAATAAGAAATCTAATCCTTTCTCCTTAAGGCCAAGTTTTTTTTCCATGCTCAAGACTTCATCTCTTTATCTCACTAAGATATAAATTGTCTTACCTTAAAGGGCAGTACATGTCAGCAAGTCATTATTACAGGAAGCATGTACCTCTGAGAACGTGCAAAAAAAAAAGAGAAGGAGGAAACCTTTTTGGTGAATAAAAATAATAATCTCACCACATCAAATTTTAAACATAAGACATCAAGCAGTGGTAATGGGAAGTCTTTCCACAAGCAATTTCGGAAAAGAAAGAGAACCCAGTGAACAAATATTTGATGGAAATCATTGGATAACATTTGCATATTAGCTGGCAGAAGCTCAGAGGACTTAGCTCCAATTCTTCATGAAGTTTAAGAATTTGATTTGTGAATACTTATTCACTAAAAAAGCATCAAAAAATATGTTCACTTATTCATTTCACTTAAGTAACTTGCAGTGTACCAAACCAACATTTCTGAACGTTAAAATATTGTGGCAAGAACAAAATTTCATCAGGCTTCACCAAGGAATCACTGGTGGATTAGCACTAATTTAAGAAACCAGACTATTTCCCTTTCATATACTTTTCTAGTTATTTGAAAGTCATGAGCTACAGAACAGTGTAATACTACTACAAGAGCATGTAAAGTAATTAAACAACTGTTGATCGCAATCAGGTAAATTTCATTCATGATCTTTTGTATGTATATCCATTTCCTCTTTCTGCACGTGATCCTTTGCCTGCAGAAAATAAATAGCTGAAGAAGAGATACTGCAACCAGATTAAAAAATATAATAGTTTAATGCTGAGGAGTTCTGCCATATCCTATTGTCTTTTATAGAAACAAAAAGCCAAACGTAAATGTAAGAATAACGCTTCTGTGTTCAAAAAAAGATGACTCCTGATGAGCTTCTGGAACTCCCTAGAAAATCATGAGAATCCTTGTTGAAGGTACTCCTGCCATCTAAAGATTTATTGTCACTTGGTGGTAGTAGCTACAAAGCCAGGTAAGATAATTTTTGCATAAAACTCAGGAAAAAGGTAGTCTCAACTTCCACAACACACTGGTTTTGTAGATTCTTTTCTCCTTCATAAAGCTGAAGATACTTGAAGAATTCTGAATTCTGATTGTGGTAGTTTGACCCTGGCTAGATGCCAGGCACCCACCACGCCACTTGATCACCCACCTCCTCAGCAAGCCAGAGAAGGGAAGAAAATAAGACAAATGTCTTGTGGGTTAAGATAAAAGCAGTTTAATATAAAGATAGCAAAGCCGCGCGCGCGCAAGAAGCAAAGTAAAGCAGATAAAGCTGTTACTCTCTACTTCCCATCAGCAGCGATGTCCGGCCACCTCCCGAGAAGTAGGGCTTCAGTACGCGTGACGGTTGCTTTTGGAAGGCCCAGAATGAATCTTGCCTCCCCCTCCTGCTCCTCTCCCCCAGTTTATATTACTGAGCTGACGTCATATGGTATGGAATATCTCCTTGGTCAGCCTGGGTCAGCTGTCCCAGCCATGGTCCCTCCCAGGATCGTGCCCACCCACCGCTGTTGGTGAAGGTGGGGGAAGGAATGCTGGAGGGACAGCCTTGATGTTATGCAAGTGGTAGTCATAATATTGATATCAACAACAAGCACAGCACTGCAAGAGCTACTGTGGAAAATCACTACCATCCCAGACCCACTACACTGGTCCAACCATTCACTTCAAAGTAAGACGGAGATGAGAGGGAGAGATGTACAATGATGAATTACTAGCCAACTTACTTTATGACGTCCTGTATGATTATGTTTCTCTCAGTTACTGAGGGAATCATTTAAAGCAGCTAACTTGGTAACTATGGATCCTTGCAGAATGTGCCTCTAGAGTTAGAAAGGAATTGACGTAACTCCCCTTTCTGGAAAAAAGGAAGATTCTTGTGAAAGGCCTTTCCAGGCCACTGTATCTGTCTATGCAATTCTAAAGGAATTACACCAATATGTACAGAATTAAATATCTATTATATTTTTTCAACAGTTGCCTAAGGGGTGCCTGAGGTAGGCAAACAGACAGTTACATTAAACAAGAAATCCAGACAGTTTTGCCAGTGGCAGAGGAAGATTCTTCCATCGATCCACTGTTTTGCCACAGATTGTCACAGGCCTGGCCACAGATCTTGGGCAGGTTAAAAAAGTTCAATCAACATGTATTTTCTGCCTTAGATGTCAGGTAACCAATTCTGAAACACTGGAAATATTTAAAAAATACAAGTGAATTTGTGCTGTCTTGGCTTTGTGGTAGCAACATGAAATAACTGTTTTGATTTTTATATTTAATAACATTTATGTCACCCTCAGGAATCTGCTTTAAAGGCCAAAGCCAGGAATCAGTAGTTCTTTTGGCATTAAACAACCAACAAAATACTTCTTGAACTGTATTTTTCTTAGAAACTGTGATGTATAGTACAAGCGGTACTCAGTAATTTTCCTTACTACATCACATTCAGTAGCACAGTTCTTAGTAAAAGAAAGGAGAAATTAGCAATGAAAAGTGCTGCAATAAAGAATTACGCCCATACCAAAGAATAAATGCCTTAACTGGCTATCAATGTGACCTCCAATTTTAAATGAGTTGGTTATAAATTGAACATACGCCCTTCATTAGTCATTTAAGGCCTGGACATTTTCTCTCCTCTATTTTTTTGTGTCCTGGCTAAGAACTTCATTTCAATGATTTCTTTATTTTCTGGAGGTCAAACTTTTAGGCAGTCTTAGGAGACCTGCTGGCAACAAGCTAGTGTCAAAGCAGCTTTCAGGGCCAGAGCATATGCAAAAGACAAACACATGAAATGGGGTGCTGAATCTGAGAAAATTACGGCAGCTTTAAGAAGGTATGACTGATTACAGGTACTTTAACCACCAACTGCAGATATGGTTAGAGTCTGTGGCTAATGGAAAGCAAAAGTACTTTGGCCAATCATATTGGCATTTGAGCCACCAGCTGGATCAACTAAATTCAAAAGGCTCATCATTTCCCCTGTTCAGACACTCTGAGACAAGGATTCCTGCCAGTATTTGTATGGAATGTCTTTTATTAGTTTTAAATTCACACACTCGATTCAAGTAATTCAACCTAAAAGCAATTATGGAAAACATTCAAGTACTTTGTTCTATTGAGAAATAAAATCACAAGACAAAGTAACAATTCAGGATGTTATCACAGAATGTTAAGCGCTATCCCTCTTTTATGCTATACAACAGGGAATTACTTCATCAAAAGTATAATGAAACATGTAGAAATTGGAAAAGAATGTCCATTTAGGTGGCTTTGTGCTAAAATGCAAGAAAAATACAGTTTGCTTAATAGTCTGCTGGCACATTTGAAACTGAGCTTTATCACAATCCCCATTAAAGACTCTTTTTAGGGACAACTCCACCAATTCAGTACCTTTAACACAAATGGATCAAGTCTTGCATTGTTCCTTCAGCACAAAGATGGCATTTTCAAAGAGTGTTTGAAATGCAGGATTTCTGACAGAAGGCAGACACTACAACTTGTGGAAGAGTACATTTATTCTTAAAGGATCAGATGTTTTATCATTTAATGGCCCTGAATATAACACCGATACTAAAAGGAGAAAAATCTCTCCCCTGACCTTTATACAGCTGTATCAACAGAAGCATGCCACATCATCAACAATGTCAGTGTCCAGTTCCAGCAGAGTTTTCCCTTTAAACACAGACGGAGAAATTGTACCCTACAGATGACCCAGTGCTCAAGTCAGTCAGCTCCTACTGCTCTCTTTTGCCAACAGAGCCCTGAGCATCTTTCTAGTAAGCCTGCTGGATGTCTGAACTGAAGGGCCCTACCAACAAAGTTGCATCACCAAAAAGGCCTAAGCACAGATCAGCTGACCGGCGACCAAAGAGGGCTGCACAGCAATGCCCTGGGCTGGAAGGTAGAAAAAGAAGCTATAGTATTGATATTTATTCTTTTGCTGCACTCTCTCTCTCTGACCATCTCAGGAAATCCTTTTTGCTCTGGACTCCCCTTTTTTTTTGCCGTTTGACTTCCCTAAGGATTCTCCAGCACAAAAGGCAAACGAAAGACACTGGAGGGGCACTGAAAAAGGCTGCCAAGTGAGGTTTTGGCTGCCCCATTTCTGGAAATATTCATGGTCAGGTTGGATCGGGCTTCGAACAACCTGGTCTAGGGGATGGTGTCCCTGCCCATTACAGCTGGGTTGGAACTATCTGATCTTCAAGGTTCTTTGCAACCCAGACCATTCTATGATTGTATGATTTTGGACAAATTGAACATATGTTTTAATATACTATTTTTACACTATGCCTCTAAGATAGGAGAGTTACTGTGCGTATTTTGAGGTTATTCTTAAAGGAATAGCAAAACACAAGTAACAATTTTTAAACAGTGAGACATATGCCAAGTACAAAAGTACTTCTACTGTAACAATGAGCAATTTCAATACTTCAGCTGTAACAGGAAGTTCCTGGAATGTGGTTAAACTAAACTCTGCTTGGCTCAAATTCATTCAAATATTTCTTTTCCACATTCCCATCAATTACTGAAGTACAGTAAGTGTTTTTGTTCCTAAGTGTGTTATTACAGGGGGCACAAATAAGCCATTTTTCTTCCAGCGGTTGGAGCTAACATTTCTGAAATACCATATTACACATTTGGCAGACTTGAAGCATTCTCCAATTTTCACTTGTGTTGCATTAGTAAGCCACGTCATCTGAATCAACTGAAAACAGGTAGTACAACTGTGTGTCCTAACCAGACTACACATTCTTAGGTGAGTAGTAGAGTTGTTTTTACTTCAGTACGGGTATAAGTATTCAGAATTGGGAGAGCAGTCATCATGAGCAGGGAACAACTATCGTTAACTGCTGAAGTGCAAACAATAGCAAATCTGTACCATGAAGGAACTATTTTAAATTACATTGTATAAAATAAGAGTTGCCATTACAAATCCATGTTTTAGATGGACAATTAATAATCCTACTAAAAAAAGAAGAGCTAATCAGAAGTATGCACATCGCGTGCTTTTTAGAGTGCCAAAATGTAAAAAGACTACAGAATTGCAACATACTTTCTCAATGCCAGTTGTAGTCTCCCTATACCATGTGTGCTTGTGTCTCCTCTTATAGAAGTCCAAAACTATAGTATGAAGTTGAATTTAAAACACTGCTGAAGCCATCTTCATGGTTCAACACTGTCTTGTTTTCCCAATGTCTCTCCTTCACCTTTAGTTGACATCAACTGTACCAAAGAAAAGCTTTATCAGTCACTTCTTCTAGAACTTTAATAGCTAACTTCAGTGAGCCAGCGTTCACATTCCCGGTGATCTCTCTTGCTAGATTAAACTACCCTTAGGTTTCTTGATTTGTTTTTCTTAGTCATGCAAAAATGTTCTCCCCTACATAATCTACGCAGCTATTATCTTTGGTCTTACATCTACACATCATTACATCAACACGACTGATTAACAGAAACATGAAACTTCTGTCCTTTTTACTGCTTGTATTTCCTTCTCTTACTTGTCTGGTTTTACCATTTATCTGTGAACACAGAGTCTGATGCTCATCCCTCTCCTCAAAAAATAAACAAAGTAACAAAATTTAAAAATCAAAACATCAGCAAAGGTGGGCCAGGTCTTCACAACAGGCTTACTTGTGCCAATGGTCACATCCTGTCTTTCTTTCCATGTATGATTTACCTGCCTTGTTCTCTATGCTTCGAAATCTCTGGGGCAAGAATTATCAAATCTGCTCATGTTATAGTTAGCACAATAAAGACTTAAAATAAGTTAAAACTCTCAAATATTACTACAGTATGTTGCTTTTTATATGAACAATTCTGGTAGATTTTATTGGCAACACTTGGTGTGGTAAAACGATGCACTTTATTCTATTATTACCTTTCAAGTGGAAATTCAACTATTGTCCAAACTTCCTCTTGCATATCCAGTTGAAGAAAGATCTAACAAAGGGTGGTAAAATTTAGCCTTCCTTCATAGTGGAGTGGATATACAAGGCAAGGCAACCTCTCTTTGTAGAATGCTGAAGAGTGGCAATGCTGAGAGAATTCAGTCACTTTTACAGTGTATTTTAAAGAAATCTTTATCACCTGCTTTAGATGGCTGGTCTAGAGTAAAAATATAACCATTGTTTGGGTGTTGAAAGCATCAACCTAGCTAGGCTACATGAGTTACTTCAGATTCATTGTTCTCCTTTCCTTATATGTCTAAAATTCAAGCAGTGCAAAACCTCTGATCTCCATAGTGATAGTGCACAAAGAAAGTTGCAGTATCCCATTTTGAGCCCTCTTTCTGAGACAAGAGAAATACAACATTTTCAGACAGCAGGACTACAACATATTAGGCTTTACAAGAGGTGATACTAAGGGATTTAAGTAATATAACATCGTAGTCCTCTGGTTATAGATGATATATGAAAAAGCATATAGACTTACAGAAAAGTCTTGGGTTAATTTTCTTAGTTCCCTCTGCCCATGTTTCTCAGCGATACTTGCCGGATCATCTCCATATTTATTGGTTACTTTGCAAGCCCATGTGGCCTCAGAAAGAGTAAGTAGAAAGGTTGCAAGATTCTTTAATCCAAATCTGGCTGCACTGTGAAGAAGAGTAGGAAATTCCTCCAAATGACTACCTGTAATATGGAAATAAAGTTTTCATAAAGTACGGTTTTGCTTTTATAGAACACCTTCAACCTTCTTTTCAAAAGTCCTTGAATAGTAGTGCCACAGAATCAGAGTTATCAAACTGACAATACAGAACTGTCATCCAAAGAACAATTCTTCCAACTAATAGTTTCAAAAGTGCACATACATATTTTAATAAAGAAGCCTTTTGCATAACTGAGAAATCTCATTCTTTTCTGACAGAGGGATTTTAAAGCACCTTAGTTCTATTGAGAAACATGTTTTCTTGCAAGAGGAAGAAAATTCCTCAGCCAAGATATGCTTTTGCTTAGGTGTATATTATTTAATGTTTTCAGAATATGTTTGAATGCGATATTTTAATAAGTTTATGGTGCTAACGTTTTCATATTAAACGACATTTCTGAAAATGCACACGACTACCAGACACTTGCAAAGACTTGTTTATCCCTCCAATGAAAAAACAGAATTTAGAAATGAATGCATCAGATAACAGTTTTTAGATTTTAATTGAAATAGTGTATTAATTTCTATCCTGGATTTTATTTTTCAACTTGGACTACTGGCACAAAGATAAACTGAAGATAGTTTATTGTTTCAGCACAGTCCTGTATTCTAAATCTATGAGTGGCACCAACAATAAAAAAATCAATCAAACAATAAAAGACATCAAGCATAAACAATACTTTGCTCTGCTTTCATACTCTACTTTCTAATAATTTGTGGCTTGTTGTGTAGTAATTTGTCTATATTTCAGCATCCAGTCTGTCCCAGGCACCATCAATTTCTTGCATCCTTGAAATCTGTTGACAGTGCCTTTACTACACACTGCATGAAGAGTGCTTCCTTTAGTTTGTTCTGAACATGGGTCTTGCTAGGCTCAATTGATAGTTCTTAATTGATCTTATTCTTCATCCCCATCTGCCATCTCTGCACTTGTAGTGATTTATTCATTTCCAGAATGTCTTTCTTGAAGGGCTCCAGTTTACTTAATTGTGCCTGAGAGAGAAACAACTCCATCACTCCCACTGCTCTTTTCTGAACCTTTCCCAGTCTTAACTATTTTGAGATGACAGGAGAAGAGCTGCACATGATACTCAACTTGTGGGTGAGCCATGTAATTTATGCATTGTCATAATTATGTCCTGTTTTGTTCTCTATTCCTTCTCTAATAATTCCTAGAATTTAATTTTCTTTTTGATCTGCTGCCTAGCAACAAGTTGATGTTATCATGGCACTGCATGGTCTTATTCTTCACTGCTAATAGCCTGCTCAAAGCCTCTCCTTTTGTATGACAACATAAGATTGCTTTTTCCACTTGCTACACTTTGTTGTTACCCACAATGAATATCATCTGACATTTTACTGCTTAATTACTAATTCTCACAAGGCCTTTCTCTCATTTCTTTTCCCCCAATTAGCCCTCCTTCTTAACTATCCTGAATACTTTGTATCACTAGTGTAAGGTTGTGGGGTTTTTTCCCCCCAGGTCCCTGCTGCCTGGCTTTGGCCAGCTATTCATCCATGCCCAATCGATTACTGACTTGATCAGGTTTGCTGACTCCTACAAAACACTACAACCAATCTATAAAGCAAGGCTTCACGTGACAGGAAATTTATTTTGTTACAATTTCTATTAATTTGTCTCATAGAGGGAACACATTAAGCAACTTCTAGTTCTTAAAGTTCTCAGAGAAATTGGATTTTGGCATCACATTTAAAACTTACAGTACTACAGAACTGAAACACTATAATTAGAAAACTAGCTATTTTAAAATTTTGATAGACCTCTGTCATGGTTTAGGCCCATCAGGGAACAAAAGACCACGATTAGTAAGTACCGAAGACTTGAGGATTGCTAAAGGGCAGGGAGGGCTTAATTGCCGCTTAAGGTGCAGGACAAAACAGATCAGGCTACTCGGCTTAGGGAAGAAAAACAGAAAACAATTTAATACCAACTAAAACGTAAAACCCCAAAAACAGAACCAAACCAAAACAACACAGAATGGTACAGAGATGAAGAGTCCAACCAGCCCTTTAAGACCACCTGCTCCCCACCCCTCTCCTCTTCCCGGGCTCAGAGCCCTGATCCCGGTGTTTTATACCTCCGTCCCCCCTGAACGGCCCAGGGGGGCAGGGAGTGGGGGTTTCAGTCAGTCCGTTCCTGGTGGCTTCTGCCGTTTGTCTCACCTCAGGGCAAGTGGGTTCCGCACCAGTCCTCCTTGCAAGTCCGTGAGGTACCACACACACATGGCAGCCCTGCACGGGCTGCACCGACGCACATTTGTCCCAAAGCCCTGCACGGGCTGCACCGATGCTCATTTGTCCCAAAAGTTGCTGCTCCTCTCTGCCTCTCGTGTGGGGCTGCTCTGCGGTGCACAGGCTCTCCAGCATGTCCTGTGCCATGACCGCCTCCCCCACACAGTCTCTGGCCCGTCCGGGCACACTCACATGAAGTTGCTGCTGCTGATCCATAGGTTGCAGGGGTACCGGCTGCACTCTCACCACGGCTTGCAGAGGGGTCTCTGGTCTGATGCTCCATCCTTCCTCCTTCTCCGACTGTGGGGTCCGCATGGTCGCCTCCATCTTGTACCACTCTTACACCTCCTGCCTGGCACCTCAAATTCCCATCCCTAAATAGTGATCACAGAGGCGCCAGATTGGCCCAGCCAGGCCGGGGGGTGGGTCTGAACCCAGGAGTCGGGGGAGAGTCTAAAAAACTTTTACCGGGTCTTCACTGCAATCCGCTCCCCCTGTTATTAAGCAAAAGCAACTCCTTGCTAAACCATGACAACCTCTTAATGGATACCAGTTAGTCATGGTAATTTCTTGCTGCTCAACATGCCCCTTTCCTCTATAATTTTATGATTACTTCAACTCCTGACAGTCTCTTTCCATGTGTCTCCCAACCAGGCCTACATCTTCAGAATCTACGTGAATTTCATGAATTCTCCTCTACATCCCACTCATCAGTTGTTAGGAAAATTCCTGACTGCATTTTGGAAAAATAATATTCTATCGCTATCCCACTCTAGTAGAGTACATTACGTTTCAGTCAAAAGTCACATTAACAATCCTAAATTGATTTTTAAACCAAATTGAATGTTCCACCAGACAAACCTAACATCCAACCAAATCAAATAACTTATTTTAGAAGTCTTGGCAAATGAAGTTCTGTTGACAAGAGTATGTTTTAACTTTTATTCCTTTGTAATTGTAGTGTGCTGTAAAATCCTTTGAGTTACAATAGGTTATCTTAAAAGTGTATAGAAGACAATAATCCATATCACTCAACATTTTAACTGAAGTTCCATAAACCGGACTTAATTCTGTAATTAGAATAACTATAAATGTTATTCCAGAATGCAGCCTTTTGACTTATTTTTGTCTGTGCTTTGCTAACTGGAGGGAAAAGCCAACACATGCACACCTCCACCCCCTCAACTGAGGCAAATATATACCAATTTAAAGAGTTGTCACATAAGCAGTAAAAATATGTGCAAGTAATTTAAGGCTGGGATGACAGCATCAAAGCTAAGTGTACTTTTACACATTACATGATATTGTCTTAAACAACATTGTTCAAGTCCAAGCTAATACCTCAAAAAACCTCCACAAATCATTGTCAAATTGATACTCTTAATGTTTCTGTCTTTTGCCTTTTATTTTTTTTCTTTTCAAATGTCCAGCAATGAAATAGGTGTTGAGCAGTAACTTTGAAAAACAAATTACATGAACACTAATCAATAGTTTGCAGACTCTGTTAGCAAACTCTAGAAGGTCAAATATAGTCAGTAAAAAGACTCTTACCAAAGTATTAATAACATGCTCTAAAAGATTTTCAACTCATTCTAATGAAAAATGAAACAATTGGTTACAGATTCAAAAGGGAAATCTGGACTGGATGCTATAGTTTGTTCACCAATATAAAAAGAGACAGTGGTATTCATAAGCCTGAGAATATACCTGAGTATATTCTGAGAATGTACCTGAGTTTTTGAAGTAAGACAAAACAAAGTAATCCCAGAATCAATTCCAAAATCCCTTCAGTTCCTTTGCAGTTGCACTGTTTTTTTCTAGTCACCACTCAACTTTTCCCAGCTATGTTTGATATTCAAGCAGGACTGCTACACTTAACCTATTTTTGGCAGTACAGAAGATTATATCATTAACAAATTAAATATCTCAGCTAGTTATGGAGGATGGCAAAAAATCAATAAATCAATTTCCTAGAATAAACTTTTTTTTTTTAATATTACTCCTTGCAGTAAGAGAAAAAAAAAAGGCTGTCTTCAGGTATGAAAACTTAAACAAAAGCACTGGTAGTGAGATTTCTTACTTAATACTAAAAAAGGATATAAATAAAAAAAATGTTTTTAACACCATATAAACAATATTAAAGCACTTTCACCAAGAACTGGAAATAGAAATAATTCCATTTGTTTCTTCTTTTGACAATGAATACTAAGATAAATCTGACCTGTAAACCTTCAAAACTATTTAGTCTACGTGAGTGTCATTATAAAGTCATTCAGCTTCAAAATGTTGATTCTAGGTGTAGAAGTGAAGGAGCAATTGATGACACTGCTGCTGCTACATGCCAACCTACCAATCAAGAACTTTGTGAAAGAATTCAACAAAATTCCACACATACATACAGTTACAAGGACAACATTTATGCAACAGCAGAGGGATTTTCTTTTTGTACAAGAGCCAATGAGATCTTAGATTGAAAAGCAATTTCCAAAAAGCTTAATTTTGGACAGGTATCAACACTAGTATTACTATTACATCTTAGAATAAAGAAGCTACAAGGATTATATTATTTCATTGGGAATGTGTTAAATATAAAGACTGAACTTCATTATTGAAGTCTTAGTTCCCAGATAAAAATCTTTCTCAACATATAAATCTACTTCATCTCTTCTATCTTTTCATGGCATGTACTTCAAAAAAGAGCATAGAAGGCCAAATTCTATTCACAAAGTAATTCAAGTAGCTTTCATAAGTACACATTTCCACTCCATGCTTAAAACAGGTACAACAGACAACAGTGTCATGAAAGAGACCTCAAGTGCAGAGAGGATAAATGACATAAGTTGCATTAGGATGACAAAATTCTTACAACCTATCTCTTAATTTAATTCAAGAGCTCTCTCTGCAACATCTTTTGTTACAGATAAATTTAAATACTATGAAGAAATCCATTTCTAAGATAAATAAGGCTTTATTATCTATAAATAAAGGAATAACTGTCCCTTGAATTGAAAGCCTTTTAGCAGTACAAAAATGATGGCATAATGGCAATTTTGACAAGAATTGAATGCTCTGGGGAAAAAAATAATCATCACATTTATATCATTAGTGGTACACTATTATTACAGGTAATATAGAGTAAAATTGGCTGCCTGGAATATTTTGTTTCTAAATGTGCAGTTTGCACTTTCTATAACTTGATTTTTTTTAGCCACGAGCCTTCTAAAAAATGAAACACAGTTCCTTTTTAGTAACATAACTGTATGAATGCATTTTTCTTTCCAGGGAGGATTTAGCAAAATACAGTATTGACAAAATACCAGAATTTTGTCAGGCCACACAACATAATATGTATTATCATTGCTAGCTAGTGGACATGATCATAAAACACAATACATGGCCACATTCAGAAGTTTCCAGCCTACACGTTCAAGAGAGACAGATGTGCACCATTTTCCTTTAGTTAGGTAGACCACCAGCTAGGATTAAGAGGGCCCTGACTTGTCACCTTGTCCCTTCACCCACTAAATGCCTTGTAAATAAGTCTCTTCCAGCTACCAAAATATGGTGGTATATTGGTAATACAGAAAATAAGCAAGCTCTCAATCCACTGGCATTAATCTATTGCCAACCTTGCTTTCAGAAAGGGAGGACCTCTTGTTTCCATATTGCACAGGATTGTTGACACATGCAACAGCTTTATTGAGTGGTTCAAATGGAAAGATTTAAGTACTTGTGTTCATGAAACAGAAGCCAGGCCCTAAGATGCCATCAAATTGTGCTGTTGTGAGGAACATCAGACAACTATGTTGAGCTCCATCAAATTCAGAGAGCCTGAAACACTCAGGTGTTACCTCCTCAGGTAACACAACTGGCAGTTCCTTGCACTTACACAAAACAGACTGTAATCTCCAAGGGCTAACCTTTCTAAGTCTTGCTGATAATAACTCCAAACTATTTAACTACATGAGGTCAGCCTGGCATAACCACTCTGTTACTAAATGCTATACCAACAGCAGAGATAGTTGTTGCTACTTCAGCAACCTCAGTAATACTTCCGTCTCTAGCTAAATACAGCTGTAGTACAAGCAGTCATTCTCTGTCCTGTATAAGCCAATGGCTTTGCCATCCATGCAGTGAAGGAGAAAAGCTGTTGTTGGACTTCACTTCTCAGAAATCTAATATTACTGTATTGTAGCACTGTCTCAGCCTGTAAGAATTTTCATAAAATTGCAGCAAGCAAACAGAAAAGTCAACAGAGATATTTCTAAAGACCTTGTAGGACTTTAAAGCAACTTAAAGAGACACTTAAAATGACTTCTACACTGTCAACATCAATTAAAACAAATAAATACTTAAAGCCTCTTTTGTTTCTTCTCCCCTTCTTTTCTATCATTGTTTTGCTAGCAGCTTAAAAAATCCAGACTATTTTTTCTTTTGGGGTAGATGTTTCAGCTTGAGTGAAAGAATTACAGAGATAGGACTTGTTATGCGGCTAGCAGTGTTAGGTGACAAAAAGCAGTACTTTCTACAAAAAAAGTAAATTCAGGACTTTTCATAACCCTTGATGTTTGAGTGTAATCAGAAAAATAGTAACACTCAACTTGTACAAAAAAGAGAATTACTAATAGTGGAAAAAAACCCACCAGGTTTTCCACAAGTAAATTGCCATCTCTTGGACAGGAACCGATGTACCAAGAATTCCCAAACCTAAAGGATTCAAAAGCTTTCTAAGCTCAAGAAAACTTTTGACACACAAGTTTGGATTTTTTAGTATGTCATGACTGGATTCTATCATCAGGAAATAAAGGAATAAAATACATACAAGGTACAGAATGTACAATATTCAAGACAGTATCTCTATCTTTAGTTACATGCTTCAACAAGGGATGGAGGACACCACCAGTGAAAACCCCAGACATACCTTAGCTCTATCTTTCAGTTAGTGCTGCTGTTAAACACAATGTTTTTTTTCAGTGGCTTCTATTCTGTCTGGGTTTAGGTTTCCCATCAAATTGGGCTTCCAATATTCCAGTATTTCCCTTCAGAGGATGCAGAGTAATCTCTTTAAATATCACTCATTATTAAGACAAATATTTTTTTTTCCCCTTGAAAAGCTGAATTCTTAATATCTTAATTCTTCCATACTGCTGGTAGGTAATACCCATGCATAATTCTAAATATATTTTGACAACATTCAGATACCTTCAACTTCTTTAGGATGACACAAAACACATCATGTAACCACAAAAAAAAAAAAGCAATTAAAAAAGGTACAGTTCAGGTCTGAAGTGTGCACTTTATTTCTGACAAGCTTTGATATATATACAACAGTTCCAACTTTTTTTTTTTTTCTGGTAGATTCTCATGATTTACTTTTTGGTTACTATAATAACTATTACAATAGCATCAAAAGCAAGAAACTGAAGCACATCTTATGCATGGCAAATTAAATTTCAGTGGCTATCACTGGAAACCATGGTTTGTAAAAACAAAAAAAAATCAGTACAAATTTCTATTTTTACCATTTCCAACTGCTGCCTTCTATGAATTAATTTCTGTTGAACAATACAAACTTGTTGAATAAAACAAACTTCAGGGTGGGTCAAACAACAAGTACAGATATAGCCTCCACTTAGGTAGTGTTGCAATTTTCTTCCTGCACATAGTCCAACAAGTGAGGTTGCACAAAGAAAGCCTACTGCATACATGTTAAAATACTTGTAGGGCTATAGCCCTAGGTTTTCATATTGCGAGGAACCCAAAGTCTGATGTGCTGCTCAAACAATTCTCCTTGCTTAGACAGCAAGAGATTCAAGTTTCCAGAATACATATCTTTGATCTAATGCATCTTTTGAAAAACTTCTCTTATCAGAAACCATTGTATCCAGTGATACACTTAACCTAAGCAGGTAAAGTTGTGTTGGATATTAAGGTAACATAGTAAGCTTATCAGGAAATCTTGCTTTCTTAATTAGTATTTAAAGGAAAGAAGAACACTGAAAATATTCTAGTTCAGTCCACCCCAGGGAAACAACACTGGGTTCTTTTACCCCAGGAATATCTTATAGGTATGCCTGCATATCCATAGAGACAGATAACCACACATACTTACGAGACCTGGTTATATTAATATAATAGACTAGGTATAATAGACCAATAATATGATCTTTTCTAAATGAAACAAGGAACTAGACATAAGGCCTGTCATCAAGTGCTCAAAGTCTCCAGCTTAATCTCAATAAATGGAAACTGAATGACAAGTGAACAGCACCAGGGTTTGCCAGAAAAAATATACTATAAATATAATAATGTATGTACATGATAGGAAACACACAGTGAGAGCTATAGTAATACCATGAACATATTTTTTGTTCTTATCACATAGAATGAGGAAATTGCATTTCCAGTAGAGATTCTGCATACAAAATAAAGACAGGCATGTTGACAGTCAAAATAAATTAGGCAATCTAAAACTATGCAATGAAGAGTGAACCAAAGTAGCACTGGCTGAGAGGATTATTCAGACATTTCTAACAGATATATTGAAAGTAAGATGGTACCAGAACTGCCCTTTTGCACCTTTGCCATCTATCTTGACTTTGCCTGCCTAGACACTGACTTCTTGCATGTATTACATTCATCATACTAAAAAATTGTTAAACAGCCATTCTGGTAAAGGAATTGCCTCTTGAAAAACAATGTAAGGAATATCTGGTGATGTCTTAATTGAAACCACTGTTAATACAGGTAAGCATCACATTTTCCTTGGATTAAATCACAAACA
Source organism: Urocolius indicus (assembly GCA_013401255.1). Classification (NCBI taxonomy): domain Eukaryota; kingdom Metazoa; phylum Chordata; class Aves; order Coliiformes; family Coliidae; genus Urocolius; species Urocolius indicus. Next base: position 190,567 of record WBNH01005373.1, read on the forward strand.
TTTTTCCTCCTAGATTTTATATTTAGTTTTACACTCCTAAGTTTTAATAACAGAATTATGGAATGGCAGGAGTTGGGAGGGACTTCTAGAGATCATTCAGTTTAATCCTTCTGTTAAAGCAGGTTCTTGTTCATCAGGTCAAACAAGAATGCATCCAGGCAGGTTTTGAAAACCTCCAAAGACGGAGACTCCACACCCTCCCCAGGCAGCTTGCATCAGGATTGCCTCACCCTTACATGAAAGGAGTTTCTCTTCACGTTCCAGTGGAACTTCTTGCGTTCCAGTTTGTGCCCGTTACTCCTTGTCCTGTCACTGGGCACGACAGAAAAAGACTAGGCCCATCCTAGCAGGTATTCATAAGCATTGATAAGGTCTTCTCTCCGGCTTCTTTAGGGTGGACGGGTCCAGGTCCCACAGCCTTTCCTCACAAGAAAGAGGTTCCACTCCCTTGATCATCTTGGTAGTCCTCTGCTTGACTCTGTCCAGACATACCCTGTCTCTCTTGCACTTAAGAACCCAGAATAGAACACAGTACTCAAGATGTGGCCTTAACAGGGCAGAGTAGAGAGGGAGGACAACCTCCCAGTCAAGATCTCACTGAATGGCAGCACAGCTTTCTAGTGAATCAGCCTGTCCTCCCAGTTTGGTGTCATCAGCCATCTTGCTGAGGGTACACTCTATCCCCTCATCCAGGTCATTGATGAAGATGTTGAATAAGACTGGCCCCAATCTGGCTCCAAACTGGAGCCAATCCCTGTGGAACGCCACTGGCCACAGGCCTCCAATTCGATTCTGTGCCATCGATCAACCACACAGGCACAGAGGCTTGCTGAAGTCAAGGTAGATGACATCCACTGCTCTCTTCTCATGTACCCTGCCCATCATGCCCTCACAGAAGGCTATCAGGTTGGTCGAACAGGATTTCCCCTTGGTGAATCCATGTTGACTCTTTCCGATAACCATCTTTTGCTTTGTGTGTTTAGAGATGATATTCAGGATGAGTTGTTCCATCACCTTTCCAAGGATGGAGTTAAGGTTGACCGTCCTGTAGTTTCCCAGGTCCTCCTTCTTACCATTTCTGAAGACTGGAGTGACATTGGCCTTTGTCCAGTCTTCAGGCATCTAACCTGTGCTCCACAATCAAACAAAAATGATGGAGAGTGGCTTAGCCAGCTCCCTCAGCACTCGTGTGTGCTGCCTGTCAGGACCCAAGGATCTGTGGGTATCCAGTTTGCCTACTAGATCCCTCACCCAATCCTTAGCAGTAAAGACTGAAGCAAAGAAGGTATTCAGAAGCTTCACTTTCTTTGTATTTATCATCTGTACCTTGATGTGTTGGCTATAAAGTTAAAATTAAGCATCATGGTAAAATCCTACAAAGAAAGGTTTCTCTTATCTATACCTCATGCCACAAGATTGATCTGCTGTGTTCATGCAACAGTCTCTGAAGGGTAGGGTTTAAACTTTTTTAGTGTTTGAGTTGAAAGGACTGCATTTACGTTTTGGAAACATCTAGCTTCCAAGGAGTGCAGCTACCTTTGTGTAGAGGTATTATTACTAAGCTAGACCTATTACTACCAGATGTGAAAGCCAGAAGATTAAATACAGTCCATTAGATGGTAGATACACAAAAAAAGGTCACTTCAGCTTTTGGAGGAAAATTACAAATAAAAAGCTTTATGAACTAAGCATTTTATACTAAGTCTAATCAGAGGCTTTACTGAATTCAACAGCCTTTGAAGTCTTTGAATGCTATAGGCATTCTGACTTACTGATGTGCCTCTCTTTCAAGCAAGTATGTCTCTCAAAGTTTCTGTGTTCCTCCTGGAAAGAGTCAACTGGATTTCTGGCATAAGTTAACATTTTTGACCACTAGGAAAAAGCAGCATATATAGTAATTTTGAAATAAGGGCTGATTCATCTGCCTGTTCAGAGATAGTAGAATAACTCATCTCAGTGCTAAAGAGCTTTTCTTTCGATAGATTCCTTTTCAAATGCATTTAACTAGTTTTCATTCTTTCATATTTTCGTCTTGGAAGAAAAAATGATGCAATGAAATGCTACTAAAATGGCTCAACGAGGAGATATGAGCCTCTGTTACACCTGATAAGTCTAATATCTGTTTGGGATACTCTTACAGGGAGACAAAGACAGGGGTACCAGGAAGGAAGGAGATGAGAGCCTAGGAGTCCCATATTCTGAGTGCTTCCAGCAGTGCAATAACATCTTTCTTCCATGAAAAAAAAGAGACTCTCCATTTGGTACTCAACAGTAGCTTCTGTTGATACACAATGGAACTGTGCATATAGTATGCCTACTTTACAGACAAATCCTATTTTAACTCAGTAGGATGCCTTTTAAAGAAAACCTAAGAAATTAAAATCACCTTTTGTCCAGAAGTAATGGAAGCTATTAAGCGCATTGGTACCACAGTGAACAGAGAAGTTTAGTGCTGTTCTAAGTTCAAAAGCCAACCATTCTCTTCAGACAAAAAGAGAATATGAAAGATTTCTCCATGTCAGGAAACTTTGAGAAAGTGGAGTTTAAGCAATACTGCAGAAGAGCAATTAGTAATAATATGTATTGTATAGATATCTCCTCAAGTTTCTTATTACTCATTTTCTCCATAATTATAAATTTGTTCAGCTGTTAAGTTGTCAATTTGTAGTTAATCCAAAACTGATCAAACATCCAGACAAATATAAATATGTAGTACCAAGTCAGGAAGTAAAGATTTACAAAAATCTTGTTTACATTTTTCCTGTCTTTATTGGAGATTCTTCCACTTCACCAGTTGCTTTAAATACTTAAAGAGTGTCTTATTAATAAGTCATAACCATAGCATCCATAATAAAAATCAATACATACAAAAGTGACTCACTAGCTTGTTGATGGTGCTCTTCAATTTGGAATGGGCTGAATTCATAAGTAGATAGCTTGCTTTGCAATAACAAAGTGAGAATATGGTCCATCTTCTCTACAGAAGAAAATTTACAAGTCTGTTTAAAAGAAAAAAAAGAAATATATTTGTAGTACATTTGTTGCATATGTGTTTTTACTTTATCTTCAAAATGCTTGTGAATCAGAAGAGTATCATTACAAACTCACTCTTTGTAAGAGCGGCAGTTTTTGAAAGTGACAGAAGTGATAGACTAATATAGAAGGATCATGAAAACATCACCCAATTGAAAAAAACCTCAGTTATTATAATTTATGAAATTCAGTCATGAAGGGTAAGGACTGGAAGATTTGTATTTATAAACTCTGGATTTAGCTACAATAATGCAGTATAATAACTAGGAACTGTTCTAATATAGGCAAGCTGACAATAAATCCAAGGTCTCACTACAGTAATTCAGGATCAGTTTAAAGATAACAGTAGCTTTATATTGCCCAAAACCTTTACACTGGGATTGCGTAGTTTGCTAGGTAGGGAAGAGCTTCAGTTCCATCAACCAAGGCATAATATTGTTTACAGATGAAGAAACTGATAACAGTTAGATTAGCTTCTTACTAAATACGGAGTCTTTAAACAAGGAGTCTTTGCGGACTGCCATGAGATCTGTTTTTGATTGCCTCTTTCTGGACAGAAGGCAAAGATCTATTCCTAATGACTTTCAAGGTAGCTATAATTGTTTTATTGTTTGTTGTGAAGAGAGCTTGACTACAGAGCTTTGCTCCTCAGAGTATTCTACACTGAGTATTACAACACTAGTCCAGTCTGTGCTGCACTATGTACCAAAAGATGCTTTGCCACAGCAGAGACGTTGGTTTGCTCTGCTCAGACCTCAGCAGCCCTGCATTAAAGTTTGTCTTCCTGTACCTGAATTGTTTCTGGTCAAGACAATTCTCGAGTAACTAACAGGAAATACCTACAGACACACTTGGCACATAAACTTAAAAAGATACTCTGCGGCTGACATGCTGAGGACAATACAACAGAAAGTTCTACTGAGGAAACATGAAGTTTAGTTCCTGAGGCTGTCAAAGGGAATAAGGAAATAAGTGTAACAGAATCACAGAATGGTAGGGGTTGGAAGTGACCTCTAGAGATCATCTAGTCCAATCCTTCTGCTAAAGCAGGTTACATGATCAGGAAAAGTTGAGTACATAGACAGCATATAACTTTCACCTGATTACTACCCAGAATTACAAGACAAGTTTGTGCAGGTAGGGAGCTACCAATAATAAAATGTTATTGTTTATTTTTCCTATAGTTAATCATAGTTTTTCCAAGACTGATGATGCTATGGAAACTCCATTACATTTAGTAATTTCTGATATGTTTCTTTCTATAATTCACCCTTTCTGTACAGTCACATTACATTATTTGTATTTGTTACTCAGGAATTTTGAATACATAATTTAGTCCTTTAAAGCAATCAGCATTAAAAAAGAGAGTGCAGAAAAAAAAAATCTTTCAGACTTGTTCTAAAATCTAATCTAAGTACCAGACTTATCGTGTGAATTGAGAAAGGTTATGCAAAACCTCACAGGTATCTATGAAATCCCATGCCATATTAACATGAATAACTATATTATATTTTAAAATCATTAAGAGGAATAATAAAATTCAGTTAGGAAACCATACAATTCTCTTATTCCAAATAGATCTTCTTAGATATGGGATGAAAGCCTGAGGGAGCTGGGGCTCTTTAGCTTGAAGAAGACTGAGGGGCCATCTCATTAATGTTTACAAATACATAAAGAGTGGGTGTCAGGAGGATGGAGCCAGGCTGTTCTCAGTGATGTCCAAGGATAGGACAAGAGGTAATGGGTATGAACTGGAACATAAGAGGTTCCAAAGAAATACAAGGAAGAATTTCTTCACTGTGAGGGTGACGGTGCACTGGAACAGGCTGTCTAGATGGGTTGTGGAGCCTCCTCTGGGGACATTCAAAACCCACCTGGACGAGTTCCTGTGTGACCTACTCTAGGTGGTCCTGCTCTAGTAGGGGAGTTGCACTTTGAGGTGCATTCCAACACTTAAGATTCGGTGATTCTGTGTGATTGGTATTACCTTAATAGAGTACAATCTAGAGTAGGATGAAAATAAGTAATAACACAGGAACTAGCTCAGATGAGTGTATACACAGATATTGTGTCATGAAAAAAGAGCCTTAAAACAACTGATATTAACAGAAGCAACTGTATAGCAGAAATTCCACTGAAAAAAAACCCCAAGTTGGCAGACTTTTAAACAAACTAAACCTAAAGTAATATTTTAATGTTTGATTTAAAATAGCAGAGACAGCCCTTACACATTTGCTACCTAACCAGCCCTCTCTGTTTAAAAGAAAATGAACAACCAACCAACAACTCAACGTCTTAACATCTGTCCTGAAATGACCAAGGAGTTATTTCAGACAGAATCTATTTCAGATTATCTTGTATATCAAAGAAAAATGAACACCCCATTGTCAGCAAGCACAAAGTCAACAAGCATGAAGGACAATCTTGCCTACAAAGTTCCTCTGCTTTTTAATATTAGCTAAGGCAAGAATTCTTCCTTCTCCATTTACTGAGGAGGAAACCTAGGGGAAGAGTACCTTAAGAGTATATAGCTTTCCCTTTGCACTCAGACAACCAGATTTGCATAAGATAAAACAATGTTTCAAAATCTGAGATGGAGCAAGTTCTTGAAATAAGAAGAAAGCATAACTTCAGGAACTTGTATACATTTTCAAGGCCATAAAGAGCTGCATGGCTTAACCACATCAGGCTGGCATAGTTTATACAAGCTGCTGAGACAGAAGTTACTGTCTGATATCCTAAAGAGAACATTAAATTAGAGCTAGATTTCTCATGCTTTAACAGGCCTGTCTTCCAATAAGCAGTCTATTTACTTCTATAATTTCCAAGTCAGGCACAATACACTTCTTATACAGAGTTATCAGTGCAATTTACTTTAAGTTTTCCACTTCTTTCTCTAGGGATCTAAAATCTGAATACTCAAGCAATGATTTATCAAGTTATCTCACCAACTAAAGTTCTTCTGTTACTCTACAACAGACACAGGAAGAATATCTAGTTTAGGTATTTGGGTTTCTTTTTTTAAAGAGTCTATATTAATATTTTTTATCTCACATACAGGAGGACCTGTACCAGTACTTATGTGAAGATAATAACAGAAATAACAGTAAAACAGAGCTAGCAACAGGACAATTCTGCACTATTTGGCTCCACACCACCATAGAGGTCACCTTCCCCTAGAAGGAATTCAATTTAGAGACTTTTACTCTCTTGCTCCAGAGCACTCACAGACTGGTATTCTGCATTTATTTATTTTCATGTAGTCTCCACACACCCCTGTAGGCCCATCAATTCTTGCCAAGAAACCCCATCAGCACTATGCACCTAAAATTCATGCTGAAGCTTCACCAAAGCTGACACAAGTAGAACCATATTTAAAGTTAAGAGCAGTGCATGGGCACATTGAGCTAGTCAGGAGTTTGAGAAAGCTCACATTTTAACTGAATCACAGAATCACAGAATCTTGAGGACTGGAAGGGACCTCAAAATATCATCTACATGACAGAACAGAAGTAAAAGCCTTCTTTTTCCTCAGTGTCCTTGCAGACAAGTTCTTTCCAGGTTATGCTCAGAATTAAGCTAGTGAGTTTGTAGGCAGTTCTTCACATGCTCTCTGAAGACCAGCCAGCTCCTCTTTTTCCCCCAGCCTTCAATCTTGGTCCTGGCTACTCAGCGCCAATAGCTCATCTTTGCTCAGTGCTACCTACCCAAGTGTATGCACTATCCCTCTTCCATTGCTCCCTTCTCAGAGCAGCAGGACACAGCTGTGAACAACAGAGAAGCTCCAAGTGCTGACCGTCACACCTGAGCTTGCAAAAACATCTTTGAAAAAGGAAAGCACCAGGCACATATTTTGCTACTTTTGTGAATGAGAAGATTTACATTCTTTACTGCTAATAAAGCCCTGAAAACGTGTGCTGCTGAAGCACAACATACCCAGCCAATAAATTAACATATTTCTCACTGGCTTTAGCAGTGCTAACAAGGTTACATTTTACATAAATATGAACTTCTAAGAGCTTTTAAATATCAGGCACTACTTTATATGCAGTTCGACATCTATCTATCTTCTGCCAAACAGAATGGGCTAGGCTTAAAAACCTCATAGGCACATCTGATAATTTTAGCCAGTGATAGAATATTGAAGAATTTTCATATTGAAAAGAAAGAAACATTTTAAAATAATAGCTGCTGATGTGGCTTAGAAGATTCAAATATTAATAACAACTTCAAAAGAAGTATTTTGGAGATCAAGTAAATGTGCATACATAATATTACCACGTAATTCATATAGCTATTTCTTAAAAGTTTTCATAGACAAGGCTATAGTTTATTTTCATTCTTTGCTTTCAAAATACACTGTAAATGGATTCTTGTTTGATGACTAAGATAAAAACATTCTTTAAGATACCAAGTCTCTCAGAATCACAGGGGTATTATTCAACCAAATTTTGTCTTGAAGACTTCCTGAATCTCTACAGATATTCTAAGTGACTGAAATTAACAGGAACCTGTCAATTTCAGTAATAAGGATATGACTCTAGTTTCATCGGAAAAGAAACTGTACCAGGAAACACAACACTAAATAACTGAATCAATAGTTGCATTAGGTATATGGTCTGACAGAAAAATCAAGACAACATGTAAATGCAGCAAAATGTTGAAATGAGAAGTTTGATGAAAAGTAAAAAATGAAATACAGAAAAAGTTTAATTATGAATTCTAAAAAATTGATAATTCAGTCTGTACACTTTGTTATTATAATAACACAAACTCCGTAAGAGAGTGTCTTTAATGGAGAAATACATGAGAAAATAATAAAATTCATGGCTTTTACCCATGCCAACCCTCATGCACTCTGATAGCAAGTTCATTCACAATTATGATTCTAACTCTTCTTACTTTACTATAACATTTCTTTTTATTTTGAAACTTCTGCAAAAAACTTTTTTTTTTACTCCGTTTCCTTAGATTTTAAATAATGATTTGGTTGTTTAAAATGTCTTGCTATCACTTGTAAATTGTTTTTAAATTCAGACAGGTTTGGAACATTGAAAATTACAGTCTATTAGATGTAGCAAAGAATTTAATTAAAAAACACAATTTAGAGAAATATTAGAATACATTTCATCTAAAATACAGCAAGTATTAGTCTTTAATTCCTCTCTAGAATGAGGAATTTGTTAAGTGCAGCAGTACTTTGTTGTTTTTCTGCTAAGATAAACAAACTGACCTGATGTCATGCAAAGAATCTGCTAGTTGTAAACCTGTGTGTTGTGTTTTGTTTATCTGTTGGCTTTACTGAGGGACAAAGCGACAAAGGGAACAATAACCTCAACCATTATAGCATCTCAAAGTAGCTGAAATGGTTGGCAACAGAATACAATGAAAGCCTTTTATCAAAGCATTATGTCTTTGGTATGCATTACTGTATCAATTTGTTTTCATCACAGAATTTTAATGAAGAGATGCTCAGAGTGCAAGCATTTTTGAAAATCTTGAACTTTTCTTTGAACCACGGATATTGCCTTGATCAATAAGTGCTTTAAGCTTTTCTATTTTATTTTAATTTTGTTTTCTATTGTGTTTGATTGTTACCTTGCTTGGATAAACAACTCTTGCCCCAGCATGCTTTTGTAAATAAGATGTCTGAAAGGTTTTAATTATACTGGTTAAATAAAAGTTACAACTACTTCTACTTGATGGGAATTCTGATTAGAATAATCTTCTTTGTTTTTTCTTTGTGTGAACATATTTTAAAAGATTAAGTTGAATCATATTCTGTAAATTACATCTTTAAGATGTATCTTAGTGTCATTAAATCAGATTTACATGAGAGCTTAAAGTATTTTAAAATTCTATGGAAATAGTTTAGGTACTTAGTGTACCTCACTCTGTGGCCCAGCAGGTACCATTAATATGATGACAAATCTTGCCACATGTATGTGCACTTTCAAAAGAATTACCATTACTATACTATCCCACAGAGCAGCAGTGATATTGTGTGGACTGGAAAAATTACATGATCAAAAATGTTTTCTTGGCATTAATTTTTCAGTTGCCAAAACAACAAAATTAAGAGCAGACAAATTATCTCTCCTCATTTAAACCCTTGCTTATTATCCAGATGAATAGAGGTAAGGAAACAAACATATGTGACAATTATGGCACTAAAGCTGCATTTCCTGGTGCTCTGCATAGAACTATTTTTGCATTTGAATATAATTTGAATTGTATGTTTTAATATTAATCATGCTGGTTAAATGAAGGTTCAAACTCCCAAATAACAGAAATAATTCTTCAGTAGAAATACTAGGTCTGTTTTAGGTAGATACATGGGTTACCATGTTAATTATAAATTTTTAATCATTATGATACACTTCTTTTAAAGTTTTAAATGAAACCTCTTAGAATCTTACTTTTATGTCCTTCAAAATACAGACTGAAAAATGATGGGTACTATAAAGATATTAGGAATGCTCTTGTACTTAGACTTGCACCATTTTTCTTATGCAACATCCTGTTTTCTTAGAACAGAAGTGACTTGTACTTAGAAGGAATCTACCCCCATTCTTAATAGAACACTAATAATGCAATACATCATTTTTTATTAATCCTTTCGTTATGAGTCTAATGCCTTAGGTGGTAGATATGGTACATTTGTCACAGGAAAATGAGACTGTCTGCACTGGAAACACAAACGATTATTTTTGTTCTGGCTTTGCAATTACAATATAGACATCATGACAAGTCTGCTTGGGCTAGCTACCCTTCAATAAATGATATTTGAGATTCTGTCCTTTCTTAATAGATGATTCCTTCTCTTATTATTTTGTATGTGCCATTGGCAAAGGACATGCACTGCAGCCTGCTGTGCTGATTTGAAACCCAGCTCAAAACTTGTATTCCATGCAAAGAATCTGCATGGAAACCAGAAAACTACATGAATGATAATTCAGCAGCTGTAAATGGACTCTATATGAATAGCAACCTACTGTCTTCTACAGAAGCTATGCCAGAAAAATCCCATTTACTGGTGACTAATAACCCTCCAAACACAATGTGATTTAAGATTACTTGCTCCTATTGGTTTCAGAATATACGAAAAGGAATGCTTTAAATGGAGAGGGACATCACTCCTGTTTGTTATTATTTTCATCCTGTAATGCAGGATGTTGTTCATTTGGTATATACAGCACAGAGAGTATTTATATCAGTGTCTAAACAAAAACAAGTAAGGGAGAAAATTTGTTTTCACTTGCATGACTTGCTTACCAGACATCTGAAGACAGGCCTCTATAAACCTGCGCCTATTATTGAGTCATTACTCATTACTGTGCAATCAAAAGATTATGTATTATCTTGTAGCTCATAGCCACTTATAATCCTTTTTTTTTAACTAAAAATGCAGAAGTCAACTTACCTGACAGGTGAAAGCTATTGGATTAGCCACTTTCTTAAAAATGTGTTCGATTTCCTCTAGTGCAGTATAGTACTCTATCTGCGCTGTGGTCTTAACGACTCCCCCACAGTAGACATTTACATAGACAGGGCCAGAAGGAAAATCTTATAAAACACAAATCACAACAGTAGTTGAAAATATTTTACAGTCCCAGATCAGAGGTCTCACAGAATGAGTAAAAGAACAGGAAAACATCATAGAAAATGCTTGGAGTAGATGATTTGGATTTGCATCTTGCAGATGACTCAGTGTAATCAGTTTTCATGTCAGTCTTTCAGTCTAACATTAAAAACCTTACAAAAGCAAATACGTATGTGTAGAAAACTAAGCTATTGTATTGCATTACATTAGAAAGGAGATGAAAAGAGCATGCTTCAAATTTTTGAAATCCCTTTAATGGATTGCTGATCTATAATCAGATTCCTTATGACTAAAAATTAAGGAAAAGCTCATTTATTACAAATAGTGGAATTACTATTCATCTTTCTTAATTGCAGGCAAAGTTCTCAAAATTGGATTTGAACTAGGCTACAGAAATTGCAGTATAATTACTTGCATTCCAGTTGTTTACTTAGTAAAAGCAGAGGAGAGAGGCATTTCTACAGTTTGTTACTTAAGTATGACTTGCTCTGTGTATGCAGCATGAGCCCTCTTTATGAGCACATTTTATAATTCATTAGTATTCACTGTGCCAGGCATCCTGCTGTACAATATCTGCACTAGTACAGTTTTCTTAAAATTCTTAACTCTTCCCACAAAAGAGTGATAAAAATGGGCAATGCCGAAAATGGAGAAGAATAGTAGGGCCAAAGAAACTAAATGAAGAGAACATCACCTTAAATCATTTAAATGGAAGCTGCTTAAATGTTGGGTTTCTTTTTAAATTAAAAAATAAACATTCTTGTAACAGTAGACCCTTACCAAAAAAAGGGTACTCCCAAACTTCTGACTTTTCCAGATTTTGAAACAAAAAGTCTACTAAGAGAAGTATTAAATTAAATGGTCTAAGAAACAAAATTAAACTTGGAATGCAGCTCTCTGTGAAACTTTTCGTACTATTTCATTTACTGTTTATATTTTATTTTCTCATCCCATGTAGAAACCTTCCTGTGATCAACAATGCTCTCACAGAATAATTCTGGAAGAATCTTTTAAGACCTGTGAATGAGGATTTCAGCTTTCTTTCTCTGAGATCCAGTTACACATGAAAGTTTCCTGTTGGTCACGTGCTTCCTAATCAGGTTTCTAAAAGCAAACTCTGCACCATCACAGTGATAAAAGAACTCCTAGGCCATATGTGGCCATCGTTTCAGTTTAACAGTCAGGCCACAGAATTACCCAAATGTAATCCAAGAAGCTGCTGTTTAAAATTACAGCCTATATATAAAATTCCTTCTATCTGATCTTGTATTGCTATGGTTTTAGAACAGAATATTATATAAGTTCATTTGAGAATTCACAGCATGCAGTGCAGTAGCAAGCTACACTCAATACTTCAGTGAAATTTTTTTTAAGTCTTAACTCATACCATGTGTGTGCGGATAGCTGTGGCCCTTCTATCTGCACAGGTCTCCTGAGAGACTGCTGTTACATAGTCGAAATTGTTACTGATGGAGCAGTTTAAAAAAATCACAGACATGACAAAAGAAAAGAAACAATTCTGTGTTGATAAAAATTATAGAGAGAAGTATAATCCAATTTACTGCATTAAATATAAAATTAAACACTTTCGTAACACAGCAATAAGAAAGGAATCTTAGCTTTGCATTTTATGGCAGTGATTTTGAAGAATGTTAATCTGTGACTAATCAGCGACATTTTAAGACTGCCACCTGCCATTTAAGCACACAAAAACAGTTTAGTAGAACCTAGTTTCCCATAAATCACAAGGTCTCGCTTCTCTGCATTATTAATAAATGTTCTGTGTGCAAAACCCATGTACAGGAAACACCTACAAAATAGTGGGAAGTGAAACAACAGAAAAAGTGAAGGAAGTAAAAATTTTCTTTTTACTTAAAGGTAAAGAATGTTTTTCTTACCCAAGGCTTTCACATACTTTACCCTCTTATTCCAAGAGGCTGGCTCTGTCGTAATTCGTTGATTATCTGCTATGAATTCAATTTCTAAAGTTTCATCGTCTATTTCATCTTTCAACAAAAAGAATATTTCACCAGGGTTCTATAAGATTAAAATATATTCCCATTAGTCCTTCAGAAAATTATATTGAAAATGTAAAATGCAAATGAAAAAATAAGTCAGAGAGAAACATCCTTTACCAACAACTTCGCACAAAAAAAAAGTCACAACACCAAAACATAATGCCACCTTAGTGCTAGTCTTCAGTATTTTACTGACATAAATGTCACAACTAATGTAGTAGTTTAAACTCAGCATACCTAGTAATATTTTAAAATAGTATTTTAAATGCATATATTGGTGAATTATATTTCCTAAGACCGTTCTGCTTCATAATCTAGAACAATGACATTCAACCTAATAAGAACAGTCTAAGATACTTTTGACTCACTTAAACTCTTACCGGGAGCTGACAGCACAGTAAGACGGAGGCAGCAGACAATACCCCTCTACTGCCTCTGGAACCACAACTCTATGCATCTCAACAATGAAATCATGTGTGTAAATCCTCTTTTAAAGACAGACAGCAAGTAAAACACATGACATCCCACATATACTGCAACCTCCAGATCTGATCGTGGCCACCTGCTTATGTAAAGGAATGCAGTGCTGGATATTGTACTTCTGTTTACATTTTCACATATTCTCCTCACTGCAACTCTGATTAAAACCAAACACATACGAACATTTGTGCCCATCAAATATGCATGTAGATATAAATATATAAACACTTCTGATTTAATTTAAAATCAGACCAAGTATTTAAAATCAGATCAAGTACACGCTCACAGAAGCACTTGTGTAACTTGTGGTATGGGCATATATGTATGTACCCATACATCCATCATGGATTCTTGCCAAGAGACACTTCGTATCTCTCGAGAAGTGCCTGACTACGTGCTTCCTCTAAACTACAAGGGCCGTATGGCACTAATATCTGTACCCAAGCTCTTAAATACTTCTAATAGAGATAAAATCCCTCAGAGTCTGTCTCAAAACTATTTATTTGCAAAACTTTAGGATGCAGTGTAGATGTGACACAAAGGCAAAATAAATCCCATTGCAGTCTTGATGCACTCTCATTTTGGCCTCTCATGTGCTTTTTAATTTTTTTTAAATGTTATATTATGAATGAGATTGCAACAGGAGGAGAAAAACATTGACTGTTATCCCAAAGATTTTAGCATCCAAAAACCTTACCTCACATGATATTCTTCCTGGAAGCACCAGTATTGACTGCTTGTTAGTTTCTAATGTTTCAGAAAGTATCTCTGTTTTAAAACTGTGGTCTGTTTTTTCTGAAGCTCCTTTGACATTTGACAAGTTAACATCAGAGCTAATCTGGTGATCTGAAATATAGTGTGGAAAGAGGACATTGTTAATAAATCCACATAAACAAAACATGGAGCTGATGTGGTTTCCAACACAGTACTCTTATGGCACATGGAGTCACACTGAGGGCACCTACCCTTAAGCCTGGTAAAATTCCTTTTCATGCAGGTGAGGTTTCCACCTTTGATAAATAGCTTGCCTCTGAAGTTCTGATCCTGCAGCCTTTATTTACATGTTCAAGCTCTGCTCATGTGCATCATCTTAATAAAGTAAAAAAGGACATGGCCTCTAGACCAATGCCATCATGAACAACTAGGTCACAGAGATCAGATAGTTTTATAGTCTCAGAACAAACTTCCATACACGGGGGTAAACTGGAATTTTTACCACTCTTATTTTCCCTGTATGTAGACAAGGACATGCTGCACGTTCACAACATCAGCCCGCCTGTCTACAATAAGGACTTATGTGAGGGCAGTGATACCAATGACCAGGTAACTTATGACAGCAGACACAGATTTCCTTGACATAGACTTCATAGTCTTTGCCTTTCTCCATGGAAAAAAAATTACTTGAAGGCACACTTTTTTTGGGGGGGAGGGCGTATATTCTGGGTTTGGAAATGCTGTGCCCAGTCATACAGATGGCTTGCAATTGGTTGTCTTCTGTTTTGCTGTACTGGAGCAGTACTGGAGCCCTAGAGCCACAGTGAAAACCTTCACCAAATCACAGAATTTTAATGAGAAAATATAAAAGAACTGACAAGTGCATCTGCAGAGCTCTGACTATGCCCGAGTTTGAAAAAACAAGATATTCTTCACACCTGCTACTTCTCAGCTGTATCATTGCTACTCCTTTCTAGACACTCTATTACCCTGTAGAAAACGCTTTTCCCACCCATCTCAAAGGACTGCAGCAACTCTTCGTCAGGCAGGGATTACCCAGCGTATTGCAGTCACCCAGTTAGATTAATGATATCATTCCAAGCAGTTTAGAGTTAAAAAATCTTGATTGCCTGATGAGAAAATATCCTGAGAGACATCAATAGTATCTTGTATTACTGTAAATTACAGAAGACTCACAGTCAATTACATTCAAGGACATAAATAACTTTTCAGGCAAATCTTTTCCTTTTAAATGGATGTAGAATATTAATATAAACTAGTGATGGGCAGAACACAGAACAGGGGAAATTTGCCTTTCCTCAAACAAGTACTACAGCCATTCTGATTTTTTTTTTTCTCAGAAATGCTCAGGCGACTGAGGCACAAAAACCACACAGTGCTCCTAAGTGGTACAGCACTCTTTCCATTCAGCATCACTATTGGTAATTCAAAATTAGTTTTTTAACTTCTTGCTTGCCTTTATTTCCCCCATATGTACCAGTTTGTCTAATACAGAATGTTTCCTTTCCTTACTAACCCAGCCTTGCTTAAGGCGGCACAGATTTAACAACCTTTAAGTGTGCCTGTTAAGTGAAGTTCTGCCAGGGAATGTAGTACACAAATTAGGTATGCTGTGCTTGATGTAGATTTTTTTTTCCCAGAGACATGCTTTTGATTTAAGAGAGGAGAGAACACCATGTTTCACTGAAAAAGCTAAAGGTTCTTTGAACATCTAAGATGGGCGGGTTCAGTGTTCCTCACCTTCCCAGCCTACTCCTGCTTATATCCTCTACCTTTAAGGTAAACTAATCCTGAATTTCAGCTGTGAATTCAGTGTAGATTGGTAAAATTACACTGAAACTATGTGTAAACATAGTTACTGAAGTACTTTTGATTCTATTTGCTTTAATTTATTTTGAAAGATAATTGGCTGCATTGAACAAAGGCTATTTTGATTCTGAATGGGAACCTACCCACAGTTCAATGCAGTTTAAATAATCTAGCTCAAAAAGTAAGTACATTAATTTATCTGACTAGACTTTATTTAGCATCAGCCTTCTGAAAAAGGAAGGCCTGAACCCTTGCTGATGAAAACAGCTAGGCTACTTTATGCTAATCATATGTACTTTCAGAATATAATGTTAATATTTTAAATCACTCATAAATCTTAAGCACATAGAATTTACTTCAGAAGACAACTCACACGAAGTGCATATTTCTTCTGAAATCTCTTCTGCCTCTTTATGCAAAGGAGTCTCGTAAAGACAAGAAACATTTCATTATCAGACTAACAGCAATTCTGGTAGGCACTGGTTTCTCAAATGTCAGCCTTCTGTCAGTGGTTATTCTTCAGGGATCATTTGCATGCATTCTAACCTATGTGAAGCTCATTACAGCTTTATGTCTACAGTTTGAACTCTAATTATCTAAGATGACGGTAGTTACTTATACCTTTAGACATTAAAGGTGCAGTTCATCTGCTGAGAAGGTCAGTTTAATATTTTCCCCCCTCATCAATTGCATTTTAATATTACTGTGTATAGTGACATATAATTACAACATTGGCAATTCAATCTAGTCAGTATTGGAATTGCATAGCCCTGAAGTTTAGAGAAATTTTTACAAAATGTGGCTCTCACTTGGAAATCTAAGAGAACGAGGGATTCCCCTGCTGACTGTGAAAGCAATTTATTAGCTAAAAACCGTCTAGCAAGACCTCTTTCTCTAAATGTCAGGTCCACTTGACAATCAGTGAAAGTCAGGTGTAGCAGTTCAAGATTAACAGGGATCTATATTATCAATACTATATATTCAATAACAAAACTCCAGCGACACTATCTCCAGCATTCAGATTCCTACTAGTAGTTTCACATCTGCCTTAAAACATGGAACATAAAACAACCATGTGAAATGTTACTTGTAAATGTTGAAAAAGTAATACACCAGAGGTTAATCAAGTTTTGCCTTGGTGGCATTAACTAAAACAATGTAGCTTATAAGATTTAATAACATAGCCATGAGTAATACATGTGGGCAGAAGGTGTGGCCTGACCTACAGTACAGTTTTTTTGAACACTTACATTTTTAACATCTTTACTATGCAGCCTCTTCACAGTCTTGCTTATAACCAGAAAGCAATGGCTAGCAAGCTCCCCTAATTGCTAAGGCTTTCAGAAAAATTATTTATTTAACAAGAATTCACAACTGTAGGTGAAGATTAGCTTAAAAGAAACATAAAAGAACATCATTATAATGCTGGAATATCTGAGAGAGAGGATTTATTAAAGGGTATTTGCTGCTTGGTGAATGTGTTCTTATTAACATTTTATACAATGGTGACCTATCTGTAAGGGTCTTAAAATGTGGCAGTAACAATCAAAATAACAGATGAATAAGACCAGACCTTTTCTTGTAAGATCGAAGTATAAGAAATTATTAACTATATCTAATGATGCTTAGATAGCACTATGAGCTGGAAGCTAAAATGAAATGAAAATCTAAGATAATATTCCCTTGAGTTTTTAAGGCAGTCCGACTGGGAATTACTATCTATTACAGAGGGTAATGTGAAATTTCTATCAGGTAACTTTCATGGCGTTACTTTTCACAAATATCTACCGCTGATAGTCACACTGAAAGGACTGGTCTGAAATTAAAGTTCACGTTTAAATAATAAAATATTGCACACATTTACTATAGCAGTTTTTCACTTAATTTGGCACAGTGCTGCTGTTAATTCATGGAACTTTGATACATAAATTTGGTATACTTTACACAAAACCCTTTAGAATGCATTAGTGCTTCCAATTCCAACATTTTAAACTGAATTCATGAAATGATTTTGAAATTGCATTCCTTTGCACAAACTAAGAAATTTTAATGATTTTTCTCTACTTTTTGTGGCTTCAACAATTAATGCCTCAGTATGGCTTCTGAATAACTTCATGCCACATGCAACCTCCTGCCCTGAAATTCTAACTTTTCAAATATACTCTTAGCTATTCCTGTTACAGTCTACATAAGGACTATAAATTGACTCTGTCTTTGAATACTTGGTACTTGCTACATGTTTTGAGGCAACAATGCATGTGATAGAATTGGGGTATTAAAAATAGCAGAAAACATAAACTTATGAAAGATTTATGTATTTTCTAAGTCTACCCATGGAATGAATCTCACAGAGAAAATTAAGTTGGTTTTACAAAAGCAAAGTGCCTACTAAATTTCAGTTCTTCCTCATGCTTTGCTAAAGTAATACCAGCCGAAGGACTCATCATTTATGCCTGTATCATACAACAAATAAGAAGATGAGAAATGTACAAATCAGGTTAGGCAGATGACAAGGAATGGAAAAGTAATTAAGCACATATGGCCAATTTGCCACATGGAAGGAAAGACACAGTGTTCCAGTGTCAAAGATGAAAAAAACAGGATTATAGGTAGGAGCACTTAGGCTAAATTGAGCAGATTGTTTAAGTGCAGGAGGCATCCCATATAATATGGTACAACTGCTCCCCACCACAATGTGTCATAAAGGCAGAGATGGTTCTATTGGGTTTTGTGAGGTATAATCAAAAAAGTGCTTGTGTGTGTCTTCCTTGTAATTCCTTGCTTAAAAGTCAAACATATGTGTGAGTACTCTGCAGAAATATAGATGAAAGTAGAGCCACCCAGAAAAAACAAAGTAACCTTTTGTAAATGTGGAAAAATTGGGGGAAAAAGATCAATGCACATCATACTTCTCCTGCAATCCATCATAAGTTTCACAGACATCTAAAAAAATAATTCTCTTAAAGTATGGGTATTTATAAATGCCCATATATAAATGCATGAACTCAGCAGAGAGGGATTGAAAGGTAGTGTAAATTGTTCTATAAATGATCCAAGAAAGGCTGAAAGAAACATCAAATCAGAAAACCTCCACCACACTGGGCTTCATTCAATGAACCTGTTTTCATCAGCATGAAGATGGGATTTATTCATTTTTACCATAAGCTCTTTCCAAGATATGACTTCAAAGCAAAATTTTTCTTTTACTGATGGTAAGAGAGGGCTTAGGAAAGCAAAAGTTTCTAAAAATCACAGGAAAATTATTAAATATATACTTAAACATATAAACATCCAGCTTCTATCTTCATTTGTTCTCTATCGTGTAGAAATACCAGACCAAAGTAAACATATTCATTATCAAATAAGCTCTAAATACTATTTCTCTCTATGTTGAATCATTTATCTTTTGCAAATACACTGACAGTTATCTTTCTCAAAAGCATTTTCAGTCCTGGTTTATCTTGCATGGTTGAGCTCTTCCATCAAGAACAGTATCTTTCAGCAAGTTGGCCTATTTTGCCCATGTTTCTAAAATGTTTCTATTATTTCATTTATGGTGAACACTTTTCCTTGCAAATAAGCATAAAATTGACGGTTCATTTAAAAGCTATGAAGAAGAGTTTTTCTTTTTTTGAAAAAAACACTTATTCTTCCAAAACACTTATTTGATTGCAAAGGTGCATACTTATCTGTTCTTGTATTAATGGGTATCCTTTTGTACACAATAATTTACCACTAATAGTAGACTAAAAGTACCTAAACACAACATAAAAGTTGCATTAGGTGTAGTTGTATCACTTCTGATAGTAAAACCAAAATATTCTGCCTGCAAATAATCTCAGAAGAACAAAAAGCTATTTGCCAGTAATTTATCAATAATGCTTAAAAAAATAGCACAAAAGTGTAGGCGTTTCTTTACATGCATTTTTTTTCATATAGTTTTAACTGTATATTCAGAGGGGATCTAAGTCTATGGCAATTAATTAGTTCCTGACTGGTCTGTGGCTTGGAAGAAAGAGTTGATTTAAACTCAGCAATCAGTGCTTCAACTAGAATGCATCCATTTAGTGGCTTTTTGGGACTAAGTACATTTTTAACTATATATTAACTCACCTTGTTATTTTTACTGCAATCGAATCTAAGATTTTCAGCTGCAGCAGCAGCACTAATAATATGACCACTCTGTTGAGCTTTAGACACATAGTAAGAATGTTCCAAATTGTTTCTAAACTATTAGGCACACTGATTAGTTTGGAAATAATAACTACCTGCCTGAGATCATTTAAATGCTGAGCAGAACTGTTGATGAAGCCCAAGCCTATTATCTCCAGTTTCTACATTTTGCATACTTTCATCCTGCCTCTTCTCCAGGGAGAAGCAAACTGAAGTCTGGCCCTCTGTGTGCACTAGTAGTTCTCAGTTATTAAAGCCTCACATTTTATTAAAGAGTGCATCTATCCAGTTCAGAGCTACTGGAGCTCTACCACAGCAAGAACACTTTTGCAGCTTTGTTTCATTTCTCTGTGGTATCAGCTTATACATATGTCACCTCTGTTTCATGAAGGTTAATAGACCCCTAGACATTGGCCAATATCTGAAACATGCTGATTGTCCTCCTGCTGCTAACTCAAATTACCACTGAAGACAAAATGAGTGCCATCAGAGACACCCAGGGTTGTAAGCAGACTTTCAAAACTTGTTTGCTTGATCAAATGGTCCTGCAACTTCCTTATTATTCCAAAGGGCTTAGCTGCAGCTGCCTAGTGACTCTATTATCTCTAAACTACAATTCAAGCCTCTTGTAACTGGCCTGGTTCAAATTGTGCACTGTGCTTGGTCACAGAAGTGGCATGTGGCTACATTTTGAATTACATACATAAAAAAAGAACACAGTTAGATAGGAACATTTTAGAATCCAAGTCATACTACAAGGAACCACACTTGGCAGGCAAGCCAAAAGCTCAGATTTCAGGCAGGAAAGGCTATTAAGTTTTTACAGACATCACCCTCAAGGAACTACTAGTGAGTAGCCAAACCTTCTCCACTTGGCCTTGTCTGAAGCTGTTCTCTTGAAGACGAGCATTCTTTGAGTCATCAAAGTTAAAAAAAATGACATGGCTGGAAGGTCATGAAGTTCAACATAACTGAAAAGTTCCTTAAAGACTGCACTGAGAGGCAAGGAGGAGAGACACTGATAGCTGGCATTCTCAGCCTTCACCCCAGTCAAAGGACAGGATATATATCATGATTAGTACAGAAACTTTTACTGAAGCAAGACAACATACTCCATGTTATAGCATCCCTTAAATCAATCTGGTAACAGAAGCTAGCTTGAACTACAGCACTCCTTTTACCAAATATTGTGTCTTAGTCTCAGTATGGCAGTAGAGCTCCAGTACTCACACAGGGCTCTTATCAATGCCTGGATGAAATTTATGATGCTGTTCTTGATCTGTGCAGCTCTAAATTACATGGGAATTGTCTATCTAAGAGACATGTCTCCTCATGCCATGCTGCCACAGCTGCTGTCAGCAGAAAGACTCATGCCAGACATATTTGAGATTAAAGAATGGAAAAAAAAAAAGTGAGTTGTCAGCAAGACTGACTCACTAGGGGACAGGCCGCTTTGCAATTTACTCCCACCTTTGGTTTGAAATAACTAAAATCTATAGAACCTTAAAGTGGTGTAAAAGGTACACTGTTTTCTCAGGAATATAATCAAAAGTGATATTTTTAGGTATATCAGAGAACTACGCTTGCTTTCTAAACCCTTTCATTATGGCTATGAATAGGCTGGTAGTCTGAGGTCTTTATCTTTTAAGACACCGTCCTTTAATCCAACACCTAAATCCCAGGATAGGTACATTTTGCTAAAAAAGGTTTTCAGATAGCGTTACAGGTAGCTAGATCTCTTTAGCTCAGAGAGGAGGAGACT
>WBNH01005374.1:7393-22229 GCA_013401255.1 Urocolius indicus
CTGCACAGGCTGCTCTGATGTGCATTTATCCCAAAAGTTGCAGCTCCTCTCTGCCTCTCATGTGGGGCTGCTCTGCGGCACACAGGCTCTCCAGCATGGCCTGCGCTATGGCCACCTCCTCACACAGTCTCTTGCCTGTCCAGGCGCACTAACACACAGCTGCTGCTGGCTCTCAGTCCTGCAAAGGCTCTGCATGGGTTGCAGGGGTATAGATGCATTCTCACCATGGCTTGCAGAGGGACCTCTGATCTGGTGCTCCTCCTTCCTTCTTCTTTCTCTGACTGTGGGGTCACATGTTCATCTCCATCTTTTACTGCTCTTACATCTCCTCCCAAGCACTGCAAATTCCCGTCACTAAATAGTGATGGCAGATTGGCTCAGCCAGGCCGGGGGTGGGTCTGAACCCAGGAGCCGGGAGAGAGTCAAAAAACTCTTTACCGGGTCTTCACTGTAAACCGCTCCCCTGTTATCAAGCAAAAGCTGCTCCTTGTTAAACCATGACAAATATTTAAAGTCACATTGAATGGAGGCAATCTCAGGAACATCTCAGGACAAGCTGTTGTAAAATCATCATGTAAATGGACAGGCATAACTACTTTTCCAGAGAGGTTTTGATATATATTGAGAATACTGTTTCACAGATCCATTTCAGATGATGGTGTGTATTCTGTTTAGAAGATCAAGGTTAAGAGAAGGCTACTAAATAACTTTTTTTGCAAACCAACTACCAAACTGGCAGGGAGAGATATGAATAGGCTTCACCTGGAGATACTAAATGAACAGCTACTAACTCTGGAAGAGTAATGAATAAACATAGATCATGGAAGGGCAGTGAATAAGCAATCCCTGTAGATCTTCTAATTACAAGACCCTTTATCTTCTTTCTTTTTCCCATGGGAGTCCTCGAAATAATTTATCATCCAGGAAAACAGAGTTTTCCCTGAGCCTTTGCACTTCTGGTACAGAGACCTCCCTAACAACTAGAAGCATGAAATTAGACTGTTCTTCTCTCTTTCTTCTTATAACCTTCCACTTTCATGGCCAGAGGACTTGATTGTTGTCCTTACTGACTACTAATACACCTCCTGACCTGACTCAGATGAGCTACCTTTCCTACAAAGGCACATACAAAGGCAAAGGTTCTCAAGCAGGCAAGGGTGGGCTTTAAAAAGCAGACATCTATTTCTTCACCACAAGTAGTTGTTCAATCTGATCCTACTGAAATGATCTGAAATGTTCAAAATGAGCATTCCTATAAGTATCTATCAGTGGTCTAGTATCACTCTTTGAAATGTCCATCAGTGCCAAAGCAACTATGGCTGCTCTCCTTGTGGTAGATGATATCAGGAACAGTGGCTAAATGTATCATCATTGACCTGGCAGTCAAACCTGTGAAATTCCAGTGGGAACCTTCAAAGGCAAAAGCAAAGGAACAAAGCCAACAAACAGACAGTTGAAAATGGAGAAATTTCTCCAATTATTCCCCTTTCAAAACTTTCTAAACCTTCCATTTTATAACTAGCCAGTTTTAAGCTGTAGTTACCTTAATGTTCCAAACTAACAGTTTAGGTTGCTAACCTGGGTTTTTTAAATTCTAAAAAATGTCAAATTACTTCAGTGTAGCAATCTCAAAACTATCTGTCCAGAGCACTTCTTAATTAAAATGTAACAGAAAGAAACCATTTTCAGAAAATGGTTGTTATAAAAGCATTGATTTAAACAGCTTCTAAATTTGTCTTAAGGTGTTAAAAAAAAAAAAGCAACAGAAAATCCTCAAGTCTGTTTGGGACTCTATTACTGTGGCAGGCATATTGTATATTTTGTATGCCGTGATTCTATCTATCTGCACACAGCTCCTTTCCACCTTGCGTTTTGGATGCTAACTGAAGATCCACATGGGGATTATTTCTGTGCCATTGCCCTGGACTACTCACGACATTATGGATAGGTCAGATGCTCCAATAGACATATTTTTGGATCTATGCAATGATCCATAACTTAATATAATAGACAACACACACACTCAGCAGTGAGCAAATCACACAGACTGAATGCGTTTTTCAGACAGATCAACACAGCAACTTCACTGTTTAAAAGTTTGTAACTTCTGGGTTTAGAGGCTGCCAGGTGACTTCAAATCATAGTGTTAAAAATTCTAGATGAGAATAATTCCTCTGCCTAATGCCTCCATTCTTTCCTTCTAGTTCTCCAGAGATACAAAGAGATTGCCATAACTCAGAAACATTCAGCTGTAAAAAATATGAATAAAATACTTAAATTTCATATACATTTGGATAAAACTGGAAACTTTATATTGCCAATCAACTTCCTATTTATTATAGTCAAGAATATTTAGCTTTTGTAGCTCTTTCTCTCATGACAGTGTTTTTCTCTTGTCCTTCCACCATTTAACTTTTCATCTCTGTAATATCAAACATCAGTGACTATCTTTGTCTTCAACATCTGTTCCCTATTAGCCTCCTCTCTTCCTTCCTGACTTATCACACATTGTCAGAACCAGATGCAGGCTTGAACGATCCTAGTGGATTTTTAAATTTATATGTGAATACACACACACACACACACATATATATGTATCTGCAACCCACAACAATTATATGTATGTATAAATATATGTGTACATAAGTGTATAACAATATACATAACAAGTATGCAATATATACATGAATCTTGTTCAAAAGGTGCAATTAACGATACACAGACAAATGCAGGCTGCAAGATAAAGGAAATATATTGATGTATGTCAGACAACATACGTAATTTCAAAATGCCATGTATAATGAAATTTAGAAAAACAAAACACGGTGTGACCCAAAGACCAGAGAAAGAGTCAGATAAACTTTTTTCCATTGGTACTAGGTTCTCCCCAACATTTCAGCAGGTGTCAAAGCGAGGCAGTCTAATAGGTACATGAAAAGCGTTAAAGAGCAGTTAGTTTCACAGCACGAGGTGCTCTGCATGTAAAATTACAGAGTTGGTAATACATTCCTAGTCTGTGGATCTGATTGGCTCAGTAGATATGAGTGCTTTATAATAAGATTGTCTTTAAGTGCGCATATAAATATATAGGCTAAAAATGTTCAAAGTAGACCACGACACAATAAACTTAGCTGCTGTGTTATGGGATAATGTGTCAAGAATTCTTGTTTTAATAACTACTTGATTGCCTGCTTACTCAATCTGGTGACTAGTATGTGTTTTCTGGTAAGAACTATTGGGTAAATACATAATTAAAGAATCCCTGAAGTATTCATTCCAGTGACTTTTTTTTTCCCACAAAAAAAGAAAAAAAAAAAAACAACAAAAAATCCCCATAGAACAATGAAAGAAGACTAACTTAAGTGCCAGAGGCTGCACTCAGGAAATACTTCAAGTGAGATTTAGGGAGACAAAGTCCAAAAAATTTAAATTAAGGCTGAAATATCTAACTTGTTGTCCTTAAAAATAGATAACTAACTGACTAACTAACTAACTAACTAACTAAATAAATAAATAAAATGGGTAAGAGAGAGGGGGGAAATAAGTTATTAGTGAATTAATGTTAGAAAGTCAGATGGCATTTTTCAAGCTTAATTGTAAGTGTCCTGATTTATGTCAATTTAAATATTATAAGCTCAGTATTTATAAAAATATCATTCTCTATTTCCTATAGCAGTAGCAAGCAACCCTATTAATCCACAGTAGATATTTCAATTACATCACTGTTGAGATGCACACAGAATGGTGCAACATAATCTGCTTTCCTCTTTCCATGGAAGGAGGAACGAACAGTCACTTTGCTTCAGCTTCACACGCTGATTCAGTGATAGAACAAAGTACTTCACAGATTAGCTTAGTCTGCAGCACTTAAAGGTCAGGATTTATTGTAATGTAAATCACAAAGCAATTTTATCTTGACAGAGATTACATACTATTACAATATTTCTAGCTGAATCTAGTGATGCGCTTGCTTTTTCTTTGCAACTGCTGTGCAAAATTGGACTTTAGCCCAGAAAAGAAAAAGGGATGGCAGCTTGTTTGGCTTTTCAGAAACAACTTAATTTCTCTTTAGATTTTTTCAGCATTCTGAAAGAAAGGTATTTAAAAAATAAATCTAAAAAAACCAACACCAAAATCCTTTCATAAATACAAGCAGACCTTGCAGAATGGAAAAGCAGTTTGTGCAGATGTTAGGCAAGCAGGGCATTCACCGAGTTACCCTGCAGTATAACGGATACTCAACTCCTATTAGCTGGAACCAAATGATCTCATTACACAGTGCTGAAGCAGCACGCTGTCATGTCATTCAAAATGCATTTACTAAACAAAAACAAAAAAAAAAGAAAATAACAAACTGATGTTTACATTCTAACAGATATTGCCATAGTAGTGAACCAGTGCTCAAGCATCTGCTTCACTTGCAGGCATGCTGCCTTGGGTTACACGGTACCAGGACTGCAGGCCACTGCAGGCCACTGGCTGCTTCACAAGGACTGAATCTATTGGTTTTTATCACGTTTACTCAAGTAAAAGTTATCTATTTTAGCACATTGTGTAGCCACAGCATTAAAAAACAGTAATTTGTACTCTTCTTCAGCATGGCATCAGAAGGAATCACAGATGAACTCTCCACCCCTCCTGAAGACATTTCTCAGCAAAGACTTTAAGACTGCCTCAAGTACCAATCACAAGAATCCCTGCACCTTCCCAACAACAGAACTGCCATGATTCCAGTCCATCTTGCACATGCTTTACAGGATGAGCAAAGCTGCTGCATGGAGAAGGATAATGCTCCTGTTGAATGACTAGTTTAACACAGACTGGCCTTAGGCTAGGAAAAGGACAAGTTCAGTGCCGCCACTTGAAACTCCTGCTCCTTTCCCAGTCTTTCTTTCAAAGGTTAGTAGTTTGGAGGCAAACCAGGCACTTAAGTGAACTCCCTTTTGTGTGGAAAACAGAAGGGAGGAGGACAGGAAAACACAACACAGGGTGGAGAAACTTGGGGAAAGGCAGCAGCATTTTTATAGTCCTGTGTACCACAACCCTGGATTGATGTGGTGACTTGATAAGATGTTGAATTCACAGCCATTCCCACAGATGTACTATCTCATTAATTTTGGGCCCTTAAACGTTGGTAGACTTGCTGACCTCAGATTGAGCTTGTAGTTAGGATAAACAAGTTGCTGTGCCAGTGTACAAATCAAGTCTGGAATTTTAAGTCATTAAGACAATAAACATGATGTGAAGTTTACAGATTCACTTTTCCAAGCGAAATCACACTTTAGGCTATATTAAGAAAGCTCTCTTTTTCAGTCAAAAATGCAGAGCTGCATATAAACATACAGTTGTACAACTGCTGTGCATATTTTATATTTAGATGAAATGGCAAGTTAGTAGATTCTGATGGATTTTCTGTATTCCTTTTACTCGGTTTCCACTCTTTACAATTGTTTTTCTTTCAAAAGGTAGGATTTTAAAACGTAAACATAGTGAAGAAGAAATATCCCTCATAGGCTCCTGGATCAAGCTCTGGAGCTAAGTAAGGATGCCAATTAGTATTCACAGAACTTGCTTCTAATGAACAGGAAAAGCAGGTGTTCCAGGAAAACAGCAAATTTTAAGTAATTCTACAGTTTATGAAACTTTGTATTTATTTCAAAATGCAGTTAACATTACAGCAATTGAAATGAGAGCTCCTTGAGCTATATTAATGTGTATCTCAAAATATGAAATAAGAGTAGGAAACTGCCAGACACAATAATAGTTTACAAAAAAAATAGTACGCACTAGCAATGATTCTTGTTTGCATTAGTTTTTTTTTTTAATTGTACACATTGATATAGTTTGGATGTAGGGTATACTGTTTATTTACACAGAGATTTTGTAAGCTACAAAAATAAACATACAAATAAATAAATAACAAAATATATCTTCCACATGAGTTTGAAACTGCTCTTTTGGCACCAACTCAGTTCTAGCCAAAAAGAATGCATTCTAATCAAAATCAGAACACACAAGTTTCTTTTGCTTACTCCAGAGCAAAGATACCTTAGTTTATTAATTTTAGCATCATTACCCTTCCATGTAGCTACTTCTTTCCAAAGCTGAAAAGAAAAACAGCCTCAGAAGGAGTCAGCAGGTTCCTAGGTTTTTTAAAGCACACAATTTACAGACAGCAATCAAGGCAGGTTAACAGCACATTTGAGTAATTTTGATTTTTAGATTTGCCGGGGCAAATAAATAAGAACTTTTTAGTGATCATAAATGAAATCTGATATAAGTACCTACCTCCTGCACAGTTTTAGGTGGTCATTTAGCAATCAGAAGCAATAAGAAATGAAATGCCACTCACTTATGCTGAATGAAAACAAGGCCATATTATTATTGGGCGTTATAGCTAATTTATTTTTTTATATCTCATATTCTTACTGATCACAGACCTTCACAGCAGTTTAAGAAGCTTACACAGTTAGTAGTGTCTAATGGATTGTGTATGTTTTCCTTTTTTTTCTAGAATAGAATCTGAATTTACACATTTCTTTGTCATAACAAACCAGTCCAATGTGCTCAGTAGAGATGTCTGCAGAAGGATGCCACGAAGGTCCCTTAAAACCAGTGCAACACAAAAATCAAGAGCCCCCAGACCCTCTTCATGACCTCCTGAGGCTGTGACAGGAGGTGCAACAGCTCTGCTGCCTTGCATAAACCTTAAGAGATTATGCAAGGCTACAGCTACATGCAGCTGAAACTTTAATTATCATACTGCAAGGTTTCAACAGACAAATTCCGGGTAGGTGCAAGGACACAGTGATTTCAGATGTCAACAGCCCTTCTGTCTCTGAAGCTCCCATGTCAAATACAAGTGCTACCATAACAAAAGATGCAGGAGTGTGCATTTACACCTCACCCAGCTCAATCCACCATGAAAAGCTGCACTTGTGGCACTCCATTCTGACACTGCTGAGTGCAGCTGCCGGGACTCTGGATAGATCCAGCACTGCAGGATGAGATAATTTTCCACTCTTTGCAAAATATTTGAGGTTTACGAAGCATGCTGGGAACACAAAGACTAGCACAGAACAATCAACATCAAGTTCATCATTGCATGGTATCTTAATACCAATAAGGAAGAAGTGGATGGAAATTTATCCTTCAACCTTATCACAACCTCACAAAGTCAACTGCAGTTTAATTATTTTTATCTCATTTTTAAACTCACATAAATAATAAATACATTGTAAAATAAAAATACCTGGAGGTCTGCCACACACAGAATATCAAGATTCATCTTGACATAAGACAACAGAACAATAAAAAGAGTAAGAGGACCTAAATGTGGGCAGAGAAGGAGAGGTTTAACATCTGATGAAGCGATCGCTGATTAAAAAATATTGTGTGCAGAAATTTCTAGATCATTATCCTGCTCTTTGAGGTTTTCTTAGCCTA
This sequence comes from Urocolius indicus, assembly GCA_013401255.1. Classification (NCBI taxonomy): domain Eukaryota; kingdom Metazoa; phylum Chordata; class Aves; order Coliiformes; family Coliidae; genus Urocolius; species Urocolius indicus. The sequence goes on from WBNH01005374.1 coordinate 14,840, forward strand.
CTCTCCCTTTATCGATATAAGTGAAGTGAGGGTTGTGATGGGGCTAGGAAAATGAGAGGGGAAGGATCACATAAGAGAGAAGCCATGAGGTGCCAGAGGAAGGTGAGAGCAATGCTGAGAGTAATGCTTGGAGTAGCAGTGTGGAGGGAACAGATGACAAGTTAAGGGACAGAGCTGGAAAGTCACAGATCTTGTTCATTAGAGCATCTCAGAGGCAGCAGGAAGGTACAGTAGAATGGTGGGCAGCACAGCTAGAATGAAGCAGAGCAAGTCGTGCACAGGGAAGATGAGGGCAAGAGACGATTTTGCAAAGAGACTTATGAAGAGCAGGGTATGAAGCTGCAAAGCCCCGACTGAAAGGCTGGAAATAATTAGGACATGGGTGAGCTATTTTGTTGTCAGGACTGATAAAGCACGCTTGTGTCCTCCTACCCAGGAATAACAGAAAACAAAACAACCAGCCCATCTTTGAACAAGTATGTATCTTTTCAGTAAATTCTGAACATCATAAACATTTATTTTTCTGTTCTTTTTAATCTCAAAAAATGTAACCTGATCTAGGTGGACCAGCTTTAGCAGGGGGCTGGACTAGGTGATCTGTGAGTCTATGAAAGTGCAACTGCAAGTGACCCAACATAGAAATGTGAGTTTTCTGTACATGCAAAATGTTTGGTTCTTACCTGCATGAGATGCATAGAAGCTGCATCTTAGTTGACAAATTTCTCTTGTATGGGCGGAGGAGGCCGACAGGATTTTAAGGTGTATGTACACACCAAGAAAGTGAAAAGGAAAATTCCACCTGACATTTGATGATGAAGGATTTGTTTTTGAAACGTCAGATTCCACTTTTTAGTCGAAACAATGGGTCCCTCTAGTGGGTAAATGAATAATTGACGATTTTTCACCTTTTAAACTCCTTGACACTGCATCGTATCACATTCGATTACTGCATGTAAGCTGCATGCTTGTAGAAAACTGAGCTCGAAAGCTATAGTTGATGTTTGTGGTTTTAAATATAAAGCATAGCTACAGTGATATAGATTCCAGATGAGCTGTTACATCAAGCAATCAAGTGACAAATCCTCATGGTGAATCACTCACTAATGAGGCACAGAAACTACACCTCATAAACACCTGGGTTTTAAAAATAATATAAATCGTTTTTTTCTGCAAAGGTTTCCCTGACTAGGGTGTAAACAATTTGTCAGAGAGAACTGTGTAGGAAAGTCAACACACATTACCTTTTTTTTTTTTTTCCCCACAAAAATACATCACATTAGTTTCAAGTCATGACAGTGTTTCACAAAGTAGTGAATTAGATGTTGCTAGCACTACACCTGTTTTTAAAATGCAGTAGCTGTAATAAACAGGTATAATTATTTTACTCACATAGCTCCAGACATCAGCTGAAGAAGTCTCAGAGAGGACAGTGAGACACATTTTGCTCTTTAAAAGTAAAAAGGAATTACCTAATTTCCAATAGTGACTGAGGACCTGATTTGTTTAATGTATCGTTCAAATTGCAGAACCTTGAGGAGGATAATTCCTCAGTATCTGAGGCACCTGGACAAGGGGGAAAGTGTTGGGGGAGCACAAACTGTACACTTTAAACCTTAATTGTTGCCTTCTTATTTTTAATGCCTTTTTTAAGTAGTTTGCTTGTAGTATGAGCTATATTAACTAGCATTGTTTACTACTTTAATTTTACTTTTCTTGTTTTCCTATGATTTTTCTATATATAGACACAGCAATCAAAATACCATACAGATATTTTATTACCTTTTTGCACTCCTTAGCACAGTACATTACTGTGCACTTTCGACCTGTACTATTGTAACTCTGCCTGTGACTAAACAAGACAGCACTAGGTGGTTGGGGGTTATTCCTCCACCATAACTAGGTTAAAATAGATCGATTATGTGAGTTTTTACAAGTCCTTTTTCAACAGGTAACTGCTTTTTAGGACACTTCTTTCTTATCCTACATTTACACTTACAGCTAGGACAGCTGCTATATTCCCACCTCTCCTTCTCCAACAAAGGACTGGGAAAGGCTCCTTCCAACACCTGGGAAAGCCCTTCAAGCAAAAAAAAGGTGTAAGTTACTGCAAGTTTTTGTCAAGATAAATTGTCCAAATTCTCTTCACACCAATAAAATAAGACTCTTTCAGAAGTTAATCTTATGAAATTATAATAAAAATAATATACATAATTAAGCTCTGCAATTGAAAAAATAGTTTACCCAGATGTTATGCATTTCTGCAAAACATTCTACTCCATCTTATTTATATGTGTTGTCTAGCTACCTAGCTCTAAGTGGATCTGTCTTATTAAAGGTAGGCCTTTTCTGCTAAGCCTATTCTTCATTCCTTTAATAGGAGTGTTTTAAAGAATTGTTCCTTTAAATTTATTTATTTAGTTAGTTATTCCTTTGTACTTACTTTAAGTGATCTTTTAGAACTGAAGTGGTTTTTAAAATATGAAGGGCTAAAAAGTGGCACATACTGTCTCCAGTGGCTAAACATTCATATGCCTTTTTCAAAAAGACCTGCATATGGCAAGTTCCCACTTATTACACATTCAGAGAGCTATCAGTTCTGTCTGCTGGTAATTGCCAACATGTTCAGTTTGCTTAGCAACAGTTTTACTGTAGATGAACCATTTGTGCTATCAAGAGATAACTTGCAGATTCTCCAGATCTTTATAACGTTTCTACTGATTTTCTGTTACTGTGTGTGACATCTTAGTGGGACTGCCTAAATGGATTTGCCCAGCTTTTCCCTTGGTGTACCTTACCAAAGGCAGAAGCACACAAAACACTGACCCCTCTTTCCCTCTGTGGAATCACTTTTCTTTTGTTACTTGAGGACGAAAACATTCTGAGCATCCTCACAGACTTACTTCAGTGGCAATTAGCCCTCTGTAAGAGCACTGCAGAAAATGACTTGTGCTAAAGTTTTACTAGTACCAGCAATTACCTTCTACAAACTCTTGACCTAATGGAAAAGTCAAAGAAAAATGCAGCTCTCTCTTCAGATATGGCTCTGTGTGCAGCAAGGCAAGTTGCAGTCACAGATGCTATCTGCTTAATAGTAGGATCCAGTTTGACAAAAACAAGTAAAGAGTTGCCCATGCACTGCATGTATCAGATGTGAGTGTCCAAAAATCTCTAGCCACAAGAGATTATGAGCAATTCTAACCTACAAGGCCGTGGGATTTAGTGCAACTGTCCTTACTCTCTGTTCTTGTATAATCTGGGATAAAAACCTCTTAACAAAGTTTACTAAGCTGTGACATCCCATAATTTCACACAGCCTGCTAAACTTGGTCAGGACAGAGATTTAAAAATTGAAATATTTCTGCTTCATGTCATAACCACCTCCTACAACACTGGTCTCAAGTTAAGAGTCTTCCTCAGCTACAGCCACAGTGCAAGAAGTGAAGACATATGCATAAGCTATGCTATGAACCTGAGGGAAGTCCAAGGGCAGAGGGATCAAGATGGGGTCAGATGACCTTCCGTTTGGGCTACCATTCCTCTTGCACTGGGCTGTGGTTCAGCACACACCAGCCCTGTCCTTCTGCCCCAGGCTCAGGGCCAGCTCTCTTCCCCATGCCTCTCTGCTCATTCCTCCCTCACAAATTGCCTCTGTGGCCTCTGCACCATTGCCAGCCAAGCTGTTGTGGCTTCCCTTTTCCTCTTTGCCAAGCTCCACGGGCACAGTTAAGGAAGGCTCTGCTGTATGTAGTGAAGACAGCCACGTCACCAGAGCGCTCTGGAGGTGTTTCTGGACACACAGTGAGGCATATGTAACACTAACATCTACATTTTCTGACTTTTGATGGCTTAACTGTGCCATGGAAACTATACCATGAACAAACAAACCAAAAATGTTTGATATAACAAACCGAGTATTGAAGATCACTCTAAATTAAGTCAGCACAGTAACATGTGGGACACACAGCACTCCAACATAGTATTTTTATTCATTTGGTGGTTCTCAATTTTCACAAATTTGTATGGGATTAATTAGGAAAGTGATTGGACTAGTTGGCACACTTAAACTGTTGTTGCTGTAAACTCTTTAATAAGAGGCCCCAGTGGATTTCTGTGCAAGGGACTATCACATTTCCTTTAGCTGCCATTTCTAGAATTCTACCAGATATCACCGCTCTCCCTATCAGAGGCAAAAGAGAAGCATTTATCCCAGGTATTTCAGTCCCAGCTCACCTTTTCATGTCTGGAAATAAGGCATATATTCACAGCACAGCTTTTTAATATGTAATGACCCTTGAACTCTCATACTCTACAACAGACAAGACTAAAACGTGTCACTAAATGACTCTTCTCTCTCCAATATCAAAGAATGAAAAGAAAAAAACTGGGAATGTGTATGGTACAATACACTAAGAGAATTATCAGAAAACACCAGGATAGGCCTGAATCCCACAAAACAGTCACTGCTGAGGCCAAGCAGACAGTTCCAAGGTCAGAACTTAGATCTTACCAAGCTGTGGACCTCAAACTACCACAATTACTGTTGGTTGGTGAGCATCAAGAAAAAACAACAGAAATTGCAACACCTCCAGTACACAAAACAGCAAGAAGCTCACCAGTCAGCAGGACAAAACAAGCATGGCTTTGGAGTGCAAACATCTCCCAGTGAAATGCAGATAAAGAGGCAAGACAAACATTGGGACAATAAACACTGTGCTGATTGTTTGGAATTTTTTATCTATGCCAGTCCCACCACCCCAGCACTTACACAACATCTCCAGTTCACTGCTGACAGACTTTTGCATTCTTATCTATCCCACAATGAGTGCTGTCACACATGCAAGGATAGAGGAAGGTTTTTCAAGTGCATTGCAAAAGCTAGAAATAAGACCTCAATTCCAAACAGTACAACTTGCTGCAATAGGCACAGACATGAAGTGACACTTATGAAGAAATAATTACTGTCCATCTATGGAGGAAAAGACTAGCAATATCTCCATAAAAGTCAGTCATTCGACAGTCACAGCAGAGTATTAGAAAACTGGCATGTTCAGAATAAAAAGTATGATTTGCAGGAAAACTTTTCTGACAACTACCAAGGGACCTTTTTACTTCTCTATCACCTTCACCCTCTGCAGGAAATAAAAAGTCCCTAAAATAGTTTACAGAAATGAAAAGCAAAGCCAAAAACTACTGAAGTGGACAATTCTTGTATTGTTCCTAGAAAATACGTGCTGAGAGCAGTTCATAGGCTCAGCTACCAACACCAAATCTTTCCTCCTAAACCAATCTGCTAAAATTACAAAACACTGGTGAAAAGCTGGGTTGCTTTCTGTGTTGGTTTTGTTGGTTGAACAGTGGTCCAGCACAGTAACCCCAGCTGATGGCCACATACCCTAGTCTGTTCATAATATGTGATCAGTTTTACGGAGCCATCATTAGTCATCTTAAATTGCCATACATTTNAAGAAAACTACAACTAACACACAGGAAAACTGGGAGATCGGCCCAAAGGAGCTCTTCTGGAAGACACCTAGCAAACTAGAAATACATCTAGTTTCTTCAACTACTTCAACAGTTTGTTCCTTGTTATGTCTTTCCTCTAACTAGAAAACTGCAGAAAGAGCATCTGCTGAGAATAAACAGTTGCCACTGTCTCCACAGCTACCAGAGCTGTAGATACTGAAGATGAGCACTGCTGGCTGACATCTCAAAGATTTTAAGCACACTTTTGATACAGTTTATCACCATGCATATCACCCTGCCCATCCCTTGCTATCACACAGAGGTAATACTGAATTAATAAAGAGCACAAATGCTTGCTCTTTTATGTTACAGTTCATCTAGAACAGAAGCACAAGCCTATAAAACAAAAAAGTTTTTTTCCCTGTGGATTTTACATTATACTCCTGCTCAAACTACAAAAACAACACTTTGAAGCAGTAATAGTAAAGAACATTTTATTAAAATGGAAGTTTGTCAAACTTTATGTATCAAAGCTAAGGCCACAGCTAATGCTAACACAAAGTCAAGCTCAAAAGATTCTTATGATACAATTTAGAAATCTTATTCAAAGCTATTTTACAAATGTGTACTCAAACATTCTGAAATACAGCATTACTTGCTCTAAAATGATGTATCAATTATTCTAGTGATAATATTTAATGATATAAAGTACTGCACTATCAGTGCATATAACTGGTCTTTATTTTGGTCCTGTGAGGAAAGTAATTTTCTGTATCACTCCAGCTACAGAAATATATGGGAAGTACAAAACACTGTAATGGAAGCTGCCCACGATGTGTCTCTTTTGTGCAAGTTCATTTCTCCTCTTCTAATGCTAAATATCTCCAGTCATAATAGCAATGAACTCTTCTTGATTGACTGCAGAAAAAGAGAAAATTGTTAGAAAACCACAAATATCCACAAATCATAAAAGAAAATGAAACATATCTGTATTATACTTTTTACTTAAAGGTTTCCCAGTTTGTATTTGTCACTATTTGTATTATCACTTATCAGGGTTCACAAGTTTATTGCTCTGGAAGCAACAAATCTAGAGATTTTTACACTTTTTTTTTCATGTAGTAGTCACAGAATCATTGAATGGTAGGTGTTGGAAGGGACCTTTAGAGATCATCTAGTCCAACCTCCCAAAATCCAAACTTAATTATGTGGAATACTTGACAAAAAGCTATTATTTCTAATTATGAAAGTAAAAATATTCTGAAAAGGAAACATGAAAACATGACTTTAAAAACACAGTGAAAAATCTATGAAAAAAGGGCTACACAAAACCATAGTACTTCATGCTTCTCAAGCAGTAACATTGCAGCTTTAGTTAAAATCAAATTCAGTTCTATTCTTACANGAAGTGGACAATTCTTGTATTGTTCCTAGAAAATACGTGCTGGGAGCAGTTCATAGGCTCAGCTACCAACACCAAATCTTTCCTCCTAAACCAATCTGCTAAAATTACAAAACACTGGTGAAAAGCTGGGTTGCTTTCTGTGTTGGTTTTGTTGGTTGAACAGTGGTCCAGCACAGTAACCCCAGCTGATGGCCACATACCCTAGTCTGTTCATAATATGTGATCAGTTTTACGGAGCCATCATTAGTCATCTTAAATTGCCATACATTTCTGTAAGAATGGACTGCTTAATGGCTTAATAGAGAGCAACACAATGTTTCACAAATAAGATTGTTACAATACCTACTCAAAAATAATAGGAAAAATCTATTAACTTTGATGACCTTAACTTCTGTCTTAAACAATGAAAGTTTGGAATTTATTGGTGCAAGGCAAACCTATTCATAATCTTAGGAGTAATGACAGTTAAAATAACAGCTGCTCTTCTGACAAAATGAACAGAGTTATTAATCAAGACTTAAT